>WPIO01000163.1:160000-701363 GCA_009760855.2 Cristatella mucedo
CGTTGCCGAACTAGAAGCTAGCAACGTGTTCTGGGCTGGCGTAGTGAGCATCTTAACGCTGGGGTAGGACCGAAGGGCCAGGAGGTGCCTGAGCACGGCTCAGACCCAGCAAAACTAGAAGCTTGACTAGAACTAACTTAACTAGAACTAATAAAACTAGAAGCTTAATGCTGGGTAGGATCGCCGGGGCAGGAGGTGCCCGAGCCAGCTGGGCTGAGCAGATGCAGCTAGCTAGTGCTGGCTCGCGGCAGCCGCCGAGCCGTCGACCGCCTAGCTGATGACCCTTGAGTCGCCGTCATAGGATTCGGAGCTCATGAATAGCTGCCTGTCGCATCTCTTCAGCCAAGTTCTGTTGACCGCCGATCCTCACGCGAGAAGCGTGCTCAGCGAGGTCATCACCCAGCAAAGGACTTTGACTTGTGGCCCAGACCGATTCGTATGCACCAACGCAATTTCAGTATATGTCTGCAGCTGTGACTCCAAGTCTGAAAAAACAAAGTCGCCGCAGCATTCTAGAGAGAGGTTAGATAGCATGCTTTGCAAGGTAAAGACGAAAGTCATGCAACATCCCAGTGACTAATGGGGCTCAACAACGGAAACGGAACGGGCCCGGCCCTGTTAATTCGCTGCCGATATACGAGCATCCGTCAGCCTTGACTGTCAGAATTGGCAGGGCTCCACGAAAGGGCAGCAGGACAAGTTTCTCTGTCACCAAACTGTCAATCTGGAGCCTCTAGGGCTCTTCGCTTAGTCTTCTTTTTTCCAATACAGGCTCTCCCTCTTCCGGATGTATTAGCCAAACGCGGTGTAGTATTTCACTTATAGGCAAAGGACATGCAGCTGTTACTTTACTTTGAACCCTGCCGGGCCTCTAGCTTTACAGGCTCACTCGACTCGATTTCGGAGCTTGTTTCTTATATTCGTTCATGGATGGTAGCAAACGTTCTCAGATTGAAAGACCATGAAACCAACTTTCTAGTTAGAATCAAACCGTGTGCTCCTCAGAAATTCGAAGACCGCGTCCCTCAAACTTGGACTTGGCCAGCACATCTCCTGAGGAATCGGCACGAAATCCGAGTATCCTTTATCAAATGTAACCTATCATGGCAGGGCTCCGTGCCAGGGCAGCAGGTCGACAAGTGTGCTGTCACTAAACTTTGCCTCACCTCGGTTCATGCTCTGAGTTTTTTTTGAACGGTTAATTAAACAGTGTTTAGCGAACTGCAAGCTAGGGCGATAGTTGGTTGACAAGCATAGGCCGTGGGCAGACGAGAAAAACTCCTTCCTTCAGCTGCAGCAGAACGCCGTTCGGCAGCCTCTTTTGGCGTCTTTGTTGCCGGCACGTTGCTGAACCACTTCAGCTTCTCGAAATAATCGTCGTGCTTCCGCTTCCTCCTCAGTAAGTGGTTCCTCTTCCTCTTCCTTCGCTCTTTCTTTCAGCCTCTTTAGCGGCAGCAGCGGCAGCAGCTGTCTTGTCGTCTGGCGGCCCCTGCGTCTCCATCGTCGCTGCCGAGAAAAAGGCTTTTCCTTTCAGCTTCTTTTCTTTCCAGATCTTGATTGATATTCATTCAACAAATGGACTCACTGAGAGCAATTCAAGTCTTACACTAAATCGCCGCTATCTAACCACGCGGTTAAAGCTTTACTCAAATCCGGCAGTTTTCCAATGTGCCAACTCAGCTACGCCGGGAGCAGAAGCTGGAAAGCCAAACGGGAGCGCCAGCTACTAGATTGCTGGGGTTACCCCTTGAAAAGCCCATTTTTGTAAGTTCCAACCCTTTTGTATATTTTACCTACTAGCTTGTCAATCATATTCAAAATCATCTTCAATGTACACTATGAGAGTGCAAGTTGCAGCTGCATGAGCAACTTGGTGAATTATCACTCTCTTTTCCAATGCCACCCCACCTTATTCTACGCTCACAGTTTCCGAACCCTCATTGTATGACTACAAATACAGTTTGGAGGACTCCATTTGAATGTGACGTCAGAGGGAGACAACCGGTATAAATAAATAACAAAATTAACTTTAGCAAACCTTGGTTACTATAAGAATAGGTGTCTACACTTATTTCCATTTAATGCAACGGCCAGGCTTCTTTAGACCTGTCTAAAAAAATCCTCAGCATCAACTCCAAAGGGGCAATCGTTCGTCGAAACAGTGCAGGTGCAGTGTAGGAGGATGGCGAAGGAGTCCTACAATCCATCAACGCGGCGTTAAGAGGCTGAATTCACTCATCCACTGCATTTTGGGGGACATTTTGGACAAATTTATCAAGACAATGGCTTAAAAGTGCTCGGTGAAAGTGATCGTATTGAGATGTGCAAGCCCAACAAGTCACGATTCTGCACGCCTGTCATGGTATAAGCAAACCACTGGCAATTCACTTCACATGCGACCACTGCAAGAGACTAGTTTAAGAGAGGGGAAGGTCTCTGCGAGCTAGATAGAACTTCTTGCATAACACTAGGTAATGTGATAAGTATCGCTTGTTAGCTAATATAATTTGTTTTCACATTTACGCCGGTAGCAGGAGCAACAGCCTGAGACCTTGGTCTTACCAAGTTCCAACCCGCATCCCCTGTCTCTGTCACTATCTCTCTCTCTCTCTCTCTCTCTCTCTCTCTCTCTCTCTCTCTCTCTCTCTCTCTCTCTCTCTCTCTCTCAATTGAGCTCCTTATCTAAGCCCCTCTCTTTCTCGCTGTAGATTTATCAACTTTCGATCTATTTTCACTTTCACTGTTATCGCACTCTCACTCGCTCTCTATCTCTTTCTCCTCATCAATACCTCATCCATATGTTTTTCTACCTTATCGGGCTCTTACTCTCTCTCACTCCCTCGAAATCTCACTCTCTCTATCTCTCTCTCTCTATCTCTCTAGCTCTCTCTCTCTCTCTCTCTCTCTCTCTCTCTCTCTCTCTCTCTCTCTCTCTCTCTCTCTCTATCTCTCTATGTCTCTATCTCTCTCTCCCTCTCTCTATTTCTATCTCTCTCTCTGTCTGTCTCTCTGTCTGTCTGTCTGTCTCTCTCTCTCTCTCTCCCTCTCTCTCTCGCTCTCTGCCTCCCTCTCTATCCTCTCTATCTCTTGCGCACTTTTGTTTCTTTCGCCGTCTTTCTCTTGCACATAGATTCCTGCAATTCCTGCTCTTCAGACTCGAGGTATTGAGTGACTTCGATTGACTGCGAATGATGCCCAACTCAGCAGCTCGCCTGGTCCGTCGTCAGTGACGTAGCTGCCAAATCACAAAACGTCTTCCTAAGCTTTGCTGGCTCCCTATTAGGCGTCGAAGCGACTTCCCCGATCCCTTATTTCCCCTCGAGGTCGCTTCGCTCGCTACAGCCGCCTACTGATCTGAACCCTGCTGATGTTGCTGCTTCAGTGTGGCCCTCTTATCATCTGCTCCTCGGCTTCCAGTCGTCCCACCGCTCCTTGCCCAAAACAGAAATGTTTTGGCGATCGGCCTTCCGATCTATCGCATCAAAAGTCTGAAATTTGCTTCGGGCTTCTGACATCAGCTGTAAAGTGTTTGAATCATCCAAGTATCAGTTAGAAAAGCATATATGTTCCGCTCTGCTGTATCTGAGCTCATAGCATGCTTCTACTTTTTGTTCCTGTGTTTTTTGCGTACCTTTAAAGGAATGAGAGATTGGTAATCACAAGAGGTACTGAAATCTGGTGGCCTTGAGTATTTTTGGTTGGCTTTTGCACACACTGGCCTAAGCACGATGCTCATCTGCTTTAGCATGATTATCTAAGCATGATATCTTGCGTTTGTCATTAGTCCTTGGTTAAACCTTCTATTGCGGCGAGTGGATGACGACGCCGGGATGAGATTTGTTCCTCTCGAGGCGCTACACAACCAACCTGTTATTATTATTATTTGCAAATCTCTTAAAGTTTATGTGGCACCCAGTGGAATCTTCGTGTGCTTTGCTTATCAGTGAATTACTGAGTGCACGTCGCTAGCTGGGGGTACTAATAGCCAAGAGCCGAGAATGTCTTTAGCAATGTCGGGTGCTTTTGCATGCTCGCCAAGCCAGGGCATCTCCATCGTAACCTTGATTTGTCATGATCTATTAGTTATTTCATCACTATGCTATAAAGTTCATTGATACCGTAATTGCCGATTAGACTTGCGCTCTTTTCGAAGTTCTTGATAAAATGTGTTTTCCGTTGCGAAAGTCTTAAGCCAGAGAACCACTAAGGACTGACAAAATTAACATAATCAAACAAACCACCTTTTTGTGCTCACACTGATTCTGATCTTTATTTGAACCTCGTACCATCCTCAGACGCTTTTATAGCTACCCCACTGAAAACCTTTACTTGAAGTGACTAGTCTTGCTTATATTAATTGTAGTGGAAGAGCAAAGTACTACACCCCTGTGTAGGCGGCCCCCGTGCAACAGCAAATGAATTTTTATCAATTAGATTTGACTAGTTAAACTAAGCAAAACATGCTATCGTGGCTGCTAGACCGCGACATCTCAAATAAAGGCAAACGAGGCGCGAAATGGTGCGTCAAAATGGCTAAAAATTCTAGCAGAAGCCCGTAGCGAGCACTACCTTTTTGATAGTCATAGTCATTCGTGGACTTGCCAAGATCATGCGACTTTGCATGTTGTCTGGGACTGATTTGTGGCAGTAGTATCCACTCCATCAGTACTAATATTACGAATTCGGAGAATAGGCAGACCACAAGCAAGAGACGGTGGGAATTGAAAATCATCCTTATCTCACATCGTTGCGACACTGCCTCGTGATGTCTCTGCGTCTCGCAGTTGTAACCAGCTGGACTAAAATCAGGAATAATAGAAAAGATTTCGGACTCGCATTGCATTTTTAGGTTATCCCTTTATCGAGTAAGTTGCTATAGCTCGTCGGCTATTAATAATAATAATAATAATATTGCACTTGATAAAGCGCCCTCAGAGAACTTAATCTCTTTCTAGGCGCTTTACATTTGCTGCAAAGTGATACGCAATAGAATAGTAAGTAAAATCATGCTTGAAAAACAAACAAAATGAATAACATGGTTAGGGGTTACATGCACTGGGTCAGCATGCAAATGTGGTTAGTGGCAGCATGCACAGTGTCAGCACGCATAAGCACATCGAGGACGAATCACAGGGACCCACTAAATGCTGTCCTAAATAGGTATGTTTTAAAGTTTCTTTTAAATGTGGTCAGGTCAGGGGATGTTCTGATGCAGGTCGGGAGGGAGTTCCAGGCTGTGGGAGCATACGAGCTAAATGCACGGTCTCCAAAGGATTTAAGGTTTGTACGAGGTATTTCCAGACTGTTGGATTCCGAAAAGCGAGTGGTACGATGCTTTGCCTGATGCGGTAGTATATCTGAAAGGTAGGCTGGAGCCATAGAATGAAGAGACCTAAAAGTGAGCGACAAAACCTTGAAGTCAATCCGTTGCTTGACTGGTAGCCAGTGCAGGTCGGCGAGAAGTGGAGTAATGTGGCAACTGCGACGCTCACGACAGACAAGCCTAGCTGCAGAGTTTTGCACCAGCTGCAATCGCCTGATCGCACATGCTGGTAGGCCTGTAAGCAGTGAGTTTCAGAAGTCGAGACGAGATGTCACGAATGCATGGACCAACTTGGACGTGGTATCCTTATCTAAACAAGCCCAAATTTTAGCAATGTTATGAAGCTGAAAATAGGCTGATTTGACTGTGGAGCTGATGTGGTCGTCTAACGAGAGGTCGCTTTGGAATATGACACCTAGATTTCGAGCTGATGCAACTGGAGATATGCTGGCAGAGCCAATTTTAAAAGTCAGCCTTTCCAATTTCTGAATAACACTAGGTTTGCCCATAACTAGTAAGTTAGTTTTATCATCGTTTAGTTTTAGAAAATTTGCTGCCATCCATGATCGGATGTCATCAATGCATGCAGCAAGTGAGTTGAGAGAATTTGAGGCGCTCGAAGGCTGGGAGGGATCAAAGCAAAGGTACAACTGAGTGTCATCCGCATAGAAGTGAAAGCCTAGATTGTGCTTGGCAATCACATCAGCGAGAGGGAGAGTATAAACGGTGAAAAGGACCGGACCTAGCACAGAGCCCTGAGGTACTCCATATTTTAGAGGTACTTCAGATGATCTTTGTCCATTCACGTCAACACTCTGGAGTCTCCCACTGAGATAGGACCTGAACCACTGCAGAGCAGTGCCAGTGATGCCCAGGCGAGATGAGAGGCGCTCTAGAAGTACTTTGTGATCGATGGTATCAAAAGCTGCCGAAAGATCGAGCAAAACAAGAAGAGACACTCTACCCATGTCTGCATTCCTAAGTAGGTCGTTGTATACACGAAGCAATGCTGACTCTGTGGAGTGATTAGCTCTAAAGCCAGACTGGAACTTACTAGCAAGGTGTGAGGTTTCGATATACGAGTTCAGCTGGTCTGCCACGACCCGTTCCAGTGTCTTTGATAGGAATGGTAGAAGGGAGACTGGGCGGTAGTGACTGCAGCCTACCTGTGCCCATGGCTGATTTTCGAGTCAGTGACTCGTTTTACACAAAAAAGATAAGCAACTGTTTTGGCTTGCAAATCTCCCGTGGAAAAATTAGGTGGCACCGACCGATTACTCGAAATTATGTAAAGCAATTTTTTTAAATCAAAGGAGTGATGTAAAGTATTTGCCATACCATGAAATTTGACAGGAAATCGAAAGAGCCTCTAGCAGGGGTGTCTAACCCTTTCGCATTGGGGGGGCCACATTTCAAAAATTTAAAAAGGTCCGGGGGCCACATTTAAATGGGCGTAGTTGACCGCATCAGAAAATAAGATTGTAATTTAGTATGACTATTACTATTATACTTAATAAATAAACCGCAATACATTAGTATTTTCTAGCATATGTATAATTAAAAATAGTAAATAATAAAAATTTAATCGTGTGTTCTGGAAAATAATTCGATATATATTATGATAGATATCAGATATTATGGTAAGTCTTTTACTTTTGGATTTTTATTTTAAGAACATGGAGGCAGAAACTTATAAAACTTACAAAATTACATGACAAGGACTCACATAATATTAATGTCTTCGGATTAATTAAATGCCACAGGTATTCAATGTCTTCTGCACTGCAGGCATCAATGAGATATTTGGTATCGTTTCTGTTTGCATGAAAAGTCGACATCTGCTGCAACAGTGGATGTGGCAATTCTAAGGATTCCTGATAAATGTTCATCTTTGAGAACGGATCAAGTCTTTGTTTTCACATTTTTCGCAGTCTGGAAAAAAGCTGTTCACAGCAATTTGTGCTGCCAGAAAGTGCAATATACCTGCGAGCATGTTTGGCTAGGATAGGAAAAGACTCTGATGAAACATAATGCTTGTAAAAGGTAACAAGGTCATGCTGATCATAAGCAGTTTTTAAATTGCTGTCATTATGAATGTCGATTAGTTCGAGTTAAAATTCATCAGGTGCATTAGAGGGATCAATATTAAATGGATTACTAATCATGTTCATGTCATCCGCATGTTGTTGGAAATCCTGAAACCACTCTACGAATTCATCAACAAGTTTGCTAACAAGAGTGGAGTATTTCATATGAGCTAGAGTTTCAGGCGATCTTGTTGCTAGTGTTGTGAAATGTAACAGTTTCTTCTGATCTAAGTGTTTCCGGAAAAGTTTCAGCTTTCGCACAAACGCAACAACACACTCTTACATTTTATGGACCAGTTTATAGTTACTTTGGAGTTTGACATTAAGATCTGCAAGAGGTTTGGTCATGTCCACCAAAAAAGCCAAGTCATTCAACCACTGCTGGTCATCGAGGAAACCAACATATTTTCCTTATTCTGTCATAAATGTTTTTATTTGCCCCGAAGTTACCAAAACCTGGCTAACGTGTTTGCCCTCCTTAGCTAACGGACTTGGCAGAAATAAATAACATCACAATGATCTGATCCCAACTCTTCAAGGAAAGCCTGAAATTGTCTGTGGTTTAGCACACGAGACCTTATCACATTGACTGTTGAAACTAGATTTCCATTACATGTTGCATGCTCAAGACCTTTGCACACAGCTTTTCTTGGTGGATGATGCAGTGATGACTGACAATTTTGTGAGGTACTAATTTTACCATTAAAGATACAAATCCATTGTGTCTACCTGTCATTGAAGAGGCTCCGTCTGTGGTTAAACCAATAAATTTAGTTTCATGAAGATTAAATTTTGTGAGGACCCTCTTGGCCTGATCCAAAATGTTCCTCCCCGTTGTAATGCCTTTCATTGAACATATATCCAACAGTTCTTCAATAATGACAAACTTTCCTGTTACTCCGCGTATAAACACCAAAGGTTGAGCCGTATCGCCATTGTCCGTGCTTTCGTCGAGCGCAAGAGAATAAAATTCGCATTCAGCAAGTCTTTTAGTGAGACTTTCTTCTATGTCAGATGCGAGCTCGTCAACTCTTCTCGCAACCGTTTGATGAGAAAGACTGACTTTCTCTACTTCTGACTTCTTTTCTGGACAGACCACACCAGTAAACAGCCTGAGGCATTCCTTAACAAATTCGCCATAGGAAAATGCTTTCCCCCGCTTAGCAATAGCTTCAGCTATTAAAAAACTTACTTTGGTTGAAGCATCAGACTTGACTGCTGTAAACAATGACTGCTGTCCGATGACGCTCTGTTTCAACGAGTTCACGCGATCGATTCGAAGTTGACCAGTCAGGCTGTTGTACCTGTCGCCATGCTTTGTTAAAAAAATGTCGCTTAATATTGTACTCCTTTGCAACGGCAATTGTTTTTTGGAATATTATGCACATTATCCTACCGAAGCGTTCCATTACAAAATAGTCTACAGTCCAAGATGCTTTGAAAAGTCTTCCTTCTGCGTCAATTTTTTGTTTTTTGCTAGTATTCACATTCGCCGCCATTTTTCTCTGTGAAATAAAAAACAGATCGGTTACGAATTGATTAACTTATATTTTATCACAGCAATATCTTAATATTAGTAAGTAAGTTGAGCAATACGCGTTTTTTTAAAAACCTACCTGACTGATTCCAATTCGTGCAGTAGCAGCTGAGAAACGGCTCTTTTTCTATCCACAGTGTGAAACAGTTAATTCCGCTTGCGGAAGCGTTATAAATGTGACCGTAATGGCGGCGCTGTAGCACGAATATATTACCCCTTCACGCCAAAATGTTCACATGAAGGCTAGCAAAATAAATCAATTTTTTTGCCTTCAGTGCGAAAATAGCCATTCGGACACCTTCACACTTCACGCGCGCGTGAAGTGCATCACAGCTCCGTATATCGCCGTTTGTAATGATTAAAAATTAACGAAAAACATGGAGTGACAAATATTTTTGGGATAACGTTGCGGGCCGCATAGAAGACCTCGGCGGGCTGGGTTTTGGCCCGCGAGCCACGTGTTGGACACCCCTGGCCTATAGTGTCCAGAATAGCTCTGCTTGCGTCAGCGAAGCGTGTGTCCACCATCGCTAATCCTGTAGAGTATTCTGTATTTATCTATTATATATATATATATATATATATAAGTATATAGGTATTATTATAATGCATTGTATCAGTGTTCTCTTCGGGAATTTGCGGAACCGCGTTAAAATCCAGCTAATATGGCTTGAGTTATCCCCAGTTATTTATTACTGCATCCTCGATAGTCTTATTCAACACGAGACAGAAACCTTACGAGCCCTCAAAATAAGATTTCAACAGAGGCCTACGAGGGCCATAAGCGGCTCATTTTGAAGCAAGCAAGACGATGCCGTATAAAAATTATGCTATGCATCGTTTGTTTGAAAGTTGACTCGCAATTTATCCGAACTCGCCCTTTACTTTCAAGGAGTCGACACAAAATGGCCGCAGAACGGATGCACGAACTCGAAATGGCCATCGCGTGATGCACTCATGCCTGACCACAGGGCGACGTGCGTGCACGTCTCGGCAGAAGCATCCATCGCCTGAATAGTAGCTCAATAGTTTCTGAGGCCAGCGCGCGCGGGCGGCGCGGTATCGCGGTATCTATCCGCCGCGGGCCGGGGGCGGCTGCCGCTATTCGCCATGTCAGCAGCAGCAGCAGCACGGAGAGTGTAGCAACGGCGTCTTCCGGCTCCTCGTTCGCAGCTTCTCATTCACTGACTCACGCTTCTAGTTTGGGCAAGAACCAGTACCCTTGCACTAAGTTTTGCTTGCGGCGGTTATCCTAACCGCCGAGGGGTAACTGAGCTTCAATCACTTCGCAGCCAGCGTGCACATCCATGTCACGTTCAGGCCACCGCCGCAGCTGCAGCTGACGATGCGACGAAGCGGAGGGCGAAGACGTCGGTATATCAGTGTACTATTCGGGAATCTGCGGAACCGCGTTGAAACCCTGCTAAAATAGCTTGAGTTATCACCAGCTATGCAATACCGCATCCTCGATATTTGTATTCAACGCGAGACTGAAAACTTGAGAGCCCTCAAAATAAGATTTCAACAGAGGCCAACAGTGGCCATAAGCGGCTCATTTTGCAGCAAGCAAGACGATGCCGTGTAAAAATTATTTGCTTGCAAGCATCGTTTGCTTGCAAGTTGACTCGCAATATATCCGAACTCACGCTTTACTTTTAAGGAGTCACCAGAAGATGGCCGCCGCCATGTCAGGTGCTCGAACTCGAAATGGCCGTCGGGCACTGCATGCGTTTCACTTTGCAGCGAATTTAAAGCGCCTTGGGAAGAGATTGAGTTCTCTGAGGGTGCTTTATAAAGTGCATTATTATTATTGTAACTCTTTATATATTTTTATATTTATATATTTATATTTATATTTTATTATTTAAATTTAAAAAAATTAATGTTATCTTTATATATCAATTGTATTGTTATTATTGATAATCTTATTATTGCTATTATTTTTACCAACAGCATTGTTATTATTGTTATTATTATTATTATGCTTGGCCACACGGTGACGTGCGTGCACGTCTCGGCAGAAGCATCCATCGCCTAAATAGAAGCTCGATAGTTTCTGAGGCCAGCTCGCGCTGGCGGCGCGGTATCGCGTTACCTATACGCCGCGGGCCGGGAGCGGCTGCCGCTATTCGCCATCTCAGCAGCAGCAGCACGGAGAGCTTAGCAACGGCGTCTTCCGGCTCCTCGTTCGCAGCTTCTCATTCACTGACTCACGCTTCTAGTTTGGGCCAGAACCGGTACCCTCGCACTAAGTTTCGCTTGCGGCGGTTATCATAACCGCCGAGGGGTAGCTGAGCCTCAATCACTACACAGCCAGCGTGCACATCCATGTCACGTTCAGGCCACCGCCGCAGCTGCAGCTGACGAAGCGACGAAGCGGAGAGCAGACGTCGGTCGAACGCTAGCGAGCGCTCGCCCGACGTCTTGGTAACTTTGCGGCGGATGAGGGTGTGGAGGACGAGGAGGTACGTATGCTGTTTTTATATAACTCGAGCGAACCTGGATGCGCTTCAAGAGCGCAAGCGTAGTAAACTGTGACTTGTCCCCTTACGCTCGGACCAACGGACTCGCTGCTCAACAATCGAATGACGTGCAATGCGAATGGCGCCGGACCGCCTATGACTCAGGCACAGACATCAAGTCCGGTTGCACTCTCTCCAGACGGCTTTCAACAGCTGACCGTTGTAAATGCTCTGCTGGTCGACGGGGTCAAGTGCGCTAAGCGTGAGAAATGATTGGCTCAAAGGAATAACTACAGCGATAGGCAGGGGCCAGACAGGGATTGGAGGGATAGGCACGCGATAGCGAGAAGCGTGAAGACGCTCAAGGCGACCGTTAGTTGTATAGGGACCTGGCTGCGAGAGTTCCATTCGGGCGGACGAGAGCTAAGTGGATCTAGAGGAATTAGAACTCCTGCACTCGTGCAGATCTACAAGTAACATGATGTCGAATTTTGAGAAGCTCTAGCCAGCCATTTGTTGGAACGAATGACGTACAGTCGAGCATCACAGCGAGTTGAGCTGCTGCGCCTTCGCCATCATTAATTATGGCCACTGACGGCAGCATTTTGCTGCCACAATTGATAAAACCATTCCGTCAGCGCGTCGGCAACTTTTTCGTTTGGACTTTTGCGTTTTCTTCTTTGGTCCAGATTCCCTTCGATTAGCACTGCACGGCGAATCTCTTTTCCTGCCTTCTTTATTTAGGAGCGGTCAAAGGGCGGTCGCGCGCTCGCGCGCGCTTTCGCATGGCGGTCCGGTCGCAGTGGGCGGGCCACTCGCAGACGGCGCTTCGCCTGGTGCGGGGCTGGGCGGGGCTGCGGCTTTCTTTCTCGGTCCCGTGCTG
This sequence comes from Cristatella mucedo, assembly GCA_009760855.2. Taxonomy (NCBI): domain Eukaryota; kingdom Metazoa; phylum Bryozoa; class Phylactolaemata; family Cristatellidae; genus Cristatella; species Cristatella mucedo. The sequence goes on from WPIO01000163.1 coordinate 172,293, forward strand.
CCGTTACACTACGAAGTTCGATGCGCTGAATGTGTTGGTTTTTGCGGTACGTACGCCAAACGAAGCTCTTCAAGACCTGCGTCAAAGAATGGATACATTAGACAGTAGTAGTCGTCTCACTCAAGTTTAACTACGGCCAAGTTGTTAGTGCGAAAGATTTTACTGCGTGTAGATTTCGGGTGAGTGTCACAATTTTTAGTGCGACCGATTCATTCCTTTTTTTGTTTACTGACAGTTTATAGATCTGGAGCTCCAGATCTCAGCACTCGAATTCGCTTCATTTAGCACTCCTTGGGCTCCCTTTCCCGGTGATAGGTTATTTCGACGAGTCCGGAAACTAAGGTTTTAGAACCCTATCTGTAGACTTGTTTAGTTCCCATGTTGCTGTTGGCGCATGGGTTATTATAAAGAAGTTTGTAGCATCATGCTGGCCTTGGCTGAATTTAAGCACGAACAAGAGCTGTTCGGATGGGGGCTAGAACTCCCGTGTCCTGGAGCAGTGAGCCAGAGAGAAGCGCCAGTGCGGTTAGACAGCAAGAGCTTAAGGACAAACCAGGAAGCTCTGAGACCAGCGGTGGCGATTCGGCTTTTAGAATTGGTCCGATACCTGCGGAAGCTGCTGATTAATGTGTGCTGGCCTGTCAACCTCCGCCTGCACTCGTTCCAAGAAAGAATCGTCTGGAGACTACGCTTCGAGAACATGAGGTGTTTAACCTACGGCGACGAACAGCTAATTGTACCTTGGACTTTGGCCAAATCATTTAAGACAAAAATTTGAAAAACATTCGCTAATGGAGCTGCAACAAGAGCAAACGTGGCCACTGCTTCTGCGATCACTCTCGCTGTGGCTCGCTGTATTATTACTAGCCTTACTGAACAATGGGCTCTAAGACCAATAACCATTTGATTGTGCTTCCTTTGCAACAAGTGTAAAGTGCCTAGAAAGGGATTGAGTTCTCTGGATAAGCTATCACAAATGTGTTATTGTCGTTCTTATATTTAGGAGAGCGCGAAATGTCGGTCGCCATGTGCATGCAAATGTCAGGCGAGTACCGGCCGATGGATCTTAGTTTAGCGGTTAGGCGGACGTGCATCAACAGTTAGATTGGATGCTTCTTGAGTCCTGCATTAGACTACTTTATATAATTTATATGCTGATGCAAGATTAAGTGCCCTCAAGACTGTATGCCTAAGCTTGCTGATTCCACAGTTGACCTAACACAAGTTCTTAGCCTCAGTTTATCCGGCATTGTCCAAGGCAGCTGCACTGAAGGTATTGTTCTGACACTTCAACACTGAGCCAGGACGCATGCAACTAGTCACTTTTCTGTCGTTCTCTCAAAGGCAACCGACTTTGCTTGACCAGCTAATTCGCCAAATAAAATAACTAACTAAGCAAATAAGGTCGGCATTAGTGGCTGCAAACGGATGGGGCTCTCAGTGCTAATGCAATGTTTATAGTGATCTCCTCTGAGTACGTCGCTCTTTTAGACTATCTGGAATTATGTGGATTAATTAAGTGGATTAATCTAACTATCGATGGCGTTGACAGAAATGAGCAACAGGCCAACAAGCACCCCTGGGCAAGTGCACTCGATAATCTCACCCGGGCACCCTTGGTTTATCACTTCATTCGTTGAGCTCCGACGCACGTGCGACACCTAAGAGCACGCTGTCAGCGGTCCGCGGTCTCCGGTGTGACGTGGAAACTGAAACTGAGGACGGCTCTCGACGAGCCGGCTATCCTAAAGGCATGCGAAGCCGAAGCACGGCTTGCTATTTGCTATAAAATTTTAAAAAATTTCGAAACACACGACGTATATAGCGCAGGCTTGTAGGCCATTCTTCTCGGAAATCTGGGTCGGCCGCCTATCTAGCCAGGTACGATGACGGCATCGACAAGTACACCGGCGAGCTTTAAAATAAAAGCTCATCTCTTTTCGCTCGCCAATTTCTGTGAACTCTTGTGAATCGGAGGTTAAACTTGCAAGACGCTTGGTAAGGCTGGGCCATCTAAATCCCGGAATATTAACGGCGTGCCTCATGAGCTTTCGGTCTACTTTTTGTTAAAACAATCCTAACGCATTCGCGCCTCAGTAACGCCCACTCCTCCTACTCCAAGCTTTCAATCTTATTGCGAGATTAGTTTTTAGAAATTTTTTAAGCTATCTGTACATGAGGTGGGTACCATAAGTAAAGAGATTGTAATCTATATTACGTAATATATATTATAGTAATAATTTCGCATTTCGCCGACAGAGAACTGGATCTCTTTCTAGGCACATTACATCTGCTCTAAAGTAAGCTTAATCAAAAGTTTAGTGGTGACGTACTCAACGCCAACAAGCGAAACATGATTAGGGTGATATGCACAATATTAACGTGAAATTGCGAGCGTACGCGGCAGCATACGGAGCGTCAACACGCAAAAGCACTTACAAGACAAATCACAAAAATCCACTGAAGTCTATCAAACACACAGTCTTTTTAACTTTGTAGAGTTACAGATGGAGATTCATGAAATTACAGAACTTTGGAACAGGACACCTAGATTTTGTTCAGATGCAAAGGAGATGCGCTGGCAGAGCATTTTGAGCGTTAAGCTTTCGATTTCTCTCTCGAACTCGGTTTTCCCATGACTAGACTAAAAGGGTCCGACATCAACGGTACAGCAGCCACTTACGCTTGAGCTTCTTTTCAGACCGCTTATGTCCGATCTACACTGACTCCCCACCATCATGCATCCGATCAATGTCAGGGTCATTTATTTAACTAGCAGGTCGCTTAACTCGCACGTACCTACCTATTCGACCTCTCTGCTCCTCAGCAGTCTCGCACTCTCGCACCACTCGCTCCTCAGCATTCATTTATCTCGCCATCCCTCGCACTAAATTGAAATTCTTCGGTGATTGAGCGTTCAGCTCATTTGCACCCACAATCTGGAACAGGACACTACCTACGGTCGCCACCCGAATCGACCAAACATCATTCGTAGCGCCGAGCGCTCGGTGGCGGAAGCGTACGCGCCTCTTACCGAGCGGCTTAGCCAACAGCCGACCGCCTGTTGGATAGTTCGAGTGGCACAAAGAGGCTCGGCCTCCCCTCGGCGACAGCGTGTCTCCACGCAAACACTCCAACCGAAAAAAGTGCGTGGACCTTTACGCCCCATACACTGGGGCGCTACTGGAAAGACAATACCGAGCGCTGCAGGTTCAGGCTCCCAGTGGCTCGGCGGAAGCCCCTAGTTTCTGAACGCCGCTTAAAAGAAGATCCGCTCCCAGGAAACCCCTGGAAACGCTCCCACTGCCGCGCCTACTCGGAGCAGCGGATACGACCAACCGCGTGCGCGCATGCGAAACTGTCCGACGTTTACACTCCGCCGGCAGCCCGAATAGGACAAAAGTGCGCAAAATATTAATAATTTTTAGGAACGCTGGTTTAAGTAGATACAACGACAGTATTTTATTAGAAAAAATAAATGCGCGGTATAAAACTCACAACACATTGTAATTTAGGCCAGTTTTTAACTGTAATTTGAAATGGTACAGTTGTACGGAAAGAGTTTATTCAGCCCAATAATGTTGGCCGGCTTTTTATTAGACGCTCAGGTTGAGTGAGATTCGTTGAAGCTTCTCTCCGACTAGGGCTGTTCTGCGGTAGGTTGTCGATGACGCGAGCACAAACATTCCACAGTTGCAAAGGAAACCTTGGCTTTGCACGTAGACCTCTTTGCTGCCTGCCTTTGGGCAAATCTTACCCGTAGTTGATCAACTGTGCCCTTAGGTGAGCGCAGTCATTGGCCCATTCGTCGAAGGCAGCAGGTACATCCGCTACAAGAACGAAGCTCAGTTGCAACAATATTTTGACGTGCAGTCACAGATCGTCGTCGTCACGGTATGCTGCCGAATAGATGGAATCTTGAACCTTGTGCTAAAGATTCTGTCCGAGATCAAACAAGCATCTAACAAGGTGCGCTCCAAGAAAAGTGTTTGAACATGACTGGCTTTTCACAGTCCGACACTTTACTTGCCGGATTCAGAGCTTGCACTATAAATTCATGAAGAAACCGGACACGCCAGCCCCGCAATGCAATATTATAATTGTTTGCGGACTTGCAATCGATTTGGATGACAAACGGCCACTTAAATCGATTTAATCGCCCACTTATGAAACCAGGATTTCAGCTTCGCGCTTTTATCGTACACGCTCGTTTTCGGCGCGAATTTTCGGCCCACATTTAAAGGAGAATGCGTCAGCTTGGCGTGTGGTGCGACAACTTGTGTCCGGCTTGACTTTAATAGCTCGTGACATCCGGATCTCGACGGCTGAAGCGTCAATAATTCATGCACGGCATGCCCAAAAAATGCTGAATCGTGTATCTCTTGTCTTCAATTCCAACAACCAAACAGAGACTTTTCGCTGGTGTTGCACATTACAGTTCGCGTAAGAGCTCTCACAATCTACGTGGCATTCGGCTCGCAAGCGACAGCCAGCAGACTTGTAAAGCCCTAGTTCGCGTGTGTATATTCGCATGGACTCGCTGTGTGACTTGATTGGAAGCTTGAAGAATCTGTGCTATATTCGATGCACAAGTGGCGAGCAGCTCCGAGGGCGTACCTGGACTGTTTCCTCTTTTTATAATAACAATATATTTGTATAGCGCCTCAGGGAACTTGACTCTTTCTAGGCACTTTACATTTGCTGGAAAAAAGGAAGCACGATCGAATGGTTAATGGTAGCACGATGCTCAACGTCAACTAGCGTAACATGGTTAGAGGTGACATGCACAGGTTCAGCATGCATATATTGTTAGTGGCAGCATGCACAGAATCAGCATAGGCAGGCAAAGGACCGACCGCGTGGACGATCTGAATGCCACGATATACAGATGCATTTTTGCTTCTTTTAAAATGCCGTCATGTCGGGGGGGGGGGAGGGGGTTGTCGTGACGGCTTGGCAAAGAACTAACGCCCTACGTGCCTAGATGGTGGGTTATTAGGTTACCTTATGGGCATCAGAATTGATTGACGACAGGTAATTCTAGTGGAAGGTGAACAAGGTTCTGCTCACTAGTTGTGCTCGGAGGACCAAGTAGAATGCCCCCTCGCCTAACCCTTGCTCGGCTGATAGGGTTAGTTATGTTCACTTGTGGGAGCAGCAACCTGGCAGTGTTTTGCCCCCCCCCCCCGCCGACCGAGCCATGGCCGGCAGGGTGAAGGATGGTACCGTTTAACGTTGGTAACTACTGGTAAACTACTTGGTAAACTACTCGCTCGCCGATAGTCCGTGATGCCACGATCCTAAAACGGGGTCTACTAAAGGGTCTACGCAAATTCGGGAGTTCGGGTATGAGGGAGAGAGAGAGAGAGACCACGGAGAAAGGTGGGCTTGGGGTCAGTTGCAGCAGTGGGAGCGAAAGTGTTACTCATATAAGAGCGAGCGGAGTTGAAGCCTAGAGATGAGGACAGAGATACAGACTGAGACGGTAGGCTCACTGTTCTAATACGACGGAAGAGGGCGAGTAATGCACCCTGGTGTACGACGGAAGGCTATGCTATGGTTTGCCACAGGAGTTAAGGTGTTCGCTTTTTTGATGACCGAGGTTAAGGTACACATCTGATGACTGAGGCTGCGGGCTCGAGCCTTGCTGCATACGTGATGCGCCTGGATAGAGATTTTATTTGCTCTAGGCCGCTGTGCAGATGGATGTGTTTTTACGACCCAGATAGTTTCATACGTGCCCAGCCTCGAAGCGGCAAGCAGGTAAACGTAACGTATACCGCCCTATCGCTCTAGCTACTCTACTGTGGTCATTGGGACGGGACACCACTTCGGCTACCTCGGCTACACGCCACAGGCCCAGCCTGTGTTATTATCCCATGCCTTACTTAGTGATTAGGGTGGTGGTTGAGCTTGTAGTCGATCTCCACAGCTGAGAACGGTGGACGAGGTACTCGTTGTGTTGCTGTAAATTAAATGTCTCTCAAGAGCGCTTTTGTGGCTCGCTACAGGCGTATCCAACATACTTCAGATGTTGGACACTTTTTAGCCGGCCGTATTGCTATCGACAAGGCCTCGGCAGCCACCTTGAGTGAGCTAACCAATGCCCAGTGAGGCTTGCCTAAAGCTCGCCGTAGCACAGGAAGAGGCTAACCAGGCGCAATAGTCATAGGCTTCGGTTGGCGGCAGTTCCATCAGCAAGGGTTTGGCGATAGACACCCAGCTAAGCATGACGATACAGACCGATGGTAGCGACTGAGCTGATGCATGCATTGTGCTTCGCTTCGTCAGTGTTTAATTTTAGAGGGCTTACTGGCATTTAGGTGCGAATCTCAGCCATAAGAGCCAAATGACTTGAGCCATCAACTAAACACACTGAATGCCAGTGCTGTCCTTGCTTCGTAGTTATTATTGAGTAAATGCTGTTTCCAATGGGGAAGGACGTGATGGCAGTGCTGATGCTGAGAGACTTGCCTGTTTTTTGGCAGCTACTTCCTGCTATCACGACGGTTGGACCGCCTGCCGACGACAGCCGTCGGTTAGGCCTCACCACATCTGCTCGAGCTCTCTCTGTCGCAGGCTCGCTTAATTTCGCAGCCGCTGCTGAGCTTGGCGCTTTTGGTCTGACGAAGCCACCGCCTTCGGCCTCCGAAAATCGTGGTGGCGATACGTTGTTCATTAAGAAATCTATCTCACTCACTTCTGCCCACAACGACGAGCAGCAGCTTTAGCCTTTGACCAGTTTCAGCCTGTTCGCGCCCTCAGGTCCTGTGTGGACAATAAATTAGCTGTTCCAGTCCTCCACTTAAAGACCGTTGGCGATAGAAGCTTTAGCTCTGCAGCTCCTAGACTGTGGAACTCAGTTCCACAATTCATAGGCAACGACAACTACTCTCCCGCTGCCGACTATGGCTCATCTTTTTCAGCGGTCCTGAGCTGCTACTTCCATGTCACACACTACCTCAGCTGCTCACCTGACTCTGCTAAGCTTCCCACTTTCTCTTTGTTGCGTAAGACGAAGTCTGTTGGCTACCGAATGCGTACCGAAAGCCGCTTAGGCTACAAGTGTGCTAAACAGGCTTTGAGCTTGAGTGCACTGTACAAATCTCTCCTGCACAAACACTCACATGGTCTTTATGACTTTGTGGAGTTACAGACGGAGATGCATTACATTACAATACATTACTTCACCACCTATTGCCCTACTACTGCAGGGCGGTGAACCAGATTCAAGCCACCACAGATTTCGCCGAAAACGGCTGTGTTATGGCGTGCCTTTGGCGGGTTCGAGTGCCAGGATGTGCAACATCTCGCGCCATTGAGTGGGGACCGGTTGCCAAACAGCTTCGGTTACAGACAGCTACGTGCGACACGGCGGACAGCACTCTATTCTAGTGTGGCGACTTTTTCCCATTGAAAAGTGCCAGCGGATTCAGCATCAAAAGCAGCCGATGCTGACGTCGGAGCAATCTCAAATGGATTGCCGCCGCTCGTCCAACGATCTGACATACGGCTGCAGGGGTGGCCAGCGTGGCTGACCTTTGACTGAGTGGAGGAGGCGACCGACATGAGAGAGCGTCTTTTCAGCCCGAAGTCTTCGACCTGTCATCGATCGCCCACTGCGGCGGCGGCGGCAAAGTGTGTCTCGTGAATCGATATATCAGATACTCGAGAACCACCATCTCTTCTGGTTTGATGTAGTGAAACGACACCATGTGGTCGCTCACAGTGTCAATGCCCTGTGCGCACCGATCAACACAGCGACTCTAGTCACCGCTCGAAATGCTTGTGCACAGTGCTGACACTGGGGCGCTTAAAACCAGGATAATAGAGTACAAATAATAGAGTAGAGAGCATCTCAAAAAATCACAGTCGTGTACATTCGGTAAACTCGCTTCATAGCACTGCTCTCTTCGGTATTCAGGCAAATCTCGTCAAATTGTGTATCGATAACTTGGTCGCAGTGGGGGCGCTCAGCTAAGATAATCGAATGTTATGCTATCCTTAATGGCTAAAAATTAAAGTCCGGCGGTCAAATGCAGTTATGATTGCATGCACATGGCACATAAGATCACGCAGAGAACATAAAAAAACTGCGAGACTCCTACACAACCATAGGCTCAGAGCGGCATGATATTTGATGCATTTCACTAGAAAACTTACATTCAGCCCGCCAGTAATCGGAAACAAACTTCCACAGTCACTCAATTTACTGATTCTTCGTGTTGCAGTACAAAATAACTAGCGTTTTCTAGATATTTCATTATCGACTGGTATTTTTAATTGGTTGGAGAGGCAACTGAAGGAGAGGCTGGCTTCATCCTACGCTAAGAGAGTTAAATCAGTCTGTTCAGCCTGTATTAGTTGGTATCCATGTTTTCCGATTTCAGAGCGAAACGGAAGCCATCATCTCAAATCAGAATGTATCGGAGCAGCAGTCTGTTATAACTTTGCATCATGTATCTAGTTCTCTTTAGCTAGACTGCTACCGATTACCATCAGTCGCTGCAAGGCTTGAAAGCTGCAGATCTGAGACAGCGAACAGCTAGCCCTATTCACATTGAGTACTTTGAGTGCCGTTCAGAGGCTCATTATTTGACTTAAAATGTTTGTGGCAGAATCAAACCTTTCCTCCGAGCGTAGCAAGCATTGGCTCCGGCCCCTGCTCAAACCGACTCCGAGGATAAGCTGCTATAAAGGGGCGTGGCGAGCTGGCCCTTCCCGGCATTCCCTTTTCTGAGCTGGCCACGAGCTGGTGGAACACCAAATCATAACTCGCGCGTTTGTCGTGCATGATCTGTGCTTAACCAAAAATGCGACTACTAACAATTTAGTGAATAATGGATCGACTCACTTCATGAGAGCCCTCCGCCTGCAGCTGTGGCAAAGGTAAGCACAGCTCCATACTGCACTGCTGCTAACTGTGGCATCGTTGTGGGCGTGGCATCGTCACCTCGTCACCCACCCTAGCCTGACAGGGCAGGAATGCATAACGCCTCTGCAGCCGAATCCTCCCCGCTGATTGTGTGGAGGCGTTAGTGAATGGCCACTCGGTCATGCGATCCCTCCCGGCCGGTGCTCTTGTTCAGCTCTAGCAGCCGTGGGCTGACGTGTCATCCAGCATCTCGAAGGCTGCATCCTGTCAGTAGGAGCTCGGTTTTATTGTCAGTTAGCTAAACGAAATTGGCCGACATTCCATAATCAAATGACTGCAAGACTAACATTCAGTTTATTACTCTCTGCAACCTCTTTTGATAGTTTAAATGACAAATACACCAGAGCATAGTCAGCATACAAGTGATAGTTGATCCGATGGGCCCAAATTACCTTTCCCGGAGGCTCGGTATAAATGGAGAGCAGCGAACGTCGAGAGAGGACCCCTTGCGGAACTCAAAAGAGGCTTCTGGTCTGCTGGATCAGATGTCACCACCATGCGACACGGACTGCACACGATCGTCTAACAGACCGGTTGTAGTGGTCAACCATTCAAGTCGAGTATCGTGATCAAGAGTGTCAAATTCAGCTGATCGATCGAGCAGGCCCATGGCAGTGCAAAAGAACGGGCTCCCGCGGCAAAGATCCTGATCGACTCTTGTGTGGCTTATAAGATGCACCTTGGAGCAGATGCAGGCTACAAGCCAAGCACTCGCAATGGCCCCAAACCATGGCTGACGTTCCTTGCGTCGCCTGTACTTAAGTCAACTCATTGCCTCACGACTCTTCAACGAAACCGTGTATGGTCCTTCGATTCCTGACTCTAATAGCTTAGTAATACCAATTTGTAAAAAACTAATAAAAGTCCTGCGCGTTTTCCTTTATCCTCTCGCATGCAAAAATAGCAATGTATTGCAATGAATCCATGCTAAAGTCTCTGAAAGTGATAGCAAGTAAAACAAGTAATGAATAGACTGATAGGAGTGAAGCTGCACTTATCTTCCTTATGCCTCTGCAGGATATGTGTACGTGTTTACATGTATATATATATATTTATTTATATTCATATATATATATACTTTTATATTTATATATATATGTATATATATATATATATGTATGTTTATAAATATATATTTATTTATATATATTTATATATACATTCGTACATATAAACTATGTGTATATATATCATGTGTGTGTGTGTGAGTGTTTTTTTACTATACATGTGTTCGCGTGCTTGTGTAAGTGTGTGTGTGTCTGTGCGTGTCAGTGTGTGTCTGTGTGTGTCTGTGTGTGTCGGTGTGTGTGTGTGTGTGTGTGTGTGTGTGTGTGTGTGTGCGTGTGTGTGTGTGTGTGTGTGTGAGTAAGTCTGCGTGTGCTGCATATGTGAGTGCATGTGTGTGTGCTGCATATGTGTGTGCTTGTGCGTGCACGGGCATGTGTCCCTATAAAAAGCCCCGCGTGTGTACCTAAAAAAAGCCAAGCCAAAAAGTCCCAAAAAAGCACCAGTAGCATGTCCATAGCAGGTCTTGACTACCAGTAGATAAAGCAACTAATGTTGCTGCTCGTATGTACCAGCCAATACTGTATTCCTGTCAGTCTCTTATCAGATGAAAGAGGTCGCTGAGTGGGGAATTAAGCAATTCAATACTCGCTCCACAGTGTGGACTACAGTCTTATAGAGCCGTGATGGCACTCTAAGTAAGGCGGATGCTTTTCACGACCACAGTCCCGATGTCGTGGGTTAGAATCCTGTGGTGGGCGATTCTGTATCGCTGCTGAAGTGGTGGTGATATCCGTAAAGGCTCTTCTGTCGCTATACAAAAGAGGCTGTTAATTCAGCTAGCACTTATTTATATGCAGCATGAAATTCTCCAAAGTAAAGCTAAAATTTTACGCACGCAGTTAATAAATTACTATCACATCAGGTCAGATCAGATAAACCACAGCCTTATAAGTTCTCCGTTATCTATTCTCCTCAAAGCTAAAATGCTGCGTACAATCTGTGAAACCAACAGAGAACATCAATCCTCCGTTCATATGGTGTGGCAGTCCTCTGACTGTACACTCTGGGAGTGCATAGAGCGAAAGGCCACGAAACCCTTGCAAAGTGAACGGCTCGCAATCGCACATCAACCTCCCACTCTCCTGGGCGAAGTGTCCGGGTCTATGGCCGAGACTAGGGCCCAGGCCAAAATACCAAAGTGCATCGCCAATCTGCACGGGTGCCCATCGCTAGAGCAGATTAGGAACTGACACTGCTTCAAGGCCTGCAGGTGAGGGGCGGGTCCGAGAGGGCGAGCTCGGCCCGACCAGCATGCAGCCCTGAGACCCAACCGCTTACCTGCTTGCCGCCATTGGCATCGTAAAACTCGTAGCTGGTCAAGGGCAGACCACCGATGTGCCCGTTAGGGTGGTACGCGTGAAATTGGCTGCGTCCCTTGGGATCAAGCGAGCTCTCGGGACGCACGCCCAGCTTCTCCAGGCAGCGACCCATCTCGACGTCCTCGTCGGTCGTAGCGATCCCGCAGATGTCGCTCCGCCCGTATCCGTCGGCTCCAAAGCGTCGCAACGCCTCCCTGCTCAGCACGTAGCCGGCGCCTGTGGGCGAACGGACGCTGAGCGAGCGCCGGAGAAGCACCACAGCTGAGACACGAGCGGCCGCCGCCTGCCCCAGCGGCCGAAGTGCCTCGCTCGACGGCGGCCGCAGCGGCGGTAGCCAGAGGCTAGGGAGCAAGCTTGGTAACCACCAAGCAAGCGACGAGAGCAGCTTGAAGAGCTGACGCCAGCTTGGCGCTAAGGCGCCTACATGTCAGTGCTGAGCTTCTGTCCTGCTTTTGTGCTGCCCTGCATTGCTTTGGTCTCTGCTTGTTCAAGTTTGTTTGCCTGATCAGCTCTGCTTGATATAAATGAGGCAAAAATTATTTTTGATTTCGGCTGGATGGATTCTGTTCTCAATGTCCGCGAGTACGCCAAATAAAGCTCCAGGATGTTTGATGACGTATACAGCAACATGTGTTGAACCGAAATCAGAAATCCTTCAAGCCTTATTTAAAGCAAGCAGAGCTGAAATTGCATTTAAAATTTCTCTTCCATACGTGTAGTATTAGCCCAGTTATGGAATTTACGAGGCGCCAACTGACCCGGGAATTGAAGCTGTAAAAAAAGTCACAAATATGCACCTCCACAAGCTTAAAGCATGTATCGGGATCTACCAAGGTTCGACAAGTTGAGATACAGAGGTTACAGGGATACAAGATCAGCACCTTATCCTATGTTTTTTTTAGCGACATCTACTCGACTCATCTCTCTCACTACCATGCAGCACCTCGGGGTCCACCGTCCAGTGCCTGCCAATAGCATTGAACTCTTCTCGGGGTTTGCCTCCAATTTCAAGAAGACCTCTATTCTCTATCTAAGATACGTTTATTTGCTGCTATCCTGCATAAAGAGCATAATAAACATGTCTTTGTTCAGGTCTTGTCCCTGCATTTTTTGAAAAACTTGTTACGAGGCAACTTGCTAAGAAGGCAACGTTAAACAAGGAGAGCTTAAGCAACTTCCGTATCCTTTGCTACTGCCGTTAATGCGAAAAAACACTTAACTATTAGCGGCAGACCATGTAAACACTGTATAGCAAAACTTCAAATCGAGCCCGGGACTTCCTGTCGGGTTGTAGGCCTAATCACTCAACAGATCCAGCGTGGCTTTGAGTGTACATCGGACTTCTCAAGAATGCAGACTAAGTTAGAGTCTCTCCGTTTACTTTGTTAGAAAGTTTGACACATGCATTTGATAATATCGATCACCGAGTCTTTCTCGAGTGCCTCTCATCTCGCCCGGGCCTCATAGGCACGGCACTGCAATGGTTCAGATCCTATCTCCGTGGGAGGCTCCGAGCTATGGTGTCAACGGGCAGCAGTCATCCGAGAAGCCTCTAAAGTATAGGGTATCTGGGGCTCTGAGCTTGGTCCACTTCTTTTTAAAGTTGACTTTTTACTATAGACTTTCTCAAGTTTTATGAAAATGAAACCGATCTACTAAGTAAGTAAACAGTACTAGCTGAGTTAGCAGCCTCTTTTTTATAGCGACAAGAGAGCCTTTACGGCTATCACCACCGCTTGCAGCAGCAATAAACGATCGCTTACTGCAGGATTCGAACCCACCACCTCGGGACCGAGGTCATTAAAGGCAACCGCCTTAGCTAGTGTGCCATCACGGCTCACCAAACCGAAATCCAGCTGTAGGCCAATCTCGAGTTACTAAGATATCAGAGAATCTAGCCTAAAAAAGTTTTTCCAGCACTTCCAGTGACATACTTAAGCAAAATCGGAGTCCTATACCAAAGTGACTTTTCACTAGATTACCTTACTATTGCTACAGTCTGTATTGCATTTTGCAGCTAAACAACATTGTAAGAATTCCGACCTGCATACCCGGGGTACCACATTTAATTTGCTTGACATGGGCATCTGCGATATTTAGCGTCTCAATTCGTGCAGCTTAATACTTGCAGATCCTCCTCTCCTCTGTGAAGCCTAGCAGGTGCTTGCAATCTCTTCAAGACCCCGAAGCCAGGTTTTATCGTCATCAGCGTCGCAATCGTCACATTGCGACTCTTCTCTCTGACATACAATGGCTCCCAATCAAGCATCGAATTAAAAGTTTTGTCGCTCACTTTTAAGCCCTTTAATGCTCCCGCTTAAGTCTCACTCTCCCGTGTGTGTGTGTGTGTGTGTGTGTGTGTGTGTGTGTGTGTGTGTGTGTGTGTGTGTGTGTGTGTGTGTGTGTGCTCTATCCTAATGTCATGTTAATATTTTCTATTAATATTACGATTATTTTATTTTTATCATTATTACTTGTGAATCCTCTTTTTTTGACAAGATGAGCCTCTAGGTTTCCCTCCTTGCCTAGAAAATTCGCATTGCCATGCAATTACCTCTCCTTGCATAGGAGATCCTATCCTTCCACCGGCAGTGCTACTTTTGCGAACAATCTGTGCACCTCTCAGCAGGAAGTAGTATGGCGTCGAGAAGGGTGATTTCAGCTGTCTCTGTAGCTGCTGGGTCGCCTGTTGTCCCACAGCTTCTGCAATCGCCCTACCGAGCTCATTGTCTCATGCCCACACTCCTGCGATTACTCCATTCTGTCGCGGTACATGTTCAAAGGGAGAGTTGTTCGCATGCATGTAAAGAGGCAACGGCGCAGCAACTCAGCTAAGCCAGCCTGACACGCTGGTGTAGCTCACCCGTGGCTTTGGCATCTCACTGCATTCATTATCGCTGGAGGAGATTAATTTCGTGTAACGTACCTCCGCTTTGGTAGCCCTGTGTGACGAAAGGCCTGAAAAGATGGCCGAGATAAATCGGATCGCTCGGGCTGTGTTGAGCGAGCACGTGCTTCAGATTCTCGACGACCACGTACGTGTCGTCATCTGCCTTCATGAACCAGTCGCTATCGTTCAGGTGATGATCGAATATGTACTTGAAAGCTTGCATCGTCTTATTTGGAAGGTTGTCTCGTCCTTCTTTACCTGTGACTTCTACCAAAAATACGCGGCGCTCATTTGAAAGACCAAAACCCTCTAGAGGTGCTGTCGTCTTAAATGAAAAGTGTGCACATTGCCCACGAGCTGCTGTAATGATCGCTTGCAAACTAGTGGCCTCTTCTCCTCGTTGCTAACGTTGGAAGCGGCCGTCGTTGCTATCGCCAATGAAACACTCGTGTCTAGCAGCCAGCTAAGCTGGTGACTGCGACTTGCAGCTGCAACTTGGCAGAACGATCACAAAGCTGCGTCGGATACAAATAGTGCACTAGTCCCAAAGACTCTCTGCTAGCGCCACCTCTGAAGAGCGAAAGCTAGAGTGACAACCCGCCACGTGCCTTCATCCTGTCCTGCTATTGGCTGTTACTAGTGAGGTCAGAGTTTAGACCCCTGGGCATGCTCCTGGCTTCAATCCTGCCCTCCAATTGGGCCCTTCGTGAGATCAAGATGGGAATGGTGAAGTAAAGGTTAGCTTATTTCACAGCCTTCGCTATATAGCGGTAGATAAGCCTTCAGGAATACCACCGAAGCTTCCTCTGGCAATAAAGGATCGCCGTTTCAAAACTAGATGCTCGAGACGTGTTCTGTGCCTGCTGGCGAGCATCTTAAAGCGTGGTGGGACCGCCGAGGCAGGAGGTGCTGCACGGTGCAGACGTAGCTAGCTCAGGCTCGCGGCAGCCGCCTTACTAATGACCCTTGAGTCGCCGTCATGGGTTTCGGAGCTCATGAATAGCTGCCTGTCGCATCTCTTCAGCCAAGTTCTGTTGACCGCCGATCCGCGCGTGAGAAGCGTGCTCGGCGAGGTCATCACCCAGCAAAGGACTTTGACTTGTGGCCCAGACCGATTCGTGGGCTCCAACGCAATTTCCGAATGCGTCTGCTGCTGTATCTCCAAGTCTGAAAAACAAAGTCGCCGCAGCATTATAGAGAGAGGTTTGATAGCCAAGCGTGCGTTGCAAGGTAAAGTCGGAAGTCACGTGACATCCCAGCGACTAATGGGGTTAACAACGGAAACGGAAAGAACCTGGCACTGTCAATTCGCTGCCGATAAACGGGCATCCACCAGCCTTGACTCTCAGCATTGGCGGGGCTCCACGAAAGGACAGCAGGACAAGTTCCTCTTGTCACCAAGCTGTCAATCGGGAACCTCTAGGGCTCTGCGCTTAGTCTTCTTTTTTTCCAATTCAGGCTCTCCCTCTCGCGGATGCATTAGCCAAACGCACTGTAGTATTCACTTTTAAGCAGAGGACATGCAGCCGTTACTTTACTTTGAACCCTCCCAGCCCTCTAGCTTTTCAGGCTCACTCAACTCGGTTGCTGGGTGTGTTTCTGATATTCGTCCATGGATGGTAGCAAACGTTCTCAGATTGAAAGACGATGAAACCAACTTTCTAGTTTGAATCAAACCCTGTGCAAACTCTTCAGAAATTCGAAGATCCGCGTCCCTCAAACTTGGACTTGGCAAGCATATCTCCTGCAGATTCTGCACGAAATTCGTGTACCATTTTTCAAATGTTAGCTATCATGGCAGGGCTCCGCGCCAGGGCAGCAGGTCGACAAGTGTGTTGTCACTAAACTTTGCCTCAGCTCGGTTCATGCTCAGAGATCAGTTTTTTGAACGGTTAGATAGACAGTGTTTAGGGAACTGCAAGCTAGGGTGATAGTTTGTTGACAAGGATTGGCCGTGGGCTGACGAGAAAAACTCCTTCCTTCAGCTTCAGCAGAACGCCGTTCGGCAGCCCCTTTTGGCGTCTCTGCGGCCGGCACGTTGCTGAACCACTTCAGTTTCTCGAAATAATCGTCGTGCTTCCACTTCCTCCTCAGCGAGTGGTTCCTCTTCCTTTTCCTTCGCTCTTTCTTTCAGCCTCTTTAGCGGCAGCAGCGACAGCTGTCTCGACGTCTGGCGGCCCCTGCGTCTCCATCGTCACTGCCGCGAAAAAGCCTTTTCCTTTCAGCTTCTTTTCTTTCCAGATCTTGATTGATATTCATTCAACAAATGTACTCACTGAGAGTAATTCAACTCTAATTTTAACTCGCAGCCATCTAACCACAATGCTAAAGCTTTTACTTTACTCAAATCCGGCAGTTTTCCGATGTGTCAACTCAGCTACGCCGGAAGCAGAAGCTGGGAAGCCACACTGGAGCGCCAGCTACTAGAATGCTAGGGTAACCCCTTGAAAAGCCCACTTTTAAGTTCTAACCCTTTTGCCTATTTTACCTTCTAGCTTGTCAATCGGGTGCTTTTGCATGCTCGCCAAGCCAGGACATCTCTATCCTAACCTTGATTTGTCATGATCTATTAGTTATTTCTCCACTATGCTATAAAATGCATGGATACCGTAATTGCCGATTAGATTTGCGCTCTTTTCGAAGTTATTTACAATCTGTGTTTTCCGTTGCGAAAATCTTAAGCCAGAGAACTACTAAGGACTGAAAAAATTACCGTACCATCCTCAGACGCTTTTATAGCTACCCCACTGAAAACCTTTACTTGAAGTGACTAGTCTTGCATATATTAATTGTAGCGGAAGAGCAAAGTACTACACCCCTGTGTAGGCGGCCCCCGTGCAACAGCAAATGAATTTTTATCAATTAGATTTGACTAGTTAAACTAAGCAAAACATGCTATCGTGGCTGCCAGACCGCGACATCTCAAATAGAGGCAAACAAGGCGCGAAACGGTGCATCAAAATGGCAGAAATTTAAGTAGAAGCGCGTTGCGAACACTACCTTTTTGATAGTCATAGTCATTTGTGGAGTTTCCAAGATCACGCGATTTTCCATGCTGTGGCCATCGTATCCATGCCATCAGTGCTAATATTGCGAACGCGGAGAATAGGCAGACCGCCACAAGACGTCGGGAATTGAAAGTCATGTCACATCTTGGCGACATTGCCTTGTTATGTCTCTGCGTCTCACACTTGCATCCAGCTAGGCTGAAATCAGGCGGAATCAAAAAGATTTTGGACTCGCATCGCATTTTTAGGGGATCTTTAATCGAGTAAGTTGCTATGGCTCGTCGGTTATTGACTGCAGCCTACTAGCATGGGAATAATTGACGCTTAAAAAAAACGCCACTCGGCGGCGGCTTCAGGCCTGGAGCGTGCCTGTGACTGATTTCCGAGTCAGTGACTCGTTTTACTCAAAAAAGCTAAGCAACTGTTTGGCTTGCAAATCTCTGGTGGAAAAAATAGGTGGTACCGACCATTTACTCGAAATTATGTAATGCAAGTTTTTTGAAAAATCAAAGGAGTGATATCAAGTATTTGCCATACCATGAACTTTGACAGGAAATCGAAAGAGCCGATGTGTCTAGAAGTGCTCTGCTTGCGTCAGTGAAGCGTGTATCCACCAGCGCTGATCCTGTTGAGTATTCTGTATTTATCTATTATATATGTATAAGTATATAGGTATTAGTATAATGCATTTTATCAGTGTACTCTTCGGGAATCTGCGGAACCGCGTTAAAATCCTGCAAAAATGGCTTGAGTTGTCCCCAGTTATGTAGTACTGCATCCTCGATAGTTGTATTCAACGCGAGACTGAAACCTCAAGAGCCCTCAAAATAATATTAAAGCAGAGGCCTACAGTGGCCATAACCGGCTCATTTTGCAGCAAGCCAAACGATGCCGCGTAGAAATTATGCTATGCATCGTTTGCTTGCGAGTTGACTCGCAGTTTATCCGAACTAGCGCTTTACTTTCAATGAGTCGTCAGAAGATGGCCACAGTACGAATGCACGAACTCAAAATGGCGGTCGCAAGATGCATACATGCCTGGCCACACGGTGACGTGCGTGCACGTCTCGGCAGAAGCATCCGTCGCCTAAATAGAAGCTCAATAGTTTCTGAGGCCAGCGCGCGCTGGCGGCGCGGTATCGCGGTAACTATACGCCGCGGGCCGGGAGCGGCTGCCGCTATTCGCCATATCAGCAGCAGCCGCGAGGAGAGCTTAGCAACGGCGTCTTCCGGCTCCTCGTTCGCAGCTTCTCATTCACTGACTCACGCCTCTAGTTTGGGCCAGAACCGGTACCCTCGCACTAAGTTTCGCTTGCGGCGATTGTCAAAACCGCCGAGGGGTAACTGAGCCTCAATCATAAATATAAATATCTAACGATGGTAAATATCTGATGAAGATGAATATCTGATGATGCGCTCTGAGGCGGCCCTTTGAGGTAGTCCGCATCTAAGTCCGAGTATTAATAATTGCGGCCATTTTCTAAATGGGCGACATTTGCGATAAGCGTGAAAACGCTCAAGGCGACCGTTAGTTGTACACGGACCTGGCTGCGAGAGTTCCATTCGGGCGGACGTTAGCTAAATGGATGTAGTGGAAGTAAAACTCCTGCACTCGCGCAGATCTACACGTAACATTATGTCAAATTTTAAGAAGCTCTAGCCAGCCATTTCTTGGAACAAATGACGTACAGCCGAGCGTCACAGCGAGCTGGGCTGCTGCGCCTTCGCCATCATTAATTATGGCCATAATATTGACGGCAGCATTTTGCTGCCGTCAATAAAATATTGACGGCAGCATTTAGCTGCCGCTTGTTACCCGTTTTCTTTTTCGGCCCAGATTTCCTTCGATTAGCACTTCACGGCGAATCTCTTTTTCTAACTTCTTTACTTATGAGCAGCCACTCACTACGGTACCTATACGCGGTACCTATACGCCGCGGGCCGGGAGCGGCTGCCGCTATTCGCCATATCAGCAGCAGCAGCACGGAGAGCTTAGCAACGGCGTCTTCCGGCTCCTCGTTCGCAGCTTCTCATTCACTGACTCACGCTTCTAGTTTGGGCCAGAACCGGTACCCTCGCACTAAGTTTCGCTTGCGGCGGTTATCATAACCGCCGAGGGGTAGCTGAGCCTCAATCACTACACAGCCAGCGTGCACATCCATGTCACGTTCAAGCCACCGCCGCAGCTGCAGCTGACGAAGCGACGAAGCGAGAGCAGACGTCGGTCGAACGCTAGCGAGCGCTCGCCCAATCGTTAGTAACTTTGCGGGGGATGAGGGTGTGGAGGACGAGGAGGTACGTATGCTGTTTTTATATAACTCGAGCGAACCTGGATGCGCTTCAAGAGTGCTGTGACTTGTCCCCTTACGCTCGGACCAACGGACTCGCTGCTCAACAATCGAATGACGTGCAATGCGAGTGGCGCCGGACCGCCTATGACTCAGGCGCAGACATCAAGTCCGGTTGCACTCTCTCCAGACGGCTTTCGACAGCTGACCGTTGTAAATGCTCTGCTGGTCGACGGGGTCAAGTGCGCTAAGCGTGAGAAATGATTGGCTTAAAGGAATAACTACAGCGATAGGCAGGGGCCAGACAGGGATTGGAGGGATAGGCACGCGATAGCGAGAAGCGTGAAGACGCTCAAGGCGACCGTTAGTTGTATAGGGACCTGGCTGCGAGAGTTCCATTCGGGCGGACGAGAGCTAAATGGATGTAGTGGTAGTAAAACTCCTGCACTCGCGCATATCTACAAGTAACATGATGTCGAATTTTGAGAAGCTCTAGCCAGCCATTTGTTGGAACGAATGATGTACAGTCGAGCATCACAGCGAGCTGAGCTGCTGCGCCTTCGCCATCATTAATTATGGCCACTGACGGCAGCATTTTGCTGCCGCAATTGATAAAACCATTCCGTCAGCGCAGCGGCAACTTTTTCGTTCGGACTTTCGCGTTTTCTTTTTCGGCCAGATTCCCTTCGATTAGCACTGCACGGCGAATCTCTTTTTCTGCCTTCTTTATTTAGGAGCGGTCAAAGGGCGGTCGCGCGCTCGTGCGCGCTTTCGCATGGCGGTCCGGTCGCAGTGGGCGGGCCACTCGCAGACGGCGCTTCGCCTGGGGCGGGGCTGGGCGGGGCTGCGGCTTTCTTTCTCGGTCGCGTGCTGCCGTTACACTAGGCAGCCGCTTTTCAAGCAGGCGATTTCAACGGAAGCTCGATTAACGAAATCTCGCGTCGCTACGAAGTTCGATGCGCTGAATGTGTTGGTTTTTGCGGTACGTACGCCAAAAGAAGCTCTTCAAGACCTGCGTCAAAGAATGGATACATTAGACAGTAGTAGTCGTCTCACTCAAGTTTAACTACGGCCGAGTTGTTAGTGCGAAAGATTTGACTGCGTGTAGATTTCGGGTGAGTGCCACAGTTTTTAGTGCGAACGATTCATTCCTTTATTTGTTTACTGACAGTTTATAGATCTGGAGCTCAGGATCTCAGCACTCGAATTCGCTTCATTTAGCACTCCTTGGGCTCCCTTTCCCGATGATAGGTTATTTCGACGAGTCCGGAAACTAAGGTTTTCAATTACAAAAAAAGACTGAAGAAGGAGCAAACAGCATGAGGTTCGGCTTACACTTCCATGCGATGCTCTATAGTTGCAAGTAATACAACCACAATCGATCGTGCGACCCTGCGGTCCAAAAGGAATTGCTCTCGGCACGGCGCCCGGCAGCTACAAATTTCGACGACGGATGGCATCGGCTGGGTAGACGCCCACGAGAGAGGAGGCAGCCGCCACGACAGTCAAGCCGACCGAATAAACGGGATGTGCGTACGTGTGTGTGCGTGTGCGTGTGTGCGCGCGTGCCTGCGTGTGCGTGCGTGTGTGTGTGCGAGCGTGTGGGCGTGTGTGTGTGCGTGTACGTGCGTGTGTGCTTGCGCGCGTGCGTGTGTGTGTGTGTGTGTGAGTGTGTGCTTGGAGCAATCGAAGTTTGCCAACTGCTCCTTGTTGTGACTTGGTGGAGGAGCTGCCAGAGGGCCGGTGCGCTCGCCGGTGGCCACGGCCGCACTAACTGACGCACCGAGGTCGTCTGGGGCGGCTATTTTTAGGGTCCGTAGGGTTTCCACAATTCGTCTTTCCTGGAGCGGTAGCCCTCGTCGCGCTCTTCGCGAAAAGAGGCGTGTCGATCGCCTGAGCAACGGATGAAGTGCACAGCGTCGGCACGCATCAGCGCTCGCGGAAGTCAGAGGTCATTTCACCGAAGGACAGTTCTCGCACGCTCAAGATTGAACTACAACCAGGTGCGATCAGCGGCATTTTCAAAGGGCAATCGAATACTTGCGACGCGACGCCCGGCTCTAGGAAATCTCTCTCGCCACGCTGACGAGCGCGTCATTGTTTAACGCACAGCTTCGGCGGGAGCGAGCGAGCGCAGCTTTCGCCAGCGGGCGCGCGTTCTCGAAGCTCTGCTATTACCGCTACGCAAATTAGGCTGTTAAATCAGCTACCGTTTATTTAGTTTATTACGACCTTCGAACCCATCGGGCCCGTCCCCCACCCCACGCCCAGCTGCGCCGTAGCCCGGGCCGTTAACCGCATCCTCCGAACAGCCGCGTCCAACGGCCGCCGAGACATCGACGGCCAAGGCCGGTCCGCAAGACGCCGCCGCCTCTCACCTCCCCCACGGTGCCACCCAGCCACACCCGGTCGGTCGCATTAGGCGCCTCCGACCTAGAGAGCGAAAGTCGTCGGCGTCTTCGACTGCGTGTGAGCTTGCCGGTCGACTTCGCGGGTGGCGAACAGCAGCAGGGCTGCCCCCAGCGCCGTCGACGAGTGCGCTCGCGACGCGCTCGGC
Source organism: Cristatella mucedo (assembly GCA_009760855.2). Lineage (NCBI taxonomy): Eukaryota > Metazoa > Bryozoa > Phylactolaemata > Cristatellidae > Cristatella > Cristatella mucedo. The sequence goes on from WPIO01000163.1 coordinate 194,358, forward strand.
TGCCACTTGCCCGTCTCTCCGGCCCCCCCCCCCGCGGCCGCCGACGGCGCCGCCGCCATCGTCCCTGCGTGCTCGGCCGACCCTGGCGAACGCAAAGAGCCCGCGGCAGATGTGCACTAGTGCCTGCGTTCGCGACGCGGAAGTGGGTCCTCAGTCCTCGCCTTCCCAGTCTCGCGTTCGCGTCTACGCCCTCGACCGACGTAGCTTCACCATGCGCGCGCTCGCTGGAGCGGCCGCTAACCGTCATGCGTACTGCGTCCGAACTGTTCGGCTCCTCTAGAGCGCCCCTTAGGGATGGCGGTGGCGGCGGTGGAGGAATCCGACCGACCGACGCACTCCGAACAAACATCAATCCGCGGCCGTGTATTATGTGGGCTTCTCTTGGCAGGGCGCTGACTAAGCGGCCATTGTTACCCAACGTACAATGCAGTAGCTCGTCGGCATTCTAAAGACCGCTTGCCCGCGCCCGAGGCGTCCGTCGTCAGCGGGGTTGTGCGCAGCCGGTGGCCGGCGTCCATCCTGACATCCATGCCGCCTCCTGCCATCTTAGTCGGCTAGCTCTCCCTACTCGCGGTTGAACTGTACCTTGTGCACTAACTCCCCCGTCACCCATCTCTGAACCCAGGCTAGGTTCGGTTGGCTGGGACCGGATGGCTGTAATCAGGGTCGCCGGCATGGCTGGATGTGTGTGGTGACGCCAGGTCACCGGTGCTCTTGGGTACGCGAAGTTGGCCAAGTAAGTCGTGGTGTTGGAGGTTCCCGGTCTCGCCGAGTTATGCACCTAGATTCGTGCGTGCTCCGGCGATGCTGCCATGCACGCAAGGAAACGAGTACCGAATGCCCGAGTAGAGCTGCATAGCTCGTTCGTTGTTGAGACTTGTATATTCCGCGTTCGCCGTGTAGCGCGTTCGTGACCCCCCCCCCCCTGTATTGGCATCTTTCGGTGGAAGCTCAAGACTGTGGTAGTTGTCGACTGGGACTAGTCAAGCAGTTACTCAGCCAGCCGGGTTTTTGACGGCGTACGCTCGTACTGTTAGATTCGGAGTCTGTACAACGACAGGACTGTAGAAGCCGACTGACCCCAACTACCACGTTTGTTCGTGCTTGCTGCGTCGTCTTGCGCCCCCATAGTGTACTGTGTATAGGACCCTCCCTGTAGACCTATTTAGTTCCCCTGCTGCTGTTGGCCCATGGGTTATTATAAAGAGGTTTACCCGGACGGCCGCTCGTCTTACCCTAGCTCGGCGGAATGGCGAGCGGCAGCTTCCCTGGAGTATGGTGGGTTTGGCGGGCATTAGCCTCTGACCCCCTAGAACTCGGTTACAGGCGCCGCCGCCATCGTTCCCGCTTGTTCGGGCGATCGTGGCGAATGCAGAGAGCCGGCGGCATATAAGCACTAGTGCTCGCGTTCGCGAAGCGGGTCCTCCACTTTCCTAGTCGTTAGTGAGCGTCTATGCCCTCTGCCTACGTAGCGTACGGCCACTTACCGTCAGGCGAACTGCGTCTGAACTGTGCAGCTCCGCTGGCTCGTCTTATAGACGGTGGTGAGGCTGAATCCGACCGACGCTCTCCGAACAAACATCGATCCGTGGCTTGCCGACCGTATGTTATGTGCGCTACCGCTTCGCAGGCCGCTCACTCAGCGGCCATGGTTACCAGCCGTCCAATGCAATAGGTTATCGGCATTCTAAAGACTGCGAGCGCATGCCCGAGGCGTCCATCGTCCGCCGGGTTGTGCGCCACCGGCAGCCGGCGTCCATCCTGACGTCCATGCCGCCTCCTGCCGCCACCTGAATCAGCTAGCTCTCCCTACTCGTGGTCGAGCTGTACCGTGTGCACCTACTCCCCTAAAGCCGACTAGTCGCCTACATGCAAACCACAGATCCCTAAACCAGGAACCCTAAACCAGGCGAAGCGCTGCTAAGCCGTAAATCCTAAACCATAAACCCGTCTTAACCGCCGATCTGCAGCCCTAAATCTAAATCGTAAGATACATGCCTATACCAGAAGCATCGAGATCCCAAGCGTCCTCGCTGTTTCACTCGTCTCAAAATCCGTCCCCCGTGGCGCAAGAAAACACATTTAAGCTTCAGCTGCAGCAGATGCCTCTATTCCGGTGAGCGCTCCCCTCGCTCCAAGTCACATTCAGAGCAGCGATTGTAGAATGCTTATGTTTCATATCACTAGCGCTTGCAAGTTTAGTCATGATGGCATTGCCGAGCTCAGTCAGAGGTTGTTACGAGATAATCCCTCGTATTAAAGCGGACATCAAATATATGCAAAATGCCTGCTCGTGCCTTTAAAGGAGAACGCATTAGGTTAGCTTGTGGTGCAAAAACTTGTGTCCGACTTGACTTTAATAGGTCGTGACATCCGGATACTCGACGGCTGAAGCGTCAATAATTCATCCACGGCATGCCCAAAAAATGCTGAATTACATATCTCTTGTCTTCAATTCCATCAACCAAAAGAAGACTTTTCGCTGGTGTTACACGTGAGAGTTCTCGTAAGAGCTCTCACCATCTACGTGGCATTCGGCTCGCAAGCGACAGCCAGCAGACTTGCAAAGCCATAGTGCTCGTGTATATATTCGCATGGACTCGCTGTGTGACTTTGTTGGAAGTTTGGGGAATCTGCTCGATGTTTGATGTACAAGTAGCGAGCAGCTCCAAGGGCGTAACCGGACTGTGTCCTCTTATAATAATAACAATATACATGTTCAGCATGAAAATATTGTAAGTGGCAGCACGCACAAAGTCGGCACGCATAAGCAGGCTAAGGACCAACCACTTGGACGATCTGAATACCTTAATATACAGATGCCTTTTTGCTTCTTTTGAAATGCCGTCATGTCGCGGGGATGTCGTGACGGCTTGGCAAAGAACCAACGTCCTAAACGCCTAGATGGTTGGTTATTGAGTTGACTTATGGGCATCAGAATTGATTGACGACAGGTAATTCTAGTGGAGGGTGAACCAGGTTCTGCTCGCTAGTAGCGCTCGGAGGACCAAGTAGAATGCCCTCTTGCGAAACCCTTGCTCGGCTGATACGGTTAGTTATGTTCACTTGTGGGATCAGCAACCTGGCAGTGTGTTTTGCCCCCACCCCCTCCCCCCCCGCCGACCGAGCCATGGCCGGCAGGGTGAAGGATGGTACTGTTTAACATTGGTAATGAAGTACTCCCTCGCCGATAGTCCGTGAGGCCACGATCCTACGACGGGGTCTACTAAAGGGTCTATCAAAATTCGGGAGTTCGGGTATGAGAGAGAGAGAGAGAGAGAGAGAGAGAGAGAGAGAGAGAGAGAGAGAGAGAGAGAGACCACTGACAGAGGTGGGCTTGGGGTCAGTTGGAGCAGTAGGAGCGAAAGTGTTACTCATATAAAGAGCGAGCAGAGTTTAAGCCTAGAGGACGGAGAGACAGACTGAGACGGTAGGCTCACTGCTCTGATGAGACGGCAGAGGGCAAGCAATTAGTCCTAGTGTACGACGGGGGCTATGCTCTAGTTTGCCACAGGGGTTAAGGTGTTCGCTTTTTTGATGACCAAGGTTTAGGTGAAGGCATATGATGACTGAGGCTGCGGGCTCGAGCCTTGTGGCATACGTGAAACGCCTGGATAGAGATTTAAGTTGTTCTAGGGCCCTGTGCAGATGGATGTGTTTTTACGAACTAGATAGTTTCATACGTGCCCAGCTTTAAAGCACCAAGCAGGTAAGCGTAACGTATACCTCCGTATCGCTCTAGCTACTCATGTGTTTTTTCGTGTTTAGATGTGCCTCGGAGCGACGGTGGCAGCCCGACGAGTCGCTGCGGTCATTGGGACGGGACACCACTTCCGCTACCTCGACTACAGGCCACTGGCCCAGCCTGTGTTATTATCCCATGCCTTACTTAGTGATTAGGGTGGTTGAGCGATGGTTGAGCTTGTAGTCGATCTCCACAGCTGAGAACGGTGGACGACGTACTCGTTGTGTCGCTGTAGAATAAATGTCTCTCAAGACCGCTTTGTGGCTCGCTACTGGCGTATCCACCATACTTCAGATGTGAGACACTCTTTTGCCGGCCGTATTGCTATCGACAAGGCCTCGGCAGCTACCTTGAGTGAGCTAACCAAAGCCCAGTGAGGCTTGCCTAAAGCTCGCCGGTGCACAGGAAGAGGCTAAGCAGGTGCAATGGTGATAGGCTTCGGTTGGCTGCAGCTCCATCAGCAAGGGTTTGGCGATAGACAACCAGCTAAGCGTGACGATAGAGATCGACGGTAGCGACCGAGCTGCTGCATTGTGCTTATTGGCGGCATTTAATTTTAGAGGGCTTACTGGCATTCAGGTGCGAATCTCAGCGATAAGAGCAGAATGACTGAGCGATCAATCTAAACACGCTACATGCTTGTGCTATTCTTTCGGCATGGTTACCATTGAGCAAATGCTGTTTTCAATGTACGATGGCGTGATGGCAGTGCTGTTGCTCGGAGACTTGCCTGTTTTTGGCAGCTACTTCCTGCTATCACGACGGTTGGACCGCCTCAAACGACAGCCGTCAGATCGGCCTCACCACATCCGCTCGAGCTCTCTCTGTCGCCGGCTCGCTTAATCTCGCGGCCGCTGCTGAGCTTCGCACTTTTGGTCTGACGAAGCAACCGCCTTCGGCCCTCCGAAGATTGTGGCGATATTTTGTTCACTAAGAAATCCATCTTATTACTTCTGCCCACAACGACGAGCAGCAGCTTTAGCCTTTTAATTCGCCATTAATTGTGCTACTGCTGCAGCACAGTGAACCAGATTCAAGCCACCACCGCCTTGGCCGAAAACTGCACAGCATTTTGGCGTGCCTCTGGTGGGTGCGAATGCCTGGATGAGCAACATTTCGCACAATCGAATGGGGACCTGTCGCCAAAGAGCTTCGGTTACAGACAGCTACGTGCGAACCGGGAGACAGCACTCTATTCTTGTGTGGCGAATTTTTCCCGTTTAAAAGTTCCAACAGCTTCAGCTTCGAAAGCAGCCGATGCTGACGTCGGAGCAATCCCAGACGGGTTACCGCCGCACGTCCAACGATCTGACATATGGCTGCAGGCGTGGCCAGCGTGGCTGACCTCTGACTGAGTGGAGGAGGCGACCGACGAGAGAGATGTTTTTTCAGCCCGAAGTCTTCGACCTGTCATCGATCGCCCGCCGCGGCGACGGCGGCAAAGGGAGTAGCTTGAACCGATATATCAGATACTCGAGCACCACCATCTCTTCTGGTTTGATGTAGTGAAACGACACCATGTGGTCGCTCACAGTGTCAATGCCCTGGGGACACCGATAAACGCAGCGACTCGAGTCATAGCTCGAAATACTCGTGCACACTGAGAGCACGTGCAGACTGCTGACACTGGGACGCATAAACCACGATAAACTTAGAGAGCATCACGAAATATCACATTCGTGTACAATCGCCGCAACGCTTCGTAGCACTTCGCTCCTCGGGTAGTAAGGAAAATCTCATCAAACTGCATATCGATAACTTGGTCGCAGCGGCGGCACACAGCTAAGATAATCGAATGTCCTTCTATCCTTAATGGCTATCAATTAAAGTTCGGTGGTCGAAAGCTGTTATGATTGCATGCACATGGCACATAAGATCATGCGGACAAAATTAAAAAACTATCAGACCAGTACACAAGCATAGGCTCACAACGGCTCGATATTTGATGGATTTTACTTGAAAACGTACATTTAGCCCGCAAGTAATAGGAAACAAACCTCCACAGTCACTCAATTTACTGATTCTTCGTGTTGCAGTACACAAATGATTAGCGCTTTCTAGATATTTCATTATCGACTGGTATTTTTAATTGGTTGGAGAGGCAACTGAAGGAGAGGCTGGCTTCATCCTACGCTAAGAGAGTTAAATCAGTCTGTTCAGCCTGTATTAGTTGGTATCCATGTTTTCCGATTTCAGAGCGAAACGGAAGCCATCATCTCAAATCAGAATGTATCGGAGCAGCAGTCTGTTATAACTTTGCAACATGTATCTAGTTCTCTTTAGCTAGACTGCTACCGATTACCATCAGTCACTGCAAGGCTTGAAAGCTGCAGATCTGAGACAGCGAACAGCTAGCCCTATTCACATTGAGTACTTTGAGTGCCGTTCAGAGGCTCATTTATTGACTTAAAATGTTTGGGGCAGAATCTAACCTTTCCTCCGAGCGTAGCAAGCATGGGCTCCGGCCCCTGCTCAAACCGACTCCAAGGATTAGCCGCTATAAAGGGGCATGGCGACCTGGCCCTTCCTGGCATTCCCTTTTCTGAGCAGGCCACGAGCTGGTGGAACACCAAATCATAACTCGCGCGTTTGTCGTGCATGATCTGTGCTTAACCAAAAATGCGACTACTAACAATTTAGTGAATAATGGATCGACTCACTTCATGAGAGCCCTCCGCCTGCAGCTGTGGCGAAGGTAAGCACAGCTCCATACTGCACTGCTGCCAACTGTGGCATCGTTGTGGGCGTGGCATCGCCACTGCTTCGCCCGCCCTAGCCTGACAGGGCAGGAAACTGTGCATAACGTGCATTACGTTATGCACAGTTTCATAGCGTTCATAAGTTTCATATGCATAACGTTATTCGAGTGCATAACGCCTCTGCAGCCGGGTCCTCCCTGCTGATTGGTTGGCGGCGTCAGAGAATGGCCATGTGGTCATGCGATCCCTCCCGGCCGGTGCTCTTGTTCAGCTCTAGCAGCCGTGGGCGGACGTGTCGTCCAGCATCTCGCAGGCTGCATCCTGTGAGTAGGAGCTCGGTTTTATTGTCATTTAGCTAAACGAAATTGGCCGACATTCCAAGACTAACATTCAGTTGATTACTCTCTGCAGTGAAAAGAACGGGCTCCCGTGGCGAAGATCCTGATCGGCTTGTGTGTGGCTAATAGGATGCACCGTGGAGTAGATGCAGGCTACAAGCCAAGCATTCGCAATGGCCCCCAACCACGGATGACGTTCCTTGCGTCGTCTGTACTTGAATCAACTCATTGCCTCAGGACTCTTCAAGGCAACCGTGTATAGTCCTTCGATTCCTGGCACTAAAGCTTGGTAATATCCATTTGCGAAGAACTAATAAATTTCCTGAGCGTTTTCCTTTATCTTCTCGCATGCAAAAATAGCTACTGTATTGCAATGAATCCATGCTAAAGTCTCTGAAAGTGATAGCAAAAGTAACGAATAGTCTCATAGGAGTGAAGCCGCACAAATCTTCCTTATCTGAGTCTCTGCAGGATATATGTACGTGTTCATATGTATATATATGTATATATATATATATACATTCTTACATATAAACTATGTGTATATTTATCATATGTGTGTGTGTGTGAGTGTTTATTTACTGTTAATGTGTGCGTGTGCTGTCAGTCTCTTATCAGATGAAACTGATCGCTGAGTGGGTAATTAAGCAATTCTACACTAGTTCTACAGTGTGGACTACCGTCTTATAGAGCCGTGATGGCACTCTAGGTAAGGCGATTGCATTTCACGACCTGAGTCCCAAGGTTTTGGGTTCAAATCCTGTGTTGGGTGCCTCTTCATCGCTGCTGAAGCGGTGGTGATATCCGTAAAGGCTCTTCTGTCGCTATACAAAAGAGGCTGTTAATTCAGCTAGCACTTATTTATATGCAGCATGAAATTCTCCAAAGTAAAGCTAAAATTTTACGCACGCAGTTAATAAATTACTATCACATCAGGTCAGATCAGATAAACCACAGCCTTATAAGTTCTCCGTTATCTATTCTCCTCAAAGCTAAAATGCTGCGTACAATCTGTGAAACCAACAGAGAACATCAATCCTCCGTTCATATGGTGTGGCAGTCCTCTGACTGTACACTCTGGGAGTGCATAGAACGAAAGGCCACGAAACCCTTGCAAAGTGAACGGCTCGCAATCGCACATCAACCTCCCACTCTCCTGGGCGAAGTGTCCGGGTCTATGGCCGAGACTAGGGCCCAGGCCAAAATACCAAAGTGCATCGCCAATCTGCACGGGTGCCCATCGCTAGAGCAGATTAGGAACTGACACTGCTTCAAGGCCTGCAGGTGAGGGGCGGGCCCGAGAGGGCGAGCTCGGCCCGACCAGCATGCAGCCCTGAGACCCAACCGCTTACCTGCTTGCCGCCATTGGCATCGTAAAACTCGTAGCTGGTCAAGGGCAGACCACCGATGTGTGCGTTCGGGTGGTACGCGTGAAATTGGCTGCGTCCCTTGGGATCAAGCGAGCTCTCGGGACGCACGCCCAGCTTCTCCAGGCAGCGACCCATCTCGACGTCCTCGTCGGTCGTAGCGATCCCGCAGATGTCGCTCCGCCCGTATCCGTCGGCTCCAAAGCGTCGCAACGCCTCCCTGCTCAGCACGTAGCCGGCGCCTGTGGGCAAACGGACGCTGAGCGAGCGCCGGAGAAGCACCACAGCTGAGACACGAGCGGCCGCCGCCTGCCCCAGCGGCCGAAGTGCCTCGCTCGACGGCGGCCGCAGCGGCGGTAGCCAGAGGCTAGGGAGCAAGCTTGGTAACCACCAAGCAAGCGATAGAGCAGCTTGAAGAGCTGACGCCAGCTCGGCGCTAAGGCGCCTACATGTCAGTGCTGAGCTTCTGTCCTGCTTTTGTGCTGCCCTGCATTGCTTTGGTCTCTGCTTGTTCAAGTTTGTTTGCCTGATCAGCTCTGCTTGTTTCAAATGAGGCAAAAATTATTTTTGATTTCGGCTGCATAGATTCTGTTCTCAGTGTCAGCGATTACGGTAAATAAAGCTCCGGGATGTTTGATGAAGTATAATAATAATAATTATTATTATTATTATAATGCACTTGATAAAGCGCCCTTAGAGAACTTAATCTCTCTCTAAACGCTTTACATTTGCTGCAAATGGAAATGCAATTGAATGGTGAGTAAAATCATGCTTGATAAACAAACAAAATAAAAAACAAGGTTAGGGGCCACAGGCACAGGGTCAGCATGCATATGTGGTTAGTGGCAGCATGCACAGTGTCAGCACGCATAAGCACATAAAGGACGAATCACAGGGACCCACTAAATGCCGTCCTAAATAGGTGTGTTTCTAAATTCTTTTTAAATGTGGCCATGTCAGGGAATGTTCTGATGCAGGTTGGGAGGAAGTTCCATTTTTTAGGAGCATATACAGCAACATGTGTCAAACCGAAATCAGAAATTCTTCTTACCTTATTTAAAACAAGCAGAGCTGAAATTGCATTGAAAATTTCTTCTCCATACGTGAAGTATTAGCCGAGTTATAGAATTTACGAGGCGCCAACCGACGATAGAAATAGAGCTGTATAAAAGTCACAAGAATGCCCCTCCACAAGCTTGAAGCATGTATCGGGATCTACCAAGGTTCGACAATTTGGGATACAGAGGTTACAGGGAAACAAGATCAGCACCTTAGCATATGGTTTTTTAGCGACACCTACTTTACTCATCTTTCTCACTACCATGCAGCACCTCGGTTTCCACCTTCCAGTGCCTGCCAATAGCATTGAACTCTTCTCAGGGTTTGCCTCCAAGTTTAAGAAGACCTCTAGTCTCCAGCTAAGATACGTTTATTTGCTGCTTTCCTGCATAAAGAGCATAATAAACATGCTTTTGTTCAGGTCTTGCCCCTGGATCTTTTGAAAAACTTGTTATGAGGCAACTTGCTAGGAAGGCAACGCTAAACAAGGAGAGTTTAAGCAACTTCCGTATCCTTTGCTACTGCCGTTCATACGAAAAGACACTTAAAAATTAGCGGCAGACCATGTAAACACTGTATAGCAAAACTTCAAATCGAGCGTGCGACTGAGGTACTAGGACTATATGTCCCAGGACAAAACGTCCCCATACAAAAACGTCCCGGACAAAATGTCCCCACATGTTACAATAAATTAATTATATTCATGTTACCCTAAATATATAATATTTAATAGGCTTCGATATTTCACCAATAAAATGTAGCATGTAAAGTTTTAATATTTAATGAAGACTGGAGAGAGATTACTTGAGATCATCTGACTCGACATATACATGTGCAGCTAATCAAAGGCCTCTTTAAATGAAGTCATCTTTAGTTAATTAGTTAATCAAAGGCCTCTTTAAATGAAGCCATGTGCCATAATCTTATTAATCAAGCAAACTTAAATGATAAGATATCAAAGTTTAGAGTTATGTTTACTAATGAATGGCTTCTGATTCACTGTAAACATATAAATATGTGGAAGTTACAGTGAAGGTTGTTATACTAAAAACTATTTGTTATAGTAGGTGATAGATGTGCAGTGTAATAAGTAATTTAAAAGATTTCGAACTCTCCCAAGGTTTGAGCTTACGCTGTGGAACCAATACGACTACGTCCTTAATAAACTACCTCGTAGCAATAATGGAGTCAAAGGATGGCATAACAGCTTCAACAACTCAGTTATAAGTGCACATCCAACTGCGATTGCCTTATCAAAGAAAATTAAGATGGAACAACACAGCATTGCACTGTTTGGCCGACAACTGGAACTTGGACAACCACAGAGACAAAAATGCAAGACATACAAGCAAGTAGATGAAGCCTTGTTCACCGTTGTTTCTGATTACTACAACCGTGTCAGAATGCAGTATCTCACTGGCATTTCTAGAATCCTTAGAATTTATGTTATATGAGAAGAGACTGTCTCCAAGTAACTGGATATAACTTCCTACTCTTTTATATTTATTTCCCTCTTGCTTTTAATAGAATCTGTTCAAAAAAACATTAAAATTACTAATCTTACATCACATGTAGGGACATTTTGTCCTGGGACATTTTGTCAGGGTCATTATGTCCGGGACATTTTGAGTCGGGACATTTTGTCCTGTGACGGTGACTTCCTGTCGGGTTGTAGGCCTAATCACTCCACAGATCCAGCGTGGCTTTGAGTGTACATCGGGCTTTTCAAGAATGCAGACTAAGTTAGAGTCTCTCCGTTTACTTTGCTAGATAGTTTGACACATGCATTTGATACTATCGATCACCGAGTCTTTCTCGAGTGCCTCTCATCTCGCCCGGGCCTCATAGGCACGGCACTGCAATGGTTCAGATCCTATCTCCGTGGGAGGCTCCGAGCATTGGTGTCAACGGGCAGCAGTCATCCGAGAAGCCTCTAAAGTATAGGGTATCTGGGGCTCTGCGCTTGGTCCACTTCTTTTTACAGTTGACTTTTTACTATAGACTTTCTCAAGTTTGATGACAATGAAACCGACCTACTAAGTACGTAAACAGTACTAGCTGATTTAACAACCTCTTTTTTATAGCGACAGGAGAGTTTTTACGGCTATCACCACCGCTTGCAGCAGCAATAAACGATCGCTTACTGCAGGATTCGAACCCACCACCTCGGGACCGAGGTAATGAAAAGCAACCGCCTTAGCTAGTGTGCCATCACGGCTCACCAAACCGAAATCCAGCTGTGAGCCAATCTAATGTTACTAAGAAATCAGAAAATCTAGCCTAAAAACTTGTGTCCAGCACCTCCAGTGACATACGTAAGCAAAATTGGAGTCCTATACCAAAGTGACTTTTCACTAGATTACCTTGCTATTGCTACATTCTGTATTACATCTTGCAGCAAAACAATATTGCAAGAATTTCGACCTGCATTCCCGGGGGTACCACATTTAATTTATATCATCTGGGCATCTACCACAACTAGCCCCTCGATTCGTGCAGCTCACTATTTGCAGGTTCTCCTCTCCTCTGTGAAGCCCAGCAGGTGCTTACAATCCCTTCAAGACCCCGAAGCCAGGTTTTATCGTCATAAACGTCGCAATCGTCACATTGCGACTCTTCTCTCTGACATACAATGGCTCCCAATCAAGCATCGAATTAAAAGTTTTGTCGCTCACTTTTAGGCCCTTTAATGCTCTCGCTGAGGTCTCACTCTCCCATATGCCGCCCAATCAGGCTAGGCATCTATCTGACCACCCGCTCGTCTGACTTAGGCTGGTCAGCTGTGCCTCGAGCCAACCTCAAATTCTTTGGAGACCAAGCATTTAGTTTGTTTGCTCCCAAAGCCTGAAAATCACACCCAACTGACGTGACATCTCCTGACCAGACGAAATGTTAAAAACGAGCTAAAAACGTATTTGCTACTCAAAACGTTTACTGGGTCCGTGTATATTGTTCTTTATTCGCCTAGCCTACGGTCACTGTGCATGCTATCACTAACCAATTGACACGTTTATTAAGCAGCATATTGTTGTAGCCTAGAAGGATACTTAGTTCTCTTAGCCAGTTAATACTAATGTATATATATATTTATTTATTTATTTATGTGTGTATGTGTGTGCGTGCACACGTGTGTGTGTGTGTGTGTGTGCGTGCGTGTGAGTGTGTGCGGGCGCTATGCAAAAGTCACGTTAATATTTTCTATTATTATTAGGATTATTTTCTTTTTATCATCATTACTTGTGATTCCTCTTTTTTTGACAAGATTAGCCTCTAGGTTCCCTTCCTTGCCTAGAATATTCACAGTCCGATGCCAGGATCACTCCTTGCATAGGAGATCCTATCCTTCCACCGGCAGTGCTACTTTAGCGAACAATCTGTGCACCTCTCAGCAGGAAGTAGTATGGCGTCGAGAAGGGTGATTTCAGCTGTCTCTGTAGCTGCTGGGTCGCCTGTTGTCCCACAGCTTCTGCAATCGCCCTACCGAGCTCATTGTCTCATGCCCACACTCCTGCGATTACTCCATTCTGTCGCGGTACATGTTCAAAGGGAGAGTTGTTCGCATGCATGTAAAGAGGCAACGGCGCAGCAACTCAGCTAAGCCAGCCTGACACGCTGGTGTAGCTCACCCGTGGCTTTGGCATCTCACTGCATTCATTATCGCTGGAGGAGATTAATTTCGTGTAACGTACCTCCGCTTTGGTAGCCCTGTGTGACGAAAGGCCTGAAAAGATGGCCGAGATAAATCGGATCGCTCGGGCTGTGTTGAGCGAGCACGTGCTTCAGATTCTCAACGACCACGTACGTGTCGTCATCTGCCTTCATGAACCAGTCGCTATCGTTCAGGTGATGATCGAATATGTACTTCAAAGCTTGCATCGTCTTATTTGGAAGCCTGTCTCGTCCTTCTTCACCTGTGACTTCTACCAAATATAGGTGGCGCTCATTTGAAAGACAAAACCCTCTAGAGTTGCTGTCGTCTTAAATGAAAAGTTTGCACATTGCCCACGAGCTGCTGTATTGATCGCTTGCAAACTAGCGGCCTCTTCTGCTCGTTGCTAACGTTGGAAGCGGCCGTCGTTGCTGTCGCCAATGAAACACTCGTGTCTAGCAGCCAGCTAAGCTGGTGACTGCGACTTGCAGCTGCAACTTGGCAGAACGATCGCAAAGCTGAGTCGGATACAAAGAGTGCACGTGCCCCAAAGACTCTCTGCCAGCGCCACCTCTGAAGAGCGAAAGCTAGAGTAACAGCCTGCCAGGAACCTTCATCCCGTCCTGCTATTGGCTGCTTCTAGTGAGGTCAGAGTTTAGACCCCTGGGCATGCTCCTGGCTTCAATCCTGCCCTCCAATTGGGCCCTTCGTGAGATCAAGAAGGGAATGATGAAGTAAAGGTTAGCTGATTTCACCGACTCTGCTATATAGCGGTAGAAGAGCCTTAAGGAGTATGCCGAAACTTCCTCTGGCAATAAAGGATCGCCCGTTGCAGAACTAGAAGCTCGAGACGTGTTCTGTGCCGGCGTAGCCAGCATCTTAACGTGGAGTGGGACCGCCGGGGCAGGAGGTGCCTGAGCACGTCGAAGACGCAGCTAGCTAGCGCTAGCTAGCGGCAGCCACCGAGCTTGCCGCCGAGCCGTCAGCCGCCTTACTGATGACCCTTGAGTCGCCATCATAGGTTTCAGAGCTCATGAATAGCTGCCTGTCGCATCTCTTCAGCCAAGTTCTGTTGACCGCCGATCCTCGCGTGAGAAGCGTGCTCGGCGAGGTCATCACCCAGCAAAGGACTTTGACTTGTGGCCCAGACCGCTTCGTGGGCTCCAACGCAATTTTCGCACGCGTCTGCTTCTGTATCTCTAAGTCTGAAAAACAAGTCGCCGCAGCATTATAGAGAGAGGTTTGATAGTGAAGCGTGCATTTCAACGTAAAGTCAAAAGTCATGCGACATTCCTGCGACTAATGGGGTCAACAACGGAAACGGAACGGGCCCGGCCCTCTTAATTCGCTGCCGATAAACGGGCATCCACCAGCCTTGACTCTCAGCACAGGCAGGGCTCCACGAAAGGGCAGCAGGACAAGCTCCTCTGTCACCAAACTGTCAATTGGGAGCCTCTAGCGCTCTGAGCTTAGTCTTCTTTTTTCCAATTCAGGCTCTCCCTCTTGCGGATGTATTAGCCAAACGCAGTGTAGTATTTCACTTATAAGCAGAGGACATGCAGCTGTTACTTTACTTTGAACCTGCCAAGCCTCTAGCTTTGCAGGCTCACTAGAGTCGGTTGCTGAGTGTATTTCTGATATTCGTTCATGGATGGTAGCAAACGTTCTCAGATTGAAAGACGATGAAACCAAGTTCTAACCCTTTTATACAGTTTACCTTCTAGCTTTTCAATCTTATTCAATAACATATTCAGAGTACACTATGAGAGCGCAGGTTGCAGCTGCATGCTCCACTTGGCAAATTATCACTCTCTTTTGCTATGCCACCCCACCTTCCTTTTCTACGCTCATCGTTGCCGAACCCTCATTGGATGACTACAAATACAGTTTGGAGGACTCAATAATTTAAATGTGACGTCAGAGGCAGACAACCGGTGTAAGGAAATAACAAAATTACCTTTCACAAACTTTGGTTACTATAAGAATAGGTGTCTACACTTATTACTATATAATGGAACTCAGCCAGGCTTCTTTAGACCTGGCTAAAAAGAAAATCCTCGCCATCAATTCTAAAGGTGCGATCGTTCGTAATAGTACAGGTGCCACAATAGTGTAGGAGCCGATCGAACCCTGAACGAAAATGATGCCCCACTCAGCAGCTCGCCTGGCCCGTCGTCAGTGACGTTGCTGCCACATCACAAAACGTCATCCTAAGCTTTGCTGGCTCCGTATTAGGCGTCGGAGCGACATCCTCGATCCTCTATTTCCCCTAGAGGTCGCTTCGCTCGCTACAGCCGCCTACCGATCTGAACCCTGCTGATGCTCCTGCATCAGAGTGGCCCTCTTATCATCTGCTCCTCGGCCTCCAGTCGTCCCGCCGTTTCCCGCACTAAACGAAAATGTTTTGGCGATCGGGCCTTCCCATCGATCGCATCAAAAGTCTGAAATTGCTTCGGGCTTCTGACATCAGCTGCAAAGTGTTTGAATTATCCAAGTATCAGCTAGAAAAGCATATGTACCACTCTGCTGTATCTGATCTCATGGCAAGCTTCTACTTTGTTTTGGTGTTTTTGCGTACCTTTAAATGAATGAGAGATTGCTAGTCACAGGAGGTACTAAAAACGGTGGCCTTGAGTATTTTTTGTTGGCTTTTGCATACACTGCCCAAGCACGATGCTCATCTGCTTTTGCATGATTATCTAAGCATGATATCTTGTATTTGTCATTAGTCCTTGGTTAAACCTTCTATTGCAGTGAGTTGACGACGACGCCGGGATGAGATTTGCTTCTCCTGAGGCGCTACACAACCAACCTGTTATTATTATAATTCGCAAAGCTCTTTAACTTTATGTGGCACCCAGTGGAGGAAGAATCTTCGTATGCTTTGCTTCTTAGTGAATTGTTGAGTGCACGTTACTAGCCTGTGGTTCTAAAAGCCAAGAGCCGAGAATGCCTTTTGCAATGTCGGGTGCTTTTGCATGCTCGCCTAGCCAGGATATCTCCATCGTAACCTTGATTTGTCATGAGCTATTAGTTATTTCTCCACTATGCTATAAAATCAATTGATATCGTAATTGCCGATTAGAATTGAGCTCTTTTCAAAGTTCTTGACAATCTGTGTTTTCCGTTGCGAAAATCTTAAGCCAGAGAACTACTAAGGACTGAAAAAATTAACATACTCAAACAAACCGTCTTTTTGCGCTCACACTTAATTTGTTTTTTTTTTAAACCCCGTACCATTCTCAGACGCTTGAATGGCTTCCCCACTGGAAACCTTTACGTGAAGTGACTAGTCTTTCATATTAATTGTAGCTGGAGAGCATAGTACAATACCCCTGTATAGCCCGTCCCCATGCAACATCAAACATGGATTTGTCAATAAAATATGACTAGATGAATTAAACAAAACAGGCTATCGTGGCTTCCAGATTGAGACATCTCAAATAGAAGCAAACAAGGCGCGAAAGGTGCGTCAAAATGGCAGAAATTCAGGCAGAAGCGCGTAGAGCACTACCATTTTTATAGTCATTGTCATCCGTGGAGTTGCCAAGATCACGTGACTTTACATATTGTCTGAGACTGATTTGTGGCCGCAGTATCCTCGCCATCAGTGCTAATATTACGAACGCGGAGAACAGGCAGACAACAAGCATGAGACGGCGGGAATTGATAATCATCCTTATCTCACATCGTTGCGACATTGCCTCGTGATGTCTCTGCTTCTCACACTTGTAACCAGATCGGCTAAAATTAGGCGTAATAAAATAGATTTCGGACTCGCATCGCATTTTTAGGTTATCTTTTTAACGAGTAAGTTGCTATGGCTCGTCGGTTATTGACTGCAGCCTAATAATAATAATAATGTACTTGATAAAGCGCCCTCAGAGAACTTTTAATCTCTTTCTAGGCACTTTACATTTGCTGCAAAGGGAAATGCAATTGAATGGTAAGTATAATCAAGCTTGAAAAACAAAAAAATGAATGACATGGTTAGGGGTGACATGCACAGGGTCAGCATGCAAATGTGGTTAGTGGCAGCATGCACAGTGTCAGCACGCATAAGCACGTGAAGGACGAATCACAGGGACCCACTAAATGCTGTTCTAAATAGGTATGTTTTTAAGTTCCTTTTAAATGTGGTCAGGTCATGGGATGTTCTGACGCAGGTCGGAAGGGAGTTCCAGGCTTTGGGAGCATACGAACTAAATGCACGGTCTCCAAGGGATTTAAGGTTTGTACGAGGTATTTCTAGACAGTTGGATTCTGAAAAGCGGGTGGTACGATGCTTGGCCTGATGGGGGAGTATGTCGGAAAGATTGGCTGGAGCCATAGAATGAAGAGACCTAAAAGTGAGCGACAAAACCTTGAAGTCAATCCGTTGCTTAACTGGTAGCCAGTGCAGGTCGGCGAGAAGTGAAGTAACGTGGCAACTGCGACGCTCATGACAGACAAGCCTAGCTGCAGAGTTTTGCACCAGCTGCAATCGCCTGATCGCACATGCTGGTAGGCCAGTAAGCAGTGAGTTGCAGAAGTTGAGACGAGATGTCACGAATGCATGGATCAACTTAGACGTGGTATCCTTATCTAAACAAGCCCGAATTTTAGCAATGTTATGAAGCTGAAAACAGGCAGATTT
Organism: Cristatella mucedo; assembly: GCA_009760855.2. Taxonomy (NCBI): domain Eukaryota; kingdom Metazoa; phylum Bryozoa; class Phylactolaemata; family Cristatellidae; genus Cristatella; species Cristatella mucedo. The sequence goes on from WPIO01000163.1 coordinate 211,851, forward strand.
GACTGTGGAGCTAATATGGTCGTCTAGCGAGAGGTCTCTTTGGAATATGACACCTAGATTTCGAGCTGATTCGACAGGAGATATGCTGGCAGAGCCAATTTTGAGAGACAGCCTTTCCAATCTCTGAATCACACTCGGTTGGCCCATAACTGGTAAGTTAGTTTTGTCATCGTTTAGTTCTATAAAATTTGCTGCCATCCATGTGTGGATGTCATCAATGCATGCAGCAAGTGAGTTGAGAGAATTTGAGGTGCTTGAAGGCTGGGAGGGATCAAAGCAAAGGTACAACTGAGTGTCATCCGCATAGAAGTGAAAGTCTAGATTGTGCTAGCCTACCTGCATGGGAATTAATGACGCTCAAAAAAGTACGCCACTCGGCGGCGGCTCAGCGGCCACAGGCCTGGAGCGTGCCCGTGGCTCATTTCCAAGTCAGTTCCTCGTTTCACACAAAAAGGCTAAGCAACTGTTTTGGCTTGCACATCTCCAGTGAATAAAATAGGTGGCACCGACCGTTTACTCGAAATTATGTAATGCAAAGTTTTTGAAAAATCAAAGGAGTGATGCCAAGTATTTGCCATACCATAAAATTTGACAGGAAATCGAAAGAGCCCATGTATCCATGTATCCAGCTCTGCTTGCGTCAGCAAAGCGTAAGTCTGCCAGCGAGAATCCTGTAGAGTATTCTGTATTTATCTGCTATATAATTATTAATATGTTAATGTATTGATATAATAATATATTAATATATATATATGTGTGTGTGTGTGTGTGTGTGTGTGTGTGTGTGTGTGTGTGTCTAAGTACATAGGTATTGTTAAAATACATTATATCAGTGTATTCTGTGGGAATCAGCGGAACCGCGTTCGAATCCTGCTAAAATAGCTTGAGTTATCACCAGCTATGCAATGCTGCATACTCGATATTTGTATTCAACGCGAGACTGAAACCTTAAGAGCCCTCAAAATAAGATTTCAACAGAGGCCTACATTGGCCAAAAGCGGCTCGTTTTGCAGCAAGCAAGACGATGCCGTATAAAAATTACTTGCTTGCAAGCATCGTTTGCTTGCAAGTTGACTCACAATATATCCGAACTCACGCTTTACTTTTAAGGAGTCACCAGAAGATGGCCGCCGCCTTATCAGGTGCTCGAACTCGAAATGGGCGTCGGGCGCTGCATGCGTTTCACTTTGCAGCAAATGCAAAGCGCCTTGGGAAGAGATTGAGTTTTCTGAGGGTGCTTTATCAAGTGCATTATTATTATTGCTACTCTTTATATATTTATATATTTATATATATATATATTTTATTATTTAAATTTAAAAAAGATGTAATATTATCTTTATATATCAATTGTATTATTATTGTTACTCTTATTATTGCTACTCTTTTTACCAACGGCATTGTTGTTATTGTTATTATTATTATTATGCTTGGCCACACGGTGACGTGCGTGCACGTCTCGGCAGAAGCATCCATCGCCTACATAGAAGCTCAATTGTTTCTTAGGCCAGCGCGCGGGCGGCACGGTAGTGCCGCGGGCCGGGAGTTGCGGCTCACCATATCAGCAGCAGCACGGAGAGCTTAGCTACGGCGTCTTCCGGCTCCTCGTTCGCAGCTTCTCATTCACTGACTCACGCTTCTAGTTTGGGCCAGAACCGGTACCCTCGCACTAAGTTTCGCTTGCGCGGTTATCATAACCGTCGAGTGGTAGCTGAGCCTCAATCACTACACAGTCAGCGTGCACATCCATGTCACGTTCAGGCCACCGCCGCAGCTGCAGCTGACGAAGCGACGAAGCGGAGAGCAGACGTCGGTCGAACGCTTGCGAGCGCTCGCCCGACGTCTTGGTAACTTTGCGGTGGATGAGGGTGCGGAGGAGGAGGAGGTACGTACGCTGTTTTTATATAACTCGAGCGAACCTGGATGCGCTTCAAGAGCGCAAGCGTAGTAAACTGTGACTTGTCCCCTTACGCTCGGACCAACGGACTCGCTGCTCAACAATCGAATGACGTGCAATGCGAGTGGCGCCGGACCGCCTATGACTCAGGCGCAGACGTCAAGTCCGGTTGCACTCTCTCCAGACGGCTTTCGACAGCTGACCGTTGTAATTGCTCTGCTGGTCGAAGGGGTCAAGTGCGCTAAGCGTGAGAAATGATTGGCTCAAAGGAATAACTACAGCGATAGGCCGGGGCCAGACAGGGATTGGAGGGATAGGCACGCGACAGGCCGGTCGTAGACTCGTGACGGGGTGGTGGGTCACGTGACTCGGAGCCTCACTAGTCGGTCGTTACTTACTTTAGCCACGTTGTCCTACTTGGTCGATGCTGATAAATACCTGGAAAATCAATATTTATCAATTTTTATCAATATTAATTGATAAAGATTGACACGGCTTATGGCTTACTCGTTATATTTTGTATTTTTTGAGTTTGATTTTTTTGGGTTTAGAGTTTAGGTCTTGGGGCTTAGTAGTATTTAGGTATTAGAGAGAACCGCTTCATAAAAAAGTAAGTAAAACGTGTTTATTCGCCGTAAGTACAGACATACGATGGCAACCATTTTGAGCAGCCTGCTATTAGCACTGCATCCCTAGCAGAACCTGACATTGCCGTATGAACAAATGACGCTGTAGTAGGTAATATGCCTCCTACTCTTGGTCATGGACTCTAGGCTTTCCCTTTCGAAGCCCAGAACCTCGAACTAATAAACGCCTCCTCCATCCTGTTTGTGCCTTAAAACTGATGGTTGTCACGCTTTGTGCCGGAGCAATGAGATGAGGGATTTTTTGAAGGAAACATTTACTACCGGAACATCTTCCAAGATTTCAAGTGCTGTTATATTGGTCACCACTATTTGGGCTTAGGTCGCCGGACTACGGAGTATGACACTACCAAGCCAGAGAAATAGACCAAGGCTGGCTAACAGGGTTGAGAGAGCCATGATGGCTCACTAGGTAAGGCGGTTGCTTGTCGAGAGCTCAACTCCGATAAAGACGGATCTCAGTTGACAATTGATAGATCTTTTTGACTCAATAGAAATCCGACACCTTTTCTTCTTTTGCAACATGCCAGCTTAATAGCGCTTCGCACGAGGCACTTCACTGGGTGCCATTGGCTTTCAATTGGCTGCCAAGAACCCACTGGTCAGGACTGTAACGCTACCTAGATCACCTCAGGAGTGTAACGCTACCTAGATCGCCGGCTAACAACCTCTAGCAACGAGGACCACGTTCGTAACAACGAAGTTTAAAGTCCGGATGGTCATTTGTCGCCAAAATGGAAGTGAATAGAACAGACGTTAGGTAAGCACTTCCTCAGAATATATGTTAACGAACATGACTTTTTACACTGGCTCTAAGGTTGCTCTGCTCAGTAATACAAGTCGACTCCACTTAAACGAGTACGCTCGGGCCGGCAAATAGGTATTCCTATATGCGAAGTATTCCTATACGCAGAGTGAGACTAATATTACTTTAGAAGTCACACAATTTCCTTACTGCCAATTTAATATAATAATAATAATGCACTTGATAAAGCGCCCTCAGAGAACTCAATCTCTTTCTAGGCGCTTTACATTTGCTGCAAAGGGTAATGCAATTGAATGATGAGTAATGTCATGCTTGATAGCCAACATGAATAACATGGTTAGGGGTGACATGCACAGGGTCAGCTTGCAAATGTGGTTTGTGGCATCCGCTGCCGCTGCGGTCCACGGCGCTCGAACACTGCCAAGTGGCACACGGCCGGCGTAGGAGTCGAGAGAGAAGATCAGCACGGATTAGCAGTGGCTGCCATAGACACGCGTCGATGACTGGCCATCCCCATCCACCCTCAGCACGGGCACTTCCGGCAACAGATCCTCCATATTTAGTTCGGCATAGCCCCCTTACTGCCACGCTGGGGGCGGAGCCGTTGACCTGCACTCATAATAATAATAATAATAATAATATTGCACTTGAGAAAGCGCCCTCAGAGAACTTAATCTCTTTCTAGGCGCTTTACAGTTGCTGCAAAGTGATATGCAATTGAATAGTAAGTAAAATCATGCTTGAAAAACAAACAAAATGAATAATATGGTTAGGGGTGACATGCACAGGGTCAGCATGCAAATGTGGTTAGTGGCAGCATGCACAGTGTCAGCACGCATAAGCACATAAAGGACGAATCACAGGGACCCACTAAATGCTGTCCTAAATAGGTGTGTTTTTAAGTTTCTTTTTAATTGGGTCAGATCAGGGGATGTTCTGACGCAGGTCGGGAGGGAGTTCCAGGCTTTGGGAGCATACGAGCTAAATGCACGGTCTCCAAAGTACTCAAATGTACCTTTGCTTTAATTCCTCCCCGCACCCCAGCACGACGAACTCTCTTGCTGCATGTATTGCTGACATCTGCACATGGATGGCAGCAAACATTCTCAAATTGAATTATGATAAAACCAACTTATTAGTTATGGGCAAATCTAATTCAGCAGCATAAAACAATCAAGGCACGCATGATTGTAGTCTTATTACTTTATAAAGTCTGTAATTCTCCGCTGGATGTGATTTCGGAATGCATTTTCTCGATTTAATTTGCACTTGAGGAATACGCGTTGTATTCTGAAAGATTTTGCTCCAAGCGATGACGAACAGTTGCCAGATGAATGTAACGCTTCTTTTTGTGTTACTCTGCGTAGTTATCTCTGCATCTTCTCAAGTTACCTCTGCATCTCCTCAAGTTACCTCGGCATCTCCTCAAGTTCTTCTGTTTTGTTGTCATCATCCCCATTCTGGTTCTTACGCTGTACTTGCTTGCAAATTTATTTCAGCGTCGGTTAACGAGCCATGGCATGCGACTGCATTATCGCAGTCTAAAAAAGCCTCAGAATCTTCTTGCGTGACTGCTTCTCCCAGCTCAACAGCCACTGCTGGAATCGCCAGAACATCGTCTTCCGTCGTCCGGGCCAACAGTTTGGAAGCCAGCATTTCGGAAACAGTTTTGAATTGTAGAACCAGCAACAATGCCTGTTTCACAAAGTGCAAAGCAACTAGCATGTCAATTGTCTTTGCATAATTAATAATTGAGCATCCATCTTCGGTGGCCTAAAGCATTTACCGCATCACGTGCATTCTGTAGTGGAATTTCATGATTGCCGACGATTCCTCGATCCAGCGGCTGTACAAGAGATGTCGTATTCGGCGGCATAAACTCCAGTCTGATGTTCTTGAGCTGTTCCGCTATTTTATGACAAGACGCATTATCGGCAAACTGAACAACTTTTCGTTTGCCCAGCTCCCGATCAAATTTAATAAGAATATCAGTCCTAGTTTCACTGGTCATCCAAGTGTTGCTACTGCTGAAATACGATAAAGGCGGTCAAGCAGTTCGAAAGCACCGTGGGCTCGCAAATTTCCCCACTACAAATGCTTTCTTTTCGAGAAGAAGCGCAGTCATTATTTCTTGTGGCATCTTTTCCCCAGTTGGTTGAGTACCAGCGACAGCTGATGTGCCAGAGGGCGCCGCTTTGTAGAATAAGCCTGTTTCGTCGACATTAAAGATGTCGGATGTATCATACCCGCATGTTCAATCGGCGAGGGAAAGACGTTCGCGATCCAATTTTCCGCTCTGGTATGATCTGCAGCTGCTCTTACGCCGCCCATCACCATACACGTAACATTATGTCGAATTTTAAGAAGCTCTAGCCAGCCAAGATTAGGAGCAAATGGCGTACAGCCGAGCATCACAGCGAGCTGCTGCGCTGCGCCTTTGCCATCATTAATTACGGCCACTGACTGCAGAGTTGTGCTGCTGCATTTGATAAAAACCATTCCGTCGGCGCATCGGCAACTTCTTCGTTTGGACTTTCCCGTTTTCTTTTCTTCGGCCGAAGGATCGAAGATTCGGGAATGTTCCCTTCGATTAGCGCTGCACGACGATTCTTCTTTTTCTGCCTCCTTTATTTTGGAGTCAGTCGACTGACTCACGTTGAACCCCTCAGCCACAGCGGGATGCCTTTTTCGATTTCGATGCCTCCAAAACTGGCAGCTTTTTCTCAATTGTAAGCGTATTTCTTTACAAAGCAGTAGCCATGGCTACTGCTACATAGTATTCACATTTGGCAAAAAGTCAAACGTACTCCACTATACTGCAGCGAACTGCAACAATGAAAAGATATTTTAATGCACGGTAACGCACCTTTAATATTTAGAGGTTTGAGCACGTGTCTCTTTTGCTAAAAGAGATGAGTGCCGGTTGAGCAACGGATACAGAGATGCCGGTTGGAGGAACGGATACAGGGCAAAGTTCCTAAGCTGACCCACAAGGCCAAGGCCGCGGCTTGGCTCCTTCGTACAGAGCTGAACTGCTGCAACAGTTTCAGCCTCTTCGCGCCCTCAGGTCCTGTGTGGACAATAAATTAGCTGTTCCATTCCTCCGCCTAAAGACCGTTGGCGACAGAAGCTTTAGCTCTGCAGGTCCTAGACTGTGTAGCTCGCTTCCACAATTCTTACGCAACGACAACTACTCTCCTGCTGCCGACTGTGGCTCATCCTTTTCAGCGGTCCTGAGCTGCTACTTTCATGCTACTCACCACCTCAACTGCTCTCCTGACTCTGCTATGCTTCCCTTTCTTTTGGTTGCGTGACACGAAGTCTGTTGGCTACTGAATGCGTACCAAAAGCCTCTTAGGCTGTGAGTGTGCTATACAAAACTCTCCTGCGTAACACCCACATAGCCTTCATGGCTTTGTGGAATTGCAGGCGGAAATACAGATATAGAATATAGTAGCACAAAAATTGACTCATTCAAAATTTTTATTACTATCCAATCAATGTCCTTCTCCCCTATTCGTTTTTTCTGCTCTCCCCCTCCTCTTTCCGTCCAACTCTTTCCGTCCAACTCTTCCGCCTCGCCCTCACCCGCGTCCTCCTCCTCTTCTTTCGCCTCTTCGATCCTCGTGTCCTCCTCCTCCTCCTCCTGCTCGGCGTTCTCCTCCTCCTCCTGCAGCTTCTCAACGTCTCGCTCGTGCTCCTGTGCATTCTACGCATACTTGCTGACAATTAACGGCACTGGTGGGGACTGTCGGGCGATGATAATGCACGCGCGGCGGCACCACGCTTCGCGTGGGTTCGGCCAGCACATCTCCTGTAGCATCTGCACACAATTCCGGTGCGCTGTTTTAAGGAGACCTTTCACTAGAAGACTAGGTCAGCTCCGAAGTCAAGTCTACGTACTTTCAGCTACGTGCAACTGCAAAATATTCGGGCCTGAATAGACAAGGATTCCGCATGCAATTAGGTCCATATATTTGCAATCTACTACTCACAAGTCTTCGGGATACTTGCAATGAGACGCTCGAAGTTGGTGCAAATTACGAACGCCGCCTCGATCGCCGCCATTGCTGCATCACACAACTACTCTCCGACCTGCTTTTTGCTTCCCATCAAGCAGCCAATAGGCTTGAAGGTCGTGTCACTCACTGTCAGTTTTTTTTCATTTTCTCGCTTCGCCCAGCTATTATTTATGAACTACCTGCCAATCAGGCTGCGAATCGTAATCACCAGCTCTTTTAACTCTAATTGCTCCGCCTTTTGCCTTTTGTTAACCTCCGGTCCTTTGGAGGCCGCTCCTTTCACTAGTAGCTCCCAAAGCCAGGTTATCACTCCTGATAGATGTTATGACATCCAATGACTTGGCGACGGTCATTTACCTCTATAGGCACGATCTGTTTTGGTCTATGGGTTGTCCGTTGGTTGAGCTTTGCCATAGGGTGTACACTTGCTCTATCGCTGTGTTTGTCACACGAAGTCGCTACGAATCATAATAATACACTAGCTGGCTTGCAACACAGACGTTTCTCGCTCACGGTCAATGTTCTTTTCTGTCAGTATGTATGTGGCATTTCATGTTGGTGCCGCACGCGTCTATCATACAATCGAGAGACCGCGTAAAAACGATAAGCCTAGTGCTTTTCATACAGTGTTTTTCATCATGGGCGATCAGGAAGTTAGTAGACGCATTCTACAGAGGGAAACGTGGATTCAAAGCCAGAGAAATGTTAAATTTGCGAGATAACAGTGAGTAAGGACTACAAAATACCGTGTAGTATTAGTAATGTAACGCATTTAGTGCACTTGATGAGCTGAAAATCTGGGAAGCCTAGCCGGAACAAGGCTGCAGCGACGGAGACGGCGGCGGCAGCTGGGTGGGGTAGCTTGCAGCAGCGACAGACGTCGTTCGAATAAAGGAAGTCGAGTTTCGCGGCCCTTCGGCGGCCGCAATAGGTAAGCCAAGGCGATGGAATTCCTCGGCCTGCAGACGGGCAGACATGCAGGTCTCGAGCTGCAGTGGCCAGCAGCAGCCACATTCGTCGTTGATAAGAGATGTCGAAACGGGGTTTGGACGAGCCGCCAACAGCTCTGTCTGCTGCACGCAGAAGCGGCGGCAGATAGGGTGCTGCCGGAGTTTGGGCACCTGCGTGCCGTGGCGGCGGCGGCGGCACGCTACTCGGCCAGCGCGTTGCTTCCTCACTGGCTGGCTGGCTGGCTGGCTGCTCGAGCGCAGGTGACCTTGTTTGCAAAGGCTACGGTGACGATGACGGCAGAGATTGAACAGGAAAACCCGGCGGCGATGCGGTCGAGCGCCATCGACAGCTGCTGCCACTCCGGCTGCAGCATACGAGGCCTAAGCGCGAACATCTCCTGGCATCTCCTTGAGGAGTGCTTGCACCGCCGCCACGGCCTGCCGTCGAAGCATGACCGGAAGCACGAAGCATGACCTGCAGAATTGAGATCGAGCCACCGTCAGATCCGACGCCAAGCTGCCGCCACGGAGCAAGGAGTGAGCCGATACAGCTCAGTTCAGGGGTCGGCAACATGCGGCTCGCGAGCCGCATGCGGCTCTTTCGATGTCGAGATGCGGCTCTCCAGTTCCATGCGTAAATATTAGTAATTGCATTATTTTATTTTCAAAACTCACGAAAAATATTATACTGAAAAAAATCTTTAAACAGGATAAAAACACTCAACAGAGAACAGTGAGAATAGGTGGAGTAGAGAGTATACGGACAGCTGACAGCCGCTTGGGCACCAGGCCCAGCCCCGCAGCCGGGCTGTGGCCAGCACCGTGGCGACGGCTCCATGCTTGCCACTGCCAAAGTGCCGACTGCAGCCGTCAATAGTAACTACTACCACCCAGCCAGAAACCCAGCGGGCGGTAGTGTTCAGTCTTCAGTAAGTCATCCTCGGAGCGCGGTTCCATGTGTGTTAATTTAATCGCTTTGGAGAAACAACAATTTTTTCGTTATTTCAAGAAGAAGACGATTTAGAAGCGAATTATCTTCTCAAAGGTATGTACGGGCAACTGGTGTACCATCGGAAGGCCTTACCTTCCGACAGTTTCGATTTAAGTAGGTTAGCAATGTGATATATACATGCAAAAATTCAAGAGAGTAGCATTTTTTAAATGTGGCAACACTGTTCTGTTTGTTTAGTTATTGGTGCACTGTGTCGTCAACGGTCGCAGTAGGAACTTTTTTCAATAAAAAAGTAAATATTTTCATAGTTATACTGTACTGCATATTCTTTTTGTTTCATGTTGGTATGATACGTATTATATACGAATATGAACTATACGTGTTGAGGTTTCTAAATATATTGTCTGTTTTGAATATATTTATAAGCTCAAAATATTTTACACGTGAAATTTTCTGAAAATACCCTTTGTTGTACCTCTGGACATTCATGTTGTTGTACCTTTGAACGTCCAAAGGTACAAAAACATTTTATTAATTTCGCATACCTATTTATTTTGTTAATGTGACGCGAAGTAAACATGGTATAAAAAAATGCTTCCATGGATAATTTAAAAAAAATGATTTTGTATGGAGGTACACTACTTACGCTTTAATGTTTAACGAATTTGACTTTTTTACAGATTAGCAATTAACGAAATTAACTATTTAATTAACTGTTTAATAACGCCGTTTTAGATAGCTGAATACAATTTTAAAAATCTTTATTTCAGCTCCGCCACCAGAATGGCATCTGATAAAAAGAAGAGACGAATGAAAGAAAATGGAAATGAAGAAGAAAATCGAGAATTTAATCGGGATTGGACGAAGTCCTTTGCGTTCATATGCAACACAGATGGCCTTGCGACTTGTCTCATTTGCCAAGACAAACTTGCACACAATAAGAAGTCAAATTTGGAGAGATACTTCACTACAAAACATACCCGATTTACTGCTAAATATACAACAGGCAACGCACGGAAAAAGCTGTTAAAGAGCTTAAAAAACAACAGTCGAGTTCTATGCTAACTAACTGGGCGCAATCTTCAAATAATGTAAATCTGGCAAGCTTCGCGATATCACTACAAATTGCAAAAAGAGGGAAACCATTTACAGATGGTGAGTACGTCAGAGATCGTTTCATACGTGGAGCGGAAGAATTGTTTCGTGATTTCAAAAACAAAACCGAAATCATGAAGAAAATCAAAGATTTGCCATTATTTGCTAAAACAGTACAAGATAGAACTTCTGAAATGTCTTAAAATGTAACACACGTGCACGTGGAAAACATTCAACTGGCTTCTGCTTTATCCCTTGATATGGATGAGTCTTGTGACATAAAAGACACGGCAAAATTACCCTTTTCGTCAGGTATATGTCGTCCCAAGGTCCAAAAGAAGAACTGCTAGGATTGCTGCCGCTCTCAGGGCAAACTCGTGGAGAAGATATAGAAAATGCTGTTCAAAAATGCCTGGAAGACTATGAAATTGATGCAATTGATATAAATAAAATCGTTTCCATAGCAACTGGTGGAGCCAGAAGTATGACAGCAATACATAATGGGGTAACAACGACTCTTCAGCAAAAAATAAACCACGAAATTTTAATGTTTCACTGCAAAATTCATTAAGAGGCGCTTTGTGCCCAAACATTTCCGACCGAAATGGTTGAGGTCATGATCTTTGTTATTAAGATCATTAACAGCATTTTGGCAAAAGCACTCTACCATCGCCAGTTTAAGGAATTTCATGAAGAAATAGAAAGCCAGTATTCTGACCTACTTCTGCACAATAAAGTGCGATAGCTTTCCAGAGGTAACGTTTTGAAACGTTTTGCTTCTTGCTTGAGTGAAATAAAAATATTCTTCAATGAAAAAGGCATCGTCCATCCCGAATTCAAAGAAGTCAAATGGCTGCAAAAATTCAACTTCATGGTGGATATCACAAACAAACTAAATGAGCTAAATGTAAAATTGCAAGGAAAAGGAAACCCGGCCTATGCTTTGCTTAAAGAAGTGGTTTGTTTCGAAAATAAATTACTTCTTTTTTGTCGAAGACATGGAGAGCGGTAAATTACTTCATTTTGAAAATCTGAAGCAAAATCGCGATGAAACCAATGCAAGTATTGACACGAATTACTTCAGCATTACTGTGAAGGATGGATTCGCTGAGAGATTTGAGCAATTTAAAACAAACGCAAGTATTCTGGCGTTCATAGTAAATCCTCTCAACACAAATACAAATGAGATCAACATTGTTATGCATGTTGACACTGTGCATGCTGCCACTAACCACATTTGCATGCTGACCCTGTGCATGTCGCCCCTAACCATGTTATTCATTTTGTTTGTTTTTCAAGCATGATTCTACTTACCATTCAATTGCATTTCCCTTTGCAGCAAATGTAAAGTGCCTAGAAAGAGATTAAAAGTTCTCTGAGGGCGCTTTATCAAGTACATTATTATTATTATTATTGAGCCATTTGGAATTGATGCTGGTTCGCTTCAAATGAAATTGCTGGATTTGAAAACCAAACATTTGTGGAGTGGTAAGTTCACAGAACTCAAGAGCAAGTTAGAAGAGTTGGAGGTCCAGAAAAGCATGCACGTTACGCTGCACAAGTGGACAGCTGTAAAAGAAATTCCGCGAGTTGAGGCACTCACATTTGACGCATGGAATAGTCTTCCAGAATGCTACAGTGAGGTGAAGAAGTTGATATTTGGAGTGCTGACGATCTTCGGTCAACATATTCGTGCGAGCAAGCGTTCTCTTGCATGAATATAATAAAAAGTAAAGTGAGAAGCCAAATAACAAATAAAAATCTAGAAGAGTGCTTGAAACTGAAAACAACAAGTTATGAGCCAGATTTAACCAAACTTCCAAAAGGCATGCAAGGCCAATGCTCCCATTGATGTAAGTATTGTAAATATCTATTATTCAATAATTATAGTTATATTATTTTAATCCTAATTTTATTATTCTAGCAGAACTAGCTTAAATACTTTAATGTGTTTTGTGCGAAACATTTGTATCTTTTTAAATGAATAAATACTATTTCATATTTAAAGCTGTTTATTTTAAATCAAAAATCAAATTTATATACCTAATCCTAATCAAATACCATAATATTGAAGTAAAAATGTTAGTGGCTCTTTAAAAACTGGGAAATTTTGTAAACGGTAACTTTTGGCTCTTCCGTCTCAAAAGGTTGCCGACCCCTGGCTTAGTTTAACCTCACAGTCGCACTAGAAATCAGCACGAGCCCGGTGGTGTGCACACTCCCCCCCCCCCCGTAAGAAAAGCAAGCATGATGCCCGTGTGTAGATGTACATGTCGTGCACGTGCACCCGCTCATGCGCTCGCTCTGCAAGAGAGTGAAGCGACTGCAGTGCAACTTTACCACCAATTTGATCAGTTCGATCGTTCCGGTGGTCCTTTGGTTGACAGCAAAAAAAGTGCACAGCTCCTGCGACGTTATATGCGACGCCGGCTCACTAAAAATACGGACGAATAACGAAATGGGTATGCCGCCGAGAAATATCATGGAAGTGCTTACACAAATGGCTAAGACGATGCTAAGTTTTCTAAGAGATATGGAGAGTTATTCTTAGTTCGTATGCTCCCAAAGCGTGAAACTCCCTCCCGACCTGCGTCAGAACATCCCCTGACCTGACCACATTTAAAAGGAACTTAAAAACACACCTATTTAGGACAGCATTAAGTGGGTCCTTGTGATTCGTCCTTCACGTGCTTATGCGTGCTGACACTGTGCATGCTGCCACTAACCACATTTGCATGCTGATCCTGTGCATGTCACCCCTAACCATGTTATTCATTTTGTTTGTTTTTCAAGCATGATTTTACTTACCATTCAATTGCATTTCCCTTTGCAGCAAATGTAAAGCGCCTAGAAAGAGATTAAGTTCTCTGAGGGCGCTTTATCAAGTACATTATTATTATTACTCCGCCGTTCGCATCGAGGCGATGCCGTTAAAGCTGCCTAAATTCGCCATCGACAAGCATGCATCTTAAGTAAATTCGCTTTGACACACTCAATGGACGATGATTGCAGTCGGGCTTCTTAAGAAAGCTAAGTCATTTACTGCATGTTCGGCGGCGTTTCCTACAACGTCAGAATCTTCAGGGCTGTCTGGTATATTCAGGGTTGTAATACGTGGTGTCGAAAATGTCACAAAATTGCTGAGGCGCTATGATGGCACTCATCTTGCAGTAGCCTCATTTCGCGTGACTTTGTGGGTGAGCAAATGATCTGAAACGTTGCTGTCTGTATTTTCGCGATTAAGGCATGTACAGATCGTTGATATAAAGAGCCTGAAAGTGGATACGCCTACCTGCTCTGTTAAACTTCGGGATTCCGAAAAATCTACTGCCGAACTTATGCAAAATAAGAATCAGTGCTTAACCGAACTCAAGCGAATAGCGAAGCAGTTTTTGTTGAAGTTACAAAGCAATTACAAAGAAATGGCGAACTAATGCACGTACGAAGAGCATAAACGAAGCGCCCAAGACGAAAATAACTGGTCTCGACCCCGTGACCTCACTGACCCCGTGACCTATGCCTTCGCTGCCTGCTGGAGGACAGCCCTGCCGCTAATCGGCCAATCCTGCGGAGCAGTTTAGGCCGTAGCCAATGTTCTGCTCGACTGCAAATCTGGCTTAGCCGGAAATCGCGGCGCCAGCGCCGTAGCTTGCAAACCGCAGTTGTGTGAACTTCGGTATGCTGCGTTCATACTAAACAGTTCGCATGACAGCACTGGAAGCTGGACGGCTACTCGAAGTAGTTGCGCTGGTGCTTTCGTTCGTACGTTCACCGTAACAAGTGCTGAGTTCGTGGCTATAGTTGAGGAGCAACTGCAGCGAGTTTGCATTCGGAAACCCCTCGGGAAAAAAACCAGCCGCCCCACTGGCCAGGATACTCGTGGCGGCTCGTGGCGATTCTCCAGCATGCCTGAAACTGGGATGGATATACCGGTGGAAGTCAGACGACTGTTCTGGGGCGCCCAAGTAGGCAGCTCATCCGCTATAGTACGCTGGTAGCCGACACCTCGGACTCTGTCCGGTAGGACATCGGCGTTGGAGCTTGGTTGTTAGCTAACCTACTTATACGGACGCTAACTGATATGGACACTAACTGAGCGGCAACAGGGTCGTAAACCGGAGACCGTGCACCAAGCAGCTGGGGAGAGAGAGAGAGAGAGAGAGAGAGAGAAGTGCATCCATAGATATTGTTACAGCGCCAGCTACCACACAGAGACATTCGATGGCTCTCCGGGCCTTTAGTCATTGCCCGAAAGGGCCAAACTCGTGCTGCGGCTCCTCAAGCCTTCAGGCGTTACCCGTTACTACGACGGTCGTCGTAACGTGAAGGGGGAACAATCAGCTGTACACTGAGCATCCTACACGTGATGGTAACATCGACGAGCAAGTCGCGTCATCCCTTAGAAGTTGAACCCGAAACATCTAAAGCAGGTAAAAGGAAGAGTAACGCGGCAATTCGGCACACGTTTTAACGCACAAAGATACCGATAGCTGGGGATCGAACACCCGGGACAGAGGGTGAAGGACCGACACTAAAATTCACGACCCAGGTGCAATAAACGACGTTATTTCTGAAAATGATCTCGAGCTGCTCGCCGTGACTGAAACTTGGCTAAAATCGGTAAACTGCCCGACAATTAAAGGCGCTACCCCGATTGGTTTCTCATTCTTTCGGGCCCCTAAATCAATCAAAACTGGAGGTGGATTTGCTGATATCGCGAACTCGAAGTTAAGCTTCGAGCACTTTGGAGTACCCTCGAAGCAGTCTTTTGAATCGACTGTCTTGATTTTTCCCGAAAACAAGCTACCGATGGTGGCAATAGTCTATGGCCCACCAGGTACCAAATTCTGCTTTATCTCATATTTCTCCCCTCTCATTTAGATTCTGCGTGCGAGAAATTGATTCTTCCTCGCTATGGGTGGTTTCAACATTCACTTTGGTAACTTATCTGACGTCTCCAGCACTGTCTTTCATGCATTGACTGACTCATCGTCTCTTGTGGCTCACGTGCATGGCCCTACTCACATCAAGGGTCACACACTTGACCAAATTTTCTCATACAACTGCACTTTGTCATCACCAGTTATTACCAAATCCTGCTTATCTGACCACATGCAGACCTCTTTCAGTCTACAATGTGCGCCCTCCTCCTTCTCTAAAATCGCATGTGAATCGCGAAACCTCAAGACCCCTGACATCGATGCTTTCCGTGCGAGAATATCTGCCTCGCCTCTTCTGCTCAGTCCCCCTTCCGATCTGTCATCATTGGTAGATAGCAACAACACGACACTAGCTGACACGCTCGACGAGTTGGTACCTCTGACTAGGCCACAGTGAGCCTTCGTGCGGACGGCCTATGATTTACCACAGACATTAAACTAGCCAGGTCTACTAAGCGCAAGCTTAAAAAAATCATACGAAAGATCAGGACTGACTGTCCATCGACAGGCACACGATGACTACTGTAGGTCGTACCAATCGATCCTAGCAAAGGCCAAGTCTAGCTTCTATGAAAACATTGTTGAATCACAGATGTACAATCCAAAAATTATGATGTCGGCGATAGACCATCTCCTCAACCGCTCCCAGGTTGGCTCCTTACCGGAGGATCAATGCGACGATTTAGCTGGTCGCTTCTCTAGCTTCTTTGTCCAGAAGATAGACAAGATCAGGGAGTCTATCCCTGCGATGGCAGCATACCCTAGAAGGCTGCCCCTCGATTTCTTGCAGCACCTCAGTGTCTACATTCAAGCAGGACACTAGTGATCTCGTCCTGAAGTTCATATTCCAACCAAAGAAGACAAGTTTTTTGGACCCTATTCCTACTGTGCTGCTCCGACGTTGCATTGATCTGCTGTTGCCATGCATAACTGATATCATAAATGTATTATTAGCCTCACGTTATGTCCCAGCACGTTTCAAAAAGCTGTAGTCAAGCCACTACTCAAAAAAGCGGCACTAGACTAAGAGAACTTGAGCAACTACCGCCCAGTCTCCCTTCTACCATTCCTACCAAAGACACTGAAACAAGTCGTGGCAGACCAGCTGAAATCATATACTGAAACTTCAAACCTTGCTAGTGAGTTCCAGTCTGGCTTTAGGAGTTAATTTTTCTTGAGTTCATCGCTCCACAGAGTCAGCATTGCTTCCGGTGTACAGCGATCTACTTAGGAATTCAGACATGGGTAGAGTATCTCTGATTGCCTTGCTCGATCTTTTGGCAGCTTTTGATACTATCGATTACCAAGTTCTTCTTGAGCGCCTCTCATCTCGCCTGGGCATCTCTGGCACTGCTCAGCAATGGTACAGGTCCTATCTCAGTGGAAGACTTCAGTATTGATGTGAATGGACAAAGATCATCCAAGGTACCTTTAAAATATGGGGGTGCCTCAGGGCTCAGTGCTAGGTCTGTTTCTTTTCACGGTTTATATTCTCCCTCTTGCCGATGTGATTGCCAAGCACAATCTAGGCTTTCACTTCTATGCGGATGACATTCAGTTGTACCTTTGCTTTGATCCCTCCCAGTCTTCGAGCACGTAAAATTCTCTCAGTTCCCTTGCTGCATTTGTTGATGACATCCGCACATGGATGGCAGCAAGTTTTCTTAGATTAATGATTATAAAACTAACTTACTAATTATGGGCAAACCAAGTGTGATTCAGAAATCGTAATAATAATAATAATAATGCACTTGATAAAGCGCCCTCAGAGAACTCAATCTCTCTCTAGGAGTTGTACATTTGCTGCAAAGGGAAATGCAATTGAATGGTGAGTAATATCATGCTTGATAAACAAATAAAATGAATAACATGGTTAGGGGTGACATGCACAGGGTCAGCATGCAAATGAGGTCAGTTGCAGCATGCATAGTGTCAGCACGCATGAGCACATGAAGGACGAATCACAGGGACCCACTAAATGCTCTCCTAAATAGGTGTGCTTTAAAGTTCTTTTTAAATGTGGTCAGGTCAGGGGATTTTCTGACACAAGTTGGGAGAGAAAGTTCCAGGCTTTGGGAGCATACGAACTAAATGCATGGTCTCCGAAGAATTTGAGGTTTGTATGAGGTAATTGTAGACTGTTGGATTCCGAAAAGCGGGTGGTAAGATGCTTGGCCTGATGGGGGAGTATATCTGAGAGATAGGCTGGAGCCAAAGAATGAAGTGACCTAAAATTGAGCGACATAATCTTGAAGTCAATCCGTTGCTTGACTGGTAGTCAGTGCTGGTCGGCGAGAAGTGTTGTGATGTGGCAACTGCGACGCTCACGACAAACAAGCCTAGCTGCGGAGTTTGTGAAGGCTAACGCTCAAAATCGGCTCTGCCAGCATACCTTCTGTTGAATCTGCAGGAAATCTAGGAGTCATGTTCAAAGTGATCTTTCGTTAGACAACCACATCTACACAACAATCAAGTCTGCCTACTTTCAGCTACCTAGTATTGCTAAAATTTGAGCTTGTTTAGATAGGGATACCACATCTAAGTTGGTTCATGCATTTGTGATATCCCGTCTTGACTTCTGTAACTCATTGCTACCTGGTCTACCGGCATGTGCAATCAGGCACTTACAGCTGTAGCAAAACTCTGCAGGTAGGCTCGTCTGTCGT
Organism: Cristatella mucedo; assembly: GCA_009760855.2. Lineage (NCBI taxonomy): Eukaryota > Metazoa > Bryozoa > Phylactolaemata > Cristatellidae > Cristatella > Cristatella mucedo. The sequence continues at coordinate 229,783 of WPIO01000163.1, forward strand.
GAGCGTCGCAGTTGCCACATCAAGCCACTTCTCGCCGGCCTGTACTGGCTACCAGTCAAGCAACGGATCGACTATAAAGCTTTGTCGCTAACTTTTAGGTCCTTCATTCTTTGGCTCCAGTCCACCTATCTACTGATCTACTCCCTCACCAGGCCAAGCATTGTACCACCCGCTTTTCAGAAACTAACCGTTTACCTATACTTCGTACATACCTCAAATCCTTTGGGGACCGTACACTTAGTTCGTATGCTCCCAAAGCCAGAACTCGCTCCCGACTGGCTTCGCGGCATCAATTGACTTGACCATATTTGAAAAGAAATTAAAAACACACCTATGTATGACTAAATTTAGTGTTAATTTAGAATTTTAGTTTTACGATACCACTTACCATTTGATCGTACTTCCTTTGCAGCAAATGTAAAGCGCCTAGAAAGAGATTGAGTTCTCTGAGGACGCTTTATCAAGTGTATTAATATTACTATATTATTATTACACACACACTCTCTCTCTCTCTCTCTCTCTCTCTCTCTCTCTCTCTCTCTCTCTCTCTCTCTCTCTCTCTCTCTCTCTCTCTCTCTCTCTCTCTCTCTCTCACTCACTCTCTCTCACTCTCTCTCCCTCTCTCTCTTTCTCCACCCTCTGTCTCTCCAGCCTGTGGCTTTGACCATATTGTGGGCCAGTTGATTTGCCAGCCAGGCACGTTAACGTGTCACGAATCTCTGAGTTTGGCACGAGTGAACTGCGGAACGCTATTAGGCACCATCTCTTCTTGCCTCACGAGTTATGAGAATACCATAAGTCAAGGACTTGGACGACGTCCTTGGTATAGCCTGCAGAGGCTAGCTCTATAGTGGTCCATTTCCTAAAATGATTGACATACAGCCGCTCCGTCGAAATGATTCAAGATGAACCAGATTTGGTACTCATATCTTTAGACTGCATGCACTGTTGAGTTTAAAGGTGAGTTTTCACTCCGATTCTCTGTGCATTGCTTCTTTTCCACCCATTACTTGTTCCCCTGAATGACACCAAATCCCCTAAAACCACGCCTTTTGTTACTCAGCTCTCTGAGCTTTGAACTTACTATCGACTGACATCACGTCATCTCCTGCTTTATGAAGATTAAAATGAAGCGTAAAACATAACTGCTTTCACGCTGCCTTTGCTCTCTCCAAATACATTGTCCTTTCATATGGTTGGGTGTCCTGAAACTGTGTCAGTCGTTACTCAGTGCAACTGTGGCATTTTTTTGTTCAGCACCCCAGTGGGCCTGTCTTTTGTCCTGTTTTGCTTTGCTTGCCGTCACAAGTTTGAGTAAGTGGCAGTAACCGGACGTCTCACTAACCAGCGGCCTCGAGTCATCTGTCTGCTTATCTTAGCATGATAGTTGACTGGTTTTCATATTTGCCAAAGCAGGACTTCTTGCTTTTAATCAGCGTTCTTTTAATTAATTGCTTCTCTTGCAGTGAATGGTTAAATGCTTGAATGCAATGTAATTTATCTCCGTCTGTAACTCCACAAAGTCATAAAGACCATGTGGGTGTTACGCAGGAGAGTTTTTTATAGCACACTCACAGCCTAAGCGGCTTTCGGTACGCATTCAGTAGCCAACAGACTTCGTCTCACGCAACAAAGAGAAAGTGGGAAGCATAGCAGAGTCATGAGAGCAGTTGAGGTAGTGAGTAGCATAGAAGTAGCAGCTCAGGACCACTGAAAAGGATGTGCCATAGTCAGCAGCAGGACAGTAGTTGTCGTTGCGTAAGAATTGTGGAAGCAAGTTCCACAGGCTAGGACCTGCAGAGCTAAAGCTTCTGTCACCAACTGTCTTTAAGCGGAGGAATGGAACAGCAAATTAATTGTCCACACAGGACCTGAGGGCGCGAACAGGCTGAAACTGATGCAGCAGTCCAGCTAGGTACGAAGGAGCCAAGCCGTGGCGGGCCTTGTGGGTCAGCGTAAGAACTTGGCTCTGTATCCGATGCTCAACCGGCAACCATCCTAGCTCTTTCAGCAAAGGAGATACGTGCTCAAACCACTGGGACTTGAAGACTAGCCTTGCAGCCATGTTCATAGTCCGCTGCAGTGGCCTAATAGCTTTCTTAGGTAGCCCAGCCAAAAGGGAATTACAATAATCAAGCCGAGACAGAACTATGGAGATTAGTTATCTTCGGGTACTGAAGGAAAGGCTGATTACTTGTGTTGCATTGAAGGTCTAGAAGGAGATGCATTTCCCTAATTGAGCAATATAAATATCCTCTTATTATTAGTATTAAAAAAATTGTTATTACATTAGCTGCAAGTTGCCACCAGGTCCTCCATATTGGTCATTTGGCTAATCCAGTAGACCGAGGCTTTAGTAGACCAAGAGTTTATTGACCATGCCAAAGTGACCTTTCATGAAGGCCCTGCAAAGTCAGTTGGCAAAGTGACAGAGGAATGAAGGCTAGTCGCTTTTAAAGATTGGGCTGCTGAATTTCAAGAATCGCACCGCACTTCATAGTGATGCCGAAAATGAGCATCCGATGGCCAGCAAACGAGCGTCAGACGACGGCTGCTGCTCCGTCGGAGCAGGCAGCAGGCCTCGACGCAGACTTGAGGTCAAGGAGACGAGGCTTGAAGGTCAGCTCCGATCCCATTGCTCGTCGGCAGGAGGCTCTCGCTTATAATGGGTGCTGGCCGCGGTGCCCGATGACGAGCAAAAGCTCCTCGTGAGCTCTTCGCCTGCGAAGTGAGTTCGGGGTGAATGCTCGAGACTAGCTCCGCTCCGAGGCCAGGTTCACGCACTTCGTTGAAGTGGCACACAAGCAATTATGATTCAGTAATTGGAAAGGCAGACGCTCAAAATTGGCTCTGCCAGCATATCTCATGTTGAATCTGCAAGTAATTTATGTGTCATGTTCCAAAGTGACCTTTCAGTAGACGACCACATCAGATCCACAGTCAAGTTTGCCCACTTTCACTTACATAAGATTGCTCAAATTGAGGCTTGTTTTGACAGGTATACCACATCTAAATTGGTACATGCATCCCGTCCTGACTTCTGTAACTCACTGCTTGCTAGTCTACCGGCATGTGCACTCACCCGCTTACAGGTGGTGCAAAACACCGCAGCTAGGCTTGTCTGTCGTGAGCGTCGCAGTTGCAACATCACACCACTTCTCGCCGACCTGTGCTGGCTCTCAGTTAAGCAACACATCGAATTCAAGGTTTTGTCACTCACTGTACGGTCCTTCATTCTTTGGCTCCAGCCTATCTCTCAGATCTACTCACCCGCCAGGCTAAGCATCGTACCACCTGCTTTTCGGAATCGAACTGTTTACCCGTACCTCGTGCAAATCTCAAATCCATTGGAGACCGTGCCTTTAGTTTCTATGCTCCTGAAGCCTGGAACTCGCTCCCGACTTGCGTCACGACATCTCCTGACTTGCGCAAATTTAAAAAGAATCCAAAAACGCACCTATTTATCATAGCATTTAGTGGATCCCTGTGATTTGTCCTTATGTGCTTATTCATGCTGCCACTAACCAAACTTGTATGCTGACCCTGTGCATGTCACCCTTAACCATGTTATTCTTGTTATTTATTGAGCATGCTACTACTAAGCCATTTGATTGTACTTTCTTTGCAGTAAATGTAAAGAGCCTAGAAAGAGATTGAGTTGCAAATTGTCAAACATGCAATGCTAAGCTTCTATAGTATTTCGGTAGAGGTTTGTGGCTACTTTCGACGATCGGCCACCCAAATATGTAACTGGGAAGACTTTAAAGGCAGAACTATACGGCATATTTTCTCTTTTCTTGGCACACGACAATGCCGAACTGGGTTCAGAGGAAGTCTGATCTCATCTGGGCGTTACTGGCACTGCACTGTCGTGGTGTTGGTTCTAGTTCAGTGGGAGACTTCAGAACACTGATGTCAATGGAATACAGTCAAACGGGAGCTTCTAAAATACGGGATACTCCAGGGCTCCGTGGTTAGTCTACCTTTACCCACAATTTAGGTTCTCCCTCTTGAGGATGTACTAGCCAAGCGCTACGTAGGATTTCATTGTAAGTGTAGTTCGTATGTACGTGTGTATGTATGTATTTTATGCCGGCTCCTCTGATGAGCCTGTGATGTGACGTGGACACAGGCCAGTAACCTGCTGGTGGGGAGATGGTGGGCTGGGGTGTGGAGGAGCGGGGAGTCGTGTGAGAGCAGGGGTCGAGGGGAGCCGTACGCTCTTGGGCTCCGTGCGTTGGGAATCAACTGTCGGTGTTGGGCATCGGCTGGCTCTCTGCTGTGCGACCAAACATCAGTAAGTAGAGGACATTCAGCAGTTACTTTACTTTGAGCCCTCCCAGGCCTCCAGCACTTCAAAGTCTCTCAACTCGCTCGCCAGGTGGCTTCTGGCATTCTCGCTTGGATGGTAACGCACGTCCTCGAATTGAGCGGCGACGAAACCAACTTTCCAGTTAGGATCGAACCTGGTGCTACTCGGAAATTTGAAGACCCATTACTAAAAATGAACTTGGCCAGCATATGTCCTAAACAATCATGCACGAAACCCGCGTGTCCTGTTCAAATGTTACCTATCCTACTATTAACACATTAACTTCGCAGTCAAGTCTGGCCTCATGCACCTGTAGCTGAGTTCCAGGGGTCAGAGGCTTATTCCTGCCAAGCCCCCCCCCCCGCCTTGTTCAGGCCACGCCTCTGAGCTAGGGGTAAGACGAACGGCCGTCAGGTTAGACCTCTTTATAATACCGCATACGCCACCAACAGGGAAGCTAAACAAGTCTAAAGAAGGATCCTGCATAAAGTAAACTATAGGGGCGCGAGAGCAAGCGTGAACAAACGTGTTAGTTGGTCAGCCGGCTTCCGCAGTCCCGCAGTTGTACCGACTCCGTTCCCACAGTACGAGCGTACGCCGTAAAAGATCCGGCTAGCGGAGTAACTGCTTGGCTAGTCGGAGTCGACGTCTACCACAGTCGAGAGTTTCCACCGAAAGACGCCAACTCACGGGGGCCACGAACACGCTACATGGGGAACGAGGAAAATGCAAGCCATGGCAGCGAATTCGAAAATGCACGGCGGCGTATACGGCAGGAATTAGGCAGTTGGATGACGATGGCCGAGGTGGTAGCAGCGACGGGAAACAATACGGAGATGGGGTCAGTTAGCGAGTGGCAGTGCAACAGAAAGCGAGGGCCAAAGAAGACGGCGGAAGCCAGGCGGAGTAGACGAAAGCGAGACGGCGGCCAGAACGGTAAGCGAGGTGACGTGGGCAACCGAGGTGATCCGAGGCAGTCGAGGCGACAAGAAGCAAGGCGGCTGAGGCGACTGGACGCGAGGCAATTGTGCACTTTCCCAACGGTTGATGACATTTGGGAATCTGACGGCTTCGTTGAACGGCTTCGAACAAATTGTCGTAGGCACTTGGATCTGTGCAGCTATGTTGCCTCCGCCAAAAACATTTAAGGCAACTGCCTATGCAGATATCTAGTGCTCGAATGGTCCATTAATAAACTCGATGCTGCTGGAGACTATAATAATAATAACAATACATTTGTTATAACGCCCTCTGAGTACTAATCTCTTACTGGGCACTTAGCATATGCTGCAAAGAAAGCACGATCGAAGGGTTAGCGGAGGCATGTTCAAGGCTGCACAGAGTTCAAGGACAACAAGCGTTCCACGGATATTGGTGATTTTACACCTTTTTAACCCCCTAACTTTCGAAAGGGTACTCAGCTTAGCGGCGACCTTTGTTCGAGACAAATAAATATTGATACATTTCAAGTAAACTTCTTGTGTTCAGGGAGAAAGAATAGAAGCCTGCTCATTTCTAACAGCCACACGGTTGCTTAAATTGGTAATTATCCCGATTAGCTGCAGCGCTACTCTCAGCATCTGAGTTTCCTGCAAGAGTCAATGCGGGCAGTTGCTTGAAGACATCCGTTCTTAAATCATGTAACCTAATCCGTTAGGCGAAGCTTAGTCAGGGAGCCATGCGGGGTGCCTGCACTAACTTCGATGCCATGCCCGCTTTATTAGAACGCCTTGCATCGGGAGCGAACCGAATCGGTCAGGTCGTGGCCTTACGTCAACCGTCATCTGTTTTCACAGAAATTCGCCGTAACGACTCGGGGGCCCGCTATTCAATAATAACTATTCATGTCCTTGCCTCCATCCGACGTAGAGCGTCGCAGGTGCTTCAAATAATAATAGTAATATTATATTTGTATGGCACCCTCGTAGAACTGAACCTCCTTCTAGGCACTTAACAGATGCTATAGAGAAAGCACGACTAAATGATTGGTCACATCCACAAGTAGCAGGCATGATGTAAGCAGGTATGTGCACACGAAGAACGGAATCATTAAGACCCACCAAATACTGTAACAAAAAAAGGTGCGTTTAAAGCTTTTTTTATATATCATGTCATAGGACATTCTGATGTTCGTCGATAGTGAGTTCCAGGCTTCATGAATACAGGAACTTGAGGCATGGTCTCCGACGGTCTTGAGATTCGACTAGCTAGCCATTCAAAGAACAAAACCGACAGGAGCCTCGTGGATATCTCTGGAATAACAAAGCTCTTGGAATAATATAAATGGTTTTTCTACCATCTTTATGTAAAATGCTAAATACTGCATTTTAGTTCTGAAGTCAAATAACATTGCAAGTGCATATCTGTTCGACAAGACATCATTAATCAGCCACGATAGACGTATGTTATCCAACACATACTAAACTCTGTCATCGTTCAGTGATGCTTCGACGATGCATTAAATCAGTAACTATAGCCGAATTTCAGGCATGCTCCTGGAAGGTGTAATTATTGTTACACAGTTCAAGTCAACCCATATTGATCCACATTAAAGAATGCCATCAGGTGGTTCGAATCTTGATGAACTACTACCTTTTTACGATTTTTCTTGATTCGCAGCAGACCACCTCGAGAATGCTGTAACTACATGACCTCCAGAAATACACTGGCATAGCAGTAACTAACATACCAATTGTCCTACGTATTTAGCCCACCATCCACATATCCACTTGAACCATCAGACGTCTCTAACTATCCAAACGATGGAAAAAATATCGAGGCATTGAAGAATTCACCAAACTTTCAAACCCATCGACGACGGCACGGCCTTTGACAGGCCGATGATTATACGTCTCACGTGTGCAGTTCTGATAGGCTGTGCATAGTTTGAGCAGTAGCCTTTAAGGCAGGTCAAGAGCAGTCTCCTGAGACAGTGGAGCATATCCTAGAACAGGCTATGATGCAGGGTGTCTCAACGAGCCCATTCTAGATGCAGCACGATGCGATAACGCTTTTCACACACGTCGCCAGCAAAAGAGTGTGTCATAGGCCCCGACGTCTATAAGAGGAGAAATGTGTTTCCATTTCGTGTTATGCTGCGATGCGATATGAGAATTCCAGCACGAGAGGCGTTCAGTGAGACCATCGCTAAGCAATGGCCAATCAGCTAAATGCCGGCGGACAATATGATCAGCAACACATCGTTCTTAACTTTTGTCAGATCCACTGACAGCTACTCCACCAGCATACAGTGCAGATAAAAATGCAAACAGCCACATGCAGCCGTGCCCTGGGAACTAACGGACTAAAGAGCTACGAATGCAGTGGTCGGTGGCTGCTACACCTCCTCGTAGACACAGCATAAAATGCTCCCTCATGTAGCTGCCCGTGATACATGAGCATATAGCCAGCGACCACAGCGATCTATCCAAGAGGACTATCCTAGGTCTCGAAGCTTCCACTCGGGCTGACAAGAAACTTATTGAGCTTGCCTCTTTCTCTGTCTCTCTCTGTCTCTCTCTGTCTCTCTCTGTCTCTCTCTGTCTCTCTCTCTCTCTCTCTCTCTCTCTCTCTCTCTCTCTCTCTCTCTCTCTCTCTCTCTCTCTCTCTCTCTCTCTCTCTCTCTCTCTCTGTCTCTCTGTGTCTCTCTGTGTCTCTGTCTCTCTGTCTCTCTCTCTGTCTCTCTCTGTCTGTCTGTCTCTCTCATTCTCTCTCTCTCTCTCTCTCTCTCTCTCTCTCTCTCTCTCTCTCTCTCTCTCTCTCTCTCTCTCTCTCTCTCTCTCTCTCTCTCTCTCTGTTTCTCTGTCTCGCTCTCTCCCCATCTCTCTCTCTCTCTCTCCTCTCTTTCTCTCCCTCTCCTTCTCTCTCTCTCTCTCTCTCTCTCTCTCTCTCTCTCTCACTGTCGTAATCATTCTTGCCTACGCTTGCCAGAGCCCGGCTGGCGTTTGGCGACTTTTTTGTTGCCACCCTTGGACCGCGCACGCGATTGGTACACTTCTTCTTCGTCGTCCTTCTCTCCCTTGGTGTCTTCACCTCGGCTCACTTTGGCACCGGCTGCACTCGCAGCACCAGCCTTCCCCCGTACCTCTCGCTCGTCCTCCCCAGCTTGCCCGGCATCGATGCGGTCGCCGCTGCCTTCCTCCTCCTCCTCCTCCTCCTCCTCCTCCTGCTCCTCCTCCTCGGGTAGGTGATCTGGCTTGCGACCGCGCTGCCTGGAAGCAGCCGCGCCGCCGTCACTCGGCTCGTCGGCAGAGTCTGGAGTGTTGAGCGCGGCGTCTTCGTCGTCTTCGTCGAGGTCACGGCGTCGGCGACGCTCCTTCTTGCTCACACCGCGGCGCTTTTCGGCCAGCTCCGCTCGCCTTGCGGCCAGCTCCGCTCGCCTCTCGATGCGAGAGCGGTCTCGCTCGCGCCGCTTAAGCTCTCTCTCTTCGTCGTCGATCGTCTCGACTTCTTCTTTCCTCTCTTCCTGGTCGTCATCGTTTGCCGGCGAGTCGTGGTCGCCACTAGCCTCTCTGTCGACTTTGTCGTCGGCAGCTGGCGTGGGCTCAGCTGAGTCTGCACTGGCAGCCGCCTCGCCCGGCTCCATTAGCCGAAACGTGTACAGAGGCGTGAATGATTCCAGCATGCCACAGTCGTCCTTGAGCAGGTTCGGCAGCAACCAGAAATGGCGGCGCCCTCGCGTCACCACCCACAAACCGAGGAAGAGCACGTATCGCACTGCAAGAGGAAAAAATGGAGTGAGCATTCGATAGCTGCAGGCTTCCGATCACAGGCACAGCCCTCCGGGAAGCGCTAGAGACATGGCATGCACGCAATCGGAAAGCGCGCTCGGCTCTCACCAGAGGGTGCAAACACGGTGGGAGACGAGGATTCTGTTTAGATCTTTCTCCGTGCCCGAAAAATGCGCTCGAGGATCGAGCTACGCTGCGCGTGCAAATGCTAGCAGACAGCAGAACCATCGCTAAACCATCACGAACCGTGAAGCCGTGCCTGCCTTTACCCCATAGCAAGGCACGACCCACCAGCGCATAGGGCTGCTACATTGATCGGCTGACCAGCCGACCATGCCGCATGACTAGCACCAGCCGAGATGCAGGAGTTGGAGAAAGCAAAATCCACATGTATCTATGGGCGGAGGCTGATGGCAAAACCAACAAGCCTTGCTAGCAGCTCACTTACGTGCACTCAGGCCGAGCAGGCCGGCAAGCAAAGCGATGCCGACCCAGCTGCAGTAGTAGGCAACTCGCCGAAGTTCTGGAGGCCACAGTGGGAACAGGACGAAGGCGATCGTTCCGAACACTACAACACGCGATCGAGGCATGCAACCTCTGCGTGGCTGCTAGTGCACGTACGCAAAGACTGCCACGATGCTTCCAAACGATCGAGCTTGCATGGCCTCAACGGCACTTCATAACTTTGCCAATGTGCAGCAGCGGCTGCTGTGGTGGCAGCAGAAGCAGCCGAGGAGGCGGCAAAGGAGGTGCTGCGGCACTAGCAGCGTCAGATGCGGAAGCACAAGTACATCGGCAGTGGCAGCAGTGGTGGGGTAACAGCAGCTTCTGCTACAGCTACTGGTGCTGCTGCTGCTGGAGCAGCAGCAGCAGCAGCTGTAGCACTGCACAGCCATCACTGAGTCACAACCTATCCAAGGGGTGCAGTCGTGAGGTGAAGACTGTTGGCTGCCAAATGTGTACCGAAGGCTGCTCTTGGGCTTTGAGTGCGCTTTAGAAACGCCTCTAGTGTAACACCCACTAAGTCGCTGTGGCTTTGTGGAGTTACAGGCAGATATGCAGTACATCACACTTGCCAGCATGCAGCAGCAGCACCAGCAACGGTTGGTTGGGCTGAAACAGAAGCTCGATCCCACGACAACACATGCACATGCATGCACGCACAGGCACACGAACAAGTACACAGCTCACAATCAAAATTAGGTAAGATGCAAACGAGCAACAAATCTCCCCTGCAAGATAGCAGGAAGTTAACGCTTACACACGTGCGCAACGTAGTGACAGTGAGGCTACGTGCTTGCACATGGGTCGGCTGAGGCACAAATACCGTATTTGAAAGAGCACAGCCTCAGAGCATTTCCAAATGTGCACGACATTCGACTGCTTGGTAGTCTCGGATTTGAGCAGTCTCGGAAGAAAAAGGGAGCTTCGGTAGCACCGGAAGTGCCTTTAAGACGCAAGACTTATTTTGCGGAACGTCTCACTAGTGTGCCGTTGCATAACCTGCTACTGTGTGTCTAGGCGCCACGCTGATTTGGCCCCTGCGGAGGTCGTAGGCTCGAGCTCAGTGACACAACTGAAGAACCTGAATGGAGATCAAGTTCTCTTAGGGCGCTCTACAAATGAATTATTTATTTATAGTCCTCTGGCCGTTTCTTGCTATAAGCTGAAATCGCTCGATGACTCGGCTTCCAGTTTGCATGCGCCTAAAGTATTGCAACCCGCTTCCGGTTTGTGTCACCAATGTGTTTACTTAGCATCAAGTCTCACCTCAGGACACATCGGTTCCATTCAGCTTTTCCGGGGACCCAATGAACTTCTATTTTATCCTGAATTGTATCCTTTTTCAGGCTGACCTAAGCATGACACTTGTGTACTTTTGTATGGCTGCCTATGCACTATGTTTTACACGTAATTAACCCATGACTATTGATACTCTAGCAGTGCATTGTAGAACGGCTGGATAAGAGATTTGGTTCGCAGTAGGGCGCTACATTAACGACATTTTATTGCTGCAATTCCCATTCCTTACTCAAGCTTTTTTGCTTACTTATTTAGTGAAAAATAATCAAACAACCCAGCAGACAAACCTTCGAAAGCAGTGCCAGCTATTAGCAGGTATTAACCAGGCAGTACAACGGCACTACTGGAAGAACGCCCAATGAACTTTCCGGATGGCACTCTACCGAGAGTCTGCTATTCTTTACACCGGAAAAAATTACATCTTCACATAAATAATTGCTGATTTAACAGCTTCATTTGTATAGCAGCAGAAGAGTCTTAATGGCTATCATCACTGCTTGCAGTTGGCCAGAAAGGAATGCGCAGTGCAGGATTCGAGCCCACGACCTCGGTCGCGAAGAGCAAGAACCGTACCTACTGTGCCATCACGGCCCTAGCCCTTACAACGGCTCATCCATCAGCAACAGCAAACGAGAGGTCTGGGTCATCCGGCGACGTTGTGCTAGTAAGCAGCATGTCACTTTTATAGGCGATTTATCGACAAGAATGCAACAGCCACTCCCCTTCCCCCCCCCCGTCAATTGATATTACAGTTAACCCAACATATACACGAAGAGAACCGGAGCAAACCACGGCTACAGCTACACGACGATTTTTTCTGCTTGCAAGTTCGATTTGCCGTTTCCCAAGGGGCATCGTGACACGTGACACTTGCAGCGAGTTATCGAATCTCCGCCAACGATGCTTTATGCAGACATCGCTTGCATTGTCAGCTGCATGGCTCCACAGCACCACGAGTCATACTTGGAAAAACGGATATACAAAGCAACGATGGGTGGGGTACCTCTCTACCGACTTGAACCAATAGAAGGAAAACTTGACACACCCAGTAACGAGACTGCTATTCTTATCAATTTTTGCAAGTCCAACAAAAAATAGTCCAGCGCACTGCAGTCATAACAGAATGAGAGCGAGTATTTAGGTGGTCACACGGTGTGCAGAAGACTGACTGGTCGACCGACGGCAGGTGGAGACAACTAGTCTGACACAGCAGGAGGAGCCAAAATGCAGCCACAGCTTCACGTGCTACGCGAATCTACTCTGAATAGTCACTGAGAGCAGCTTCGGCTTCGGAGCGCCAAGCTAAGGCTCTTATCAAGGACAGATACGGATCACCTGATCAACTAGTTTTGCTAGCAGCAGGATCATACCACAGAATCAGCAGTAGACAGATCAATCGGCAAACTCTGCCTTGCCACTAAAAGAATGACGTATACCTCGTGAATCCATAGATAGGGTGAGAAAAACTTCTTATTTCACTGCAGAATCCTAGATGTGCCATCTGCTTTGTGCAAGTCAATTGACGAAGCACAAACGATAACTTGAGGCACGTGGTCGTTTTTTGTAGGTGATCCCATTCCAAGAACAAAGTCTTCAGAGAGCTTCACCTTACCCCGTTCTCCTTAACAATTAAAAAGTCATCTATAACACATTTAACATTGCTATTTTATTTTATAACATGTACCTCCTTGCAGATAAATGGCTGTCGAGTCGTGTGAGTAATTCCAGGCTGGCTCAGGAATCAGCCCACCCTCCAGACTTTCGGGGGACGAGTTCACATGCATGCTGGGATCAGTAGCACCTTCATGGGATCAGGATAGGATCGAATATCAAAAGCCCCAGCGATCCACAGTGGAGGATGCAGCTATTTAGTGCTCTCTCGGTGCAATCTCACCACATCACGGTACATTTAAACACTCCGGTACACGGGCAGCACGTGTAGCATCCACAGGCTCTTGGCACTGGAACTCGTGTCTACCACTCAGACTCCTGGCTTGGGCCAGTGGTTAAGGTGCTTGCCCGACCAAGGTCAAGGTGAATGCAGCTGATGGCCCAGGTCGTGGGCTCGAGTCCGTGGCTCATGTGAAACACCTGAATGGAGATTAAGCTCTCTTAGGATGCTATACAAATAAATTAGTTTCTATATTTTTATCATATTTTATCAAGTAGCATGTCACTTTACAGTTGACCACTTGGCACCAACTTTGCTGTGGTAAAAAGACCCCCCTCCCCGATGGGTGTCAAATGTTGACCTATTGGTTGTCCTAATACAATGTATCTGTCCGAAATTAACAAGGGATGGATTGCACATAATTCCAAATGGGTCAAGCTATATATATATATATATATATATATATATATATATATATATATATATATATATATATATATATATATATATATATATATATATATATATATATATATATATATATATATATATATATATATATATATATATATATATATATCAAGCTTGAGCAAATTCCCTATTTAGAGTCCACAGTCGACAGGAAGATGCAAATAAGGATCGGCCATCGCCTACCGAGCAGGAAGCCGACGATGAAATGCTTGGCCGGTGTCGGATCGTAGATCCACACGAACACCTCCTGACCGTCGACAAAGCGCTGGCTGTTGTGCATGTCCAGCTTCAGCTTCTTTGTCTTCTTCTTGGCTGCGTTGCTACTTTCACCGTCGTCCTCCTTTCCTTTCTCCGAAAGTTTCTGCAGGGTTACAGCACGGTTGTGAGGCTATATATAGCAAAGCAGCCGTTCGGAAGCCCCCCCCCCCGAATCGGGCAGCTGCAGAGAAAGATGCAAGCAGCCACCAGTAGCAGGCAAGATGCAGCCGACCACAAGCCAGCACGATTCCGCATTGGCTGGCTGCAAAATAAATGAGTGGGTCGGCACCAGCCAATTCATTATATATACGTGTGTGTGTGTGTGTGTGTGTGTGTGTGTGTATATAGCGATACATATATATATATATATATATATATATATATATATATATATATATATATATATATATATATATATATATATATATATATATATATGTGTGTGCATGTATGTATATGTATACAGCCATACGTATAGCCATCCCTCGCCACTTTGCGCTTCACCTTTCGCTGCTTCACTCAGTGGTGCTTTTTTCACAAGAAATATGAAAAGACAGAGCCAGCAACTGCCCAGCACGATGTTCTTCGTCAGTGCACCCAGACACCCACTGCCTACGCCCAGAACCTACCTTCAGCAGAAGACGACGATGTTGAAGATACTGAACCGCCAAACTGACGTTGTTCCTACTGAAGTTGAGCCTTCAGAGTAGCATGTAACTTGACTCTTATTTGCTGTGCTTCATATCTCTTCATCTTAATCGCTTTATCATCAAACAAGATGACTTTCATAGGTTAGTGGCTGTGCATAAGAACTGTGTGTAATTAAATGACAGCATTTAGTGGGTCCCTGTGATTCGTCCTTCACGTGCTTATGCGTGCTGACACTGTGCATGCTGCCACTAACCACATTTGCATGCTGACCCTATGCATGTCACCCCTAACCATATTATTCATTTCGTTTGTTTTTCAAGCATGATTTTACTTACCATTCAATTGCATTTCACTTTACAGCAAATGTAAAGCGCCTAGAGAGAGATTAAGATCTCTGAGGGCGCTTTATCAAGTGAATTATTATTATTATTATTATTATTATTATATGACATTTGTAACTTCTAATAAGTATTTTCTCTCATTTTGTCTAATATATTGGGCAATACGAGTGGAATGGTGACTTAAGGCCTATTGATTCCTGTCCAGAGGGCTCTAATTTTATAAGTTAAAAAGCAATAATGTTAAAAACCATATTTAAAAGGTCGTGAATAATAATGAGAATAATAATAATACATTTGATAAAGCACCATCAGAGAACTCAATCTCTTTCTAGGCGCTTTACATTTGCTGCAAAGGGAAATGCGATTGAATAGTGAGTAATATCATGCTTGATAAACAACAAGAATAACATGGTTAGGGGTGACATGCACAGGGTCAGCCTGCAAGTACGGTTAGTTGCAGCAAATGTAAAGCGCCTAGAAAGAGATTGAGTTCTCTGAGGGCGCTTTATCAAGTGCATTATTATTATTATTGTTAGTGGCAGCATGCACAGTGTCAGCATGCATAAGCACAAAAGAACGAATCACGGGGACCTACTAATGCTATGATAAATATGTGCGTTTTTAGTGTCTTTTCATATCTGGTCAAGTCAGGAAATGTTGTGACGCAAGTCGGGAGTAAGTTCCAGGCTTTGGGAGCATATCAACTAAAAAAAAATTCTTAGCTGCTTAAACACCTCTTTTTGTATAGCGACAGAAGAGCCTTGACCATCACCACCAGCTTGCAGTGGCAATAAAGGATCGCCCACCACATGAATCCAACCCACGACCTCGGGACCGAGGTTATGAAGGCACAGTCTCCAAAGGATTCGAGGTTTATATGAGGTATAGGTAAAGAGTAGACAGGTTTTCTATGCTCTAACTACGAAAATGTTCGATTTATAAATAAAGAGAGTCCTATTTGCGGAAACTCATCTCGGTAGAGTCTGGAACCAATAAACCACGATAAACGAGGGACGGCTGTATATAAGGTTCTTTTTGGCTGCCAGATGCATCTCGCATGCAAAACGGGCTTCCAGCATTAAAAATATATACTAGCTGATTTAACAGCCTCTTTTTGTATAGCGACAGAAGAGCCTTGCCGGCTATTACCACCGCTTGCAGTGGCGATAAAGGATTGCCCACCACAAGATTCGAACCCACGACTTTGGGGCCGAGGTCGTGAAAAGCAACCAGCTTACCTAGTGAGCCATTACGGCTCAAGCATTATTACGAACTGCTCTTGCAGAGGGCTTATTAAAAACGAGAGCGCTGCACCAAAGATTATCCGAACATGCAGGCAGTCGGTAGAGAGCATCCACTTATGACATCATCCTTACAGCAGCTCACAACAAAGATGTGCTGGTAATACAAACCAATGACATGATTCTTTTTGGTATGGAAACAGCACCACCATGAGGCTCAATCACCACAATTAAACAACTGGTATCACATCATGAACTGCAGCAACATCACCACATACAGCAGCGGGCGAGCATTGCTAAAAATAAGAATACGTACAAGTACAAATATGGGTTTAAAAAATTCAAACTTAACCCAAAAGTTGTCATCTTAAGATACCTCGCACAAGTTACAGATTCTTGTTAATTAATGCAAGAGTGACCCAGTCTGTGTGCCCACAGCTGGCTAAAAAGGAACTTACACAAACCCGAGAGACGATACCCGATTGGCTTAACTGCTTTCTGCTTAACTAGAATGTCATCGGTGCCCGATTTGAGTTGTTCAACTTCGCACTCAAGGTAACACTGCCAACCCTCTCCGCCCTTGTCCTTAACTAGCTAATAGATAGCTTCACGGTGGGTGATTTCTTCACTCTTTGCTGTTTTGTGTCACCATTCTCATCTACTAATTCTACAATGATGATAATACGTCATTTGTATAGCACCCTACGAGAACTTAACCTTTATCCAGATGCTTTGCAAGTCGCAAGAAGCTTTTAAAATGCAAGAAATACTGCTGCACGGGGATTCAAAACCAAAGGCTAGTCACAAGCATGGTATCGAGCATGCAAAAGCAAACAAGTATCACGCTTAGGATACCACCACTACCACCACTTGTGGTGGTGGTATCCTAAGATACCATACCCTAAGATACCATATCCTGAGATACCACCACCTGACAGACAGACAGACAGACAGCACCAGACAAACAGACGGACAGACAGAGACAGAGAGAGACAGAGACAGAGAGAGACACACACACACACACACACACACACACACACACACACACACACACACACACACACATACACACACAGAGAGAGAGAGAGAGAGAGAGAGAGAGAGAGAGAGAGAGAGAGAGAGAGAGAGAGAGAGAGAGAGATAGAGATAGAGATAGAGATAGATATCGAGATAGAGATAGAGATAGAGATAGAGATATAGATAGAGAGAGAGAGAGAGAGAGAGAGAGAGAGAGAGAGAGAGAGAGAGAGAGAGAGAGAGAGAGAGAGAGAGATAGAGAGATAGAGAGATAGAGAGATAGAGAGATAGAGAGAGAGAGAAAGAGAGAAAGAGAGAGAGAGAGAGAGACACACACACCAGGTGCTCAAGCAAACATAAACACACTCGTGGCAACCAACCGGTCAGTGCGACCTCTTGCTAGTAACATGCAACGAATCATGCACAGTGAATGAGCACACGAAACAGACCGGAGGCAACTAAACAAGAGACAAGTTCACTGGGGGCAAAGGGAAAGATGGAACCGGAACACATGCGTGATTAGCTAAAACTCGAAAAGATGCAGTCATTGCAGGTAGTGACCATAAGAGAGTTCCAGACTTTCGGAGCATACGAGCTGAAGGGTCGATCACCAAACATTTAAATTTAGCACGAGGTATGGCCAGCTGACCTGGCGCAGAGAGCTGGTGCGAGGGCCCTATGGTGGAACGAGGGGGTCGTATAAGTAGGCTGATGTATGCGACCGCAGTGACCTGTAAGCCAAACTGAGTGTCTTGAAATCGCTTTGATGCTTGATAGGGAGCCAGTGAAGCTCAGACATCAGCGGTGCGATGTGGCAGCTATGCAGCTGAAGATGACAGAAGAGACGAGCTGCTGAGGTTTTTCACTTTCAGCTACAAACTACTAATCGCACACAGGACGAGAGCACAGAATAAAGGGAATGGCATAATCTAGACTTGATGATGTCACAAATGCGCGCATTACTAGTTTGGCAGCTGCACTCTCATCTGCATTGGCTGGCCCCGATTTCGCTGATGTTTCCCTTAGCTACGTAACGTAAGGCGGCTGCTGACAGTGGAAGAAAAGTGACCATCTATCGACAATCTACTTTGGAACAGTGAACTGACATAACGAACCCGTCATGGGAGTGATCCTAGCTGAACCAATCGTGGGGTGAGGTATCCAACTTTTTTTCGGGTAATACTAAGTTGCCCATAACTATTAGGCTGGTTTTATCATCGTTCAGCTTCTGCATGTTGGTAGCCATCCAAATGCCAATGCCTTTGACTCCCTTTGCAGCAAATGTAAAGCGCCTGGAAAGAGATTGAGTTCTCTGAGGGTGCTTTATCAAGTGCATTATTATTATTATTATTATTAGTATTAGTATTAGTATTATTATTATTGGATGCAGGCTGGCCTTACAAGTATCGAAGGATATAGATGGATAGTATAGTACTAGGTTTCATCGGCATAGAAATGAAAGCCGAGATTGTGCTCGGTAGAGCTATCTCTGTCTGATCGGCCGGTTTGGCCAAGTTTTCTTTATTTTTGCTGTGCTTCGAAAGGAACGAAGGCTAAAAGGAGGAAGCTGGCATCACAAACATCGGCCTAACCTCGATGACCCTCTATGTGCCTCGTGCCTTTTTCTTTATCACAATCGGCACAGTCATCCAAAGCCACTGTCTTCTCAGATTCACATTCACGGCAAACTGAGAATGTCCCTACTCAACAATGGGCAGATATATGCTAAGAGAAGAAACATGCCTCACTCCCACCTCTCCCCCCCCTTAAGAGGTCCCCTTGCCTGAGAGCACGACCAGCAGACCTCACTAACTGGCTAACTGGTTTCTTATGTGCCAAGCTCGTAGTATCCCATAAACATGGACACTCTCGTTTGTTCAGTCTTGCCTCAGTCTTGGCCAAGAAGTAGAAACATGCTCTGCTTCAGAGTCTTTGCTCAGTCTTGCATAAGTCGTGGATCGTCCCGATCTTGGTGACGTAAGCACCAAAGACTGAAGCAAGATTCAGTGTGTAAAAGCAGCTAATGGGCTTCTTGCTGAGTATATAGTGGCCAACAGACACTGCCTAACGCAATAAAGAGAAAGTGACACACATAGCTGAGCCAGGCAGGCAGCCGGGGACGTGAGTAGCGTAGACGTAGATGTAGACAGCAAAGTCTTAAAGTCCAGCCACACGTTGACAGCATGCCATGCACGAGTTCGGCTCTACTCACATTAGCGACTCTTTAGCAGGACAATCACATCCTGATCCTATCTTCCAAAGCTGCCGGTAGTTAACAGGAGAGTGATCGAGAGAGACAGAGGGAGAGACAGAGGCAGAGATAGAGATAGAGATAGAGACAGAGACAGCGACAGAGACAGAGACAGACAGAGACACAGACACAGAGAGAGAGAGAGAGACAGAGAGAGAGAGAGAGAGAGAGAGAGAGAGAGAGAGAGAGAGAGAGAGAGAGAGAGAGAGAGAGAGAGAGAGAGAGAGAGAGAGAGAGAGAGAGAGAGAGAGAGAGAGAGAGAGAGAGAGAGACAGACAGACAGACAGACAGACAGACAGACAGACAGACAGACAGACAGACAGAGACACAGAGACACAGAGGGAGAGAGAGAGGCAGAGAGAGAGGGAGGGAGAGCAGCCCTGGCATTATCAAAGTCGAGCGACGACAACACTATTTGACATGTCTACCGGCCACGTCGCACACGTGCACTGTGGGGTGCCAGTCGAAAGGCCTATCATCAGCTCTGACGGCAGTGAGGGGGACTGGGGAGGGATTGCCTGCACCAACTCGAGCTCCGCCCTCCCGCTGCGCTCCCCTTTCGGGGCAGCACTGCACTGCCTCGGAGCGGTTCGCGGAGAGAAAGGAAAGCGGCTTACGCAAAGCGTTTTAACACGACGGGCAGGCAAAAGGCGCCCCACCCATATAACGTTGGCAAGCAAGCAAACGTTTGGGTCACCTTTCGGATAGCTCTAATCGGAGGCCGAGCGCTGACGTCGGGTTTCTTCACCAGCTTGGCGCGGTGAAACAGCTCGAAGCAGAGAAGCTGGTGACAGAAGTCGACGCACGACTGCCTGTCGGTGAATTTGCAGCTTGACCCAGTGGCCCATTTCGAATCCAGCAGGGCATTCACGGCGTCCTCAGCTGCAACACGAAGGGGCTGCTTGCCACTGGCGGCGGCGGCAAGCAGCAGCAGCAGCCGCGGCGGCACTGCATCGGCGCTGGTTGAGGCTGCAGCTTTGCAATTGAAGTCACGCAACGAAGGACATGCATCGGACTCTGTGCGACAGTTATTGCTGAATTCTAGGCAAATCAAAGAGATGAGAGCGGAAGGCGACCGATGCACACGACAGTGAAGCTACCAAGCCGCTCGACTCTGGACAGACCAACTGACAGGAATCACAAGATGGCTGCCTGTGGCAATGATGAGCCCTTGTGCCCTAGGCAGCAGCATGGCACCTGTGCCAGGCAGCTTCGTAAAGGAAGCCTCGTTGACGAGCCTAAGCATCAGACCAGACCGAAGCTGGCAGAAAATAGAAGAATGATCCGATGAGTGTTTACGGCAAGGTTTTACAATCCAAATAAAATATAGCATGATATTACTCGCCATTCAATCGTGTTTCCCTTTGCAGCAAATGTAAAGCGCCTAGAAAGAGATCGAGTTCTCTGAGGGCGCTTTATCGAGTGTACTATAATTATTATTATTATTATTATAGCAGGTGGAGGATTAAGTCAGCAAGTATTATTGTGCATGATCGCCACCTGGCTAAACCAGAACGTCTTGCCGTCGACTAGCAAGTAGTGGTCGAAGTTTCGGCTGCGGCTAGTTCTGATGCAGCTACAGCAGATCCCCCTGCATCGACGGCTGCCCCGGCAGCAGCCGCCGGCGCCACCGCTACTGTAGCAGACAGTGCAAGCCAACTAACCGAAAAAGCATTTCACGTCAATCCCCTGCAACTTCCCTTGGTGAACGGGCACTTTGAATCTCAGATACTTGGCTATGGCATATTCATCTGACGTTGGTTTGGTCGGTGGTGAGGCAGCCTGCAACAGCAAGTGGTGGCAGCATGCGCATGTCAGCCAGCTGCAGATTGCAACTGCGACGACAAACAACACCCTAAAGCTGCAGCACACGAGTTCAGAGGCAGGCAGTGTCGCCTCGGCTTCAATCCCTCGATTGCCCGGCGATAGGTGCACGCTTCAGGGATTACGCATGAATCGAACTGCCGAGCTAGGACACGCCATATTTGAGCGGGGATGAGGAGCCACCCACTCAGCAGACGACAGGCCCACGTGGGGCTCTGGCACTACTTCGGCCTTTGAAATTACTCTTCCTGGATGCACTATAACATATTAACACAGCTATTTCCAGCTGCAGCAAAATGTGGGCAGAGTATTGACATAGCTGACAGAGCCGAGCAGTGAGACTGTAGGACATCGTAAATGCCATCTCGTGGACTTTTTAATTGCCGCAAGCGCATATGCACCAACTCTTGCTTTTGAGAATCCGAGCCCGACTGAATATCACCGGAATTCATTACACAGACAAAGAGCAAGAAAAATAGAAGAGAAAAACTCAAGCTGATTTAACAGCCTCTGTTGAATAGCAACAGAAGAGTCTCAAAGGCTATCCCCATCACTTAAGGGGCAATAAAGAATCGCCCACCTCAGGATTCGAACACACTGCCTCGGGACTGAGGTCATGAAGAGTAACTTACGAGGAACGTAGCAGTTCCTAAGGCCGATCGGCCTTGCCACTATGCCACTATGCCAAGACGAGGCTGCTGCTGTTCCGCTGTGCTGCCCGGACTATGAAGGTGGCAAATAAGCTGGTGGCATAGAGCCCATCTCTCACCATGGAAAACTATGACCACAAGGCTGAGATCGGTTTTTCACCCACAGCTAGAAGCCCGAACATCTATTTTGACTTGCTCTTGCATTATCTAAAAAAGTGGTTCGGGAATTGCTAGCAACACTGGTCACCATAGTCAGACCAGCTACCAACTACATGCTACAGGTGTCACTACAAACAAGCTGGTACTGGCAAAAGCAAATTATCATGTGGGGCTGCGAAAAAACCTGCCTTAGATTACATACACCAGTCCTCAAAACTGCCAATCCATTTTAAACCTACATCCCATGCATTCACATCCCTCCACAAGTCGTTACTGATTCACTAGCAGGCACTGACCAATCGTAAGTGAGTTCACTTCCATCAGTCTACATAGATAAGAGTGACAGCATGCATTGACACAGTTTCATTTATGATACAGATTTTGCTAAATTAAGAAAGAACAATATTCCCAGTCAGTAGGGCGGGTTCCCACCCTAGTTTGGCAACACTCACGCTCGACTTCCAAAGCAACGTTGGAGTATTGTGTTTTTTCACGGAGCAGGCAAGTTGGTTTGTAAAAACTCCATGCCTCCCGCAAACTGTTAAAGGGTCTTCAGCGCAGGTGGGTCGAACAACAGACAAAAGTTAAAGTGGTGACCCAAGACACCTAGCTTGGGTTGCCACTGCATAGCTAGGCTGTTACACCAGAGTCGGCATACACAGAACTCCTGTGCTTGAGACTTGATTGCTCCGGGTTGCAGACAGTTGGCCACCAAATGTTGATCGAGAGATCTGCTCACGCTGTGACAAGCCTTCAGTTTGAAGACCCGAGCCTTTCGCGATTTGAGTCAAGAGCCGATCAGAGATGATCAGCCAGAGTTTGTGATCCATCTAATGCAAGCAGTTCTGGACAGCTGCCTAGACGTGGGGTGGGTCAAACCTGGCCTACTGGCAGAATGACTGCCAGAGCCTCCAATCAGTCAGTTAACCTTTAACATATTTCGGCTGCTTGTTCACTAGAGAACTTGTTGATGAGGTCGGCCGTGTGGCACAACAGCGAAGTGTGATTGAGCAGCACCAGGAAACCACATCCAGCCCAACAGCAGCAGCAGCAGCAGTAGCCTATTTCTGACAAAGCTGATATTCTGAATGTTCTCATATCGGTCGACCAGTTGGCATCGACTCCAGGCCACTGCTAACCTCCTGAATCAGGACTGAAGCAAACTCTGCCGTTTAACGTTTCTTTTGGGCTTCTCTTCTTGCACCTCCTTCTCAGGCATCGTCCTTGTTCATTTTACTCAAGGAATCCGCGATTTTGCCAACCAACCAGTCAGTGATTAGCTTAAAGATGGCACAGCAGATCTCAGCCTTTTCATGAGCCCGGAGCTTTTGGCTTACAGACTGGCTTGAATTGGTTGACAGAGCAGTTAATCTGCCCCAGCTCCTAACACCACCCGATGGGGCCTCGCGAGTTGGTTTTATTGACCAGAGCCGCCAGTGGTACATTAGCAATGCACAATGTATTCAGCATAGGCTTCCACGTGGTCTTAATAGACTAGCAGTAGAGAATGCAGCAGCAGGTCTCCGGGTCCCGGTGATTGTGAGCAAGGGAGTGATCGGGCCACCGGAGTCGAAGTGGGAGCATCCTGGCAGATTGGGAGATTGAACTTGAGCTCTGGAGATCGCGAATTTCTGCACGCGTCCTCCTTCGCTGGCTATGAATGCCGTAGGTCGCTGGGCTTTAGCCTCTGCCATCCTTCTTCGGTGGGTGGCAGAGTTGCAGGGCTAGACTAGAGATCAGTTAGAGTCGTAAGCAGCGAAGTGTGTGACTCCAAAACCAGCAGCTTGCACGAGGGCACGTAGTAGGACTCGACAGTTCCACACGAAACAAGCCAGGAGGTACGCTACATTGTCTGCAATTGTCTACGTTGTCTACTAAAGAGTAATGATCGACAGCAACATCATCCCACACACGGCGCACGCATGCACACGCGCGCGCACACACACACACACACACACACACACACACGGAACGTTATACCTTTTGGTGAGAGTTGTGGGGAGGGTTGAGAGCTAATAGGAAGAGTAATACGTTTTGTGTAGCACTACCAGAAAACTAAATATTTTTCTAGGCACTTCACCTACAAGCTGTAAATGAAGCTTTTCAATATGGTTAGCGATAACATGCACAGTGTCAACATTCATATTGTAGTTATTGGTTACATGCCCAATGTCAGCACCCTAAGCCGAGCCCAGCGCCCCAGAGGATGACTGAAGCCTAGCTCGGTCACCCCTTGTGCCCCAAGCCCACTCGTGCCCCACCTAGTCATGCCCTTGAGCTGACTGTCGGTCTCAAGGTGGTACATGTTGGCCAAACGGTACATGCTCCCAGGCATATGTGAAGCGCCTGAATGGAGATTAAGTTCTCTTGGGGCGCTATACAAATGAATTGTATTGTTTATTTTTTAAACCTTTCATTTCAGTGCCACGTTCCATCACATTATGACAATTGTTTTTGCATTCAAAGCGAAACTAAAAGGTTTAAAATGCGCAAAAATGAATCACCTTTTTCTGACTGGCCGCTGACTGGCCAGAGATGATGCCAGAGATGCGTTGATCGGGCATCGGGCATGTGAGCGACCTCATGCACATGCTCAGCCGACGTGGCAACACACGCTAGACGAGACAGCAGTGGGATTTGGGAAGGTAGAAATTCCTTCAGCTCAACCATCACCCCCTGCCCCCCTCAGCCGAGGCCCCAGACAAGCTCGGAGCCAGGCAGGCAGCAGCTGCGGTTTGCCTCCACAGCCACTGCCTGCCACTGCTGCAGTCAGTATGGTTTTTCTGAGAAACATCTGACATGCCCTAAGCAACTTCCAAGGAACAAGACCACGGCCATCTTCCCACGGGACAGACCATCTCGATCATAAAAAACTGCAGCCAGCAGCAGGCAGCTAACCTGCCTGCTGCAGGCCCCACCCACCCCCTCCCAGACTATGGGAGGGGGTGGCTGACGTCTGTGCAGGTCCATCGCAAAATTGCTGGCACCTCCATCCCACTGGACATTCGAACAAGCTTCTCTCTCTCTCTCTCTCTCTCTCTCTCTCTCTCTCTCTCTCTCTCTCTCTCTCTCTCTCTCTCTCAGGCTCTAACCACTGAATTCGAGGTCTGAGTGGAGACACTGAAGGTCGACCAGACTAGGCAAGTGAGAGCAGTATGAGAAAAAATCAAGCACACTGCCTGTAGCATGCCACTGCCATCACAAGTATGACGTCGTTTTAATCATGGGCACGCTGCATTCAAGGGGCTGTCTATCCGTCAGAGTTGCCGCTGCCGACCCCCTCACCAACAGTGAAATACTGTGAACCAACGGTAGTCTGGCCTCACAGCTCCAGAACCAGCACAACGAATCTGCTTATGAGCTAGCACAGGTAATGCTGGGCTTGTAAGGTAGCCAGCCGGATTGAGCCTATTTCCGAGCTTGGGGGCAGCTGACACCCAGGGGAGTACAGTAGACCCACAGCTCTGCCCATTCACAGGGAATGGGCTGGGTGGAGTAGTCGGCAGCCATAGCATTATTGGAGACTGTGACCTGGTCATATTCGTCGTATTAGGGTGCAGTCAGAAATTCGACTACTACCCTACACTAAGACATCTTGGGTTGCAGATGTTCGTTAACATGCTTCATTGAATCTGAAATCATGTGATAAGCTAAATTCATCCTTTTACGACACGGCTTGCAGCATCCTATCAGGCTCGAATGTGAGAGGGGTAAGTGCAGGGCATCAGGTGAGCCGTGATGGCACACTAGGTAAGGCGGTTGCTTTCACGACCTCGGTCCAGAGGTCGTGGGTTCGATTCCTGCGGTGGGCGATTCTTTATCGCCACTGCAAGCGGTGGTGATGGCCGTAAAGGCTCTTCTGTCGCTATACAAAAAGAGGCTGTTTAATCAGCTAGTATTTTTTTTTATTATCAGGTCTCCTTCACCAATCGCATGGGAGTCGGCTGAAAGGGGTGCAGCAACTTCACTCAACCATCTAGGCTTGTGGACGTTAGTGAACAGCCGCTCCTATGCATAGGGAAAGCACTAGCCACTAAGGCCTAGTACGAAGCTATTCCCTCCCCAACCGGTTAACTCAAGAGACCAAACACTTACAGCTGAGAAGCTGCCCAGCGCTGCTCGAGGGGCTGCCGAACTTCTCATAAAATGGTGGCTGGGAACTTTCGGTGCATTTGGTGAGAAAGAAGGATTCCCTGAAGCCAGTCTGATAGTGCACCTTCTGCTTATACCGCACCTGAGCATTAGAAATGGACCAATAAATGCTGACATGAGAAGAGACAGCCTACAGGCTTGGGTGCAACGTGACTCTCGCTCGAGGTATTGCAATCACGTGACAGCGACGTCATCGACGAGTATGACAGCAAGCAGGCGACGTCGGTCATCGTAACATGAAGGGGGAACAATTAGCTGCATACTGAGCATCTTACACGTGCTGGCAACAGCGAAGAGCAAGTCGTGTCATCCCTTAAAAGTTGAACCCAAGACATCTAAAGCAGGTGAGAAGAAGAGTAACGCTGCAATTCGGCACACATTTCGATACACAAAGATACTTACAGCCGGGGATCGAACGCCCGGGAGGAAGGGCTAAGGTCCAATACTGAACTTCACGATCAGCGGTACGAGCAGGCACGAGTCTGCCTGCTGCAGGCAAACCTGCACTGCCTACTGCGAATGAGTGACAGCTATCTTTAGGCTCTGCTTCGGCTGCTGCTGCACAGGCAAGACTGCTAAATCGGCCAGCCTTCTTGGTCGGTACAAAGCACGAGAATGTGCATGCACGCTCGCATGCACGCGCACTTAACCACCTTCGCTCGCGCTAGGTGATCGCTTTAGGTCTATGCTATCCAGTGCAAAAGGTGGTGCTTGCACTTCACAACCTAGCCATGCCAGTTCGAATCAAGCTGCAAGCAATGTTTCAAGCAGGGCGACATCCGCTGGGGTTCTTCTATCGCTCGGTAAATGGGGCTCTGAATATGCTGAATTGTATTTCTTACTTGCATAAAGCAGCAGCAGTATTGCTAAAGGACTGAACTTTAATTCTTACTTGCGTACAGCAGCAGTTTTAATAGAGGACTCGGTAAGTTATGCTGGCAGCATCTGCAGGGCCGTGAACAAAAGCACCGGGCTAGCTAGCACGAGGCCTCCAAGCACTCTTTTGCACAGGCTGACTTCGAGGAGAAACACGCGACAACATCTTAGCAAATTATGGTTCTGTCTTAAAAATATGCCGTGGCCTCCGGATAAGTGCTGCTGTATCCGAGCGGCTAGCTGCATACCGATTTTCGATTGCAGATTTCGGGGCAAAGATGGGATGGGTCTGTCAGCCAAGTCAAGGTCGA
This sequence comes from Cristatella mucedo, assembly GCA_009760855.2. Lineage (NCBI taxonomy): Eukaryota > Metazoa > Bryozoa > Phylactolaemata > Cristatellidae > Cristatella > Cristatella mucedo. The sequence goes on from WPIO01000163.1 coordinate 256,721, forward strand.
GCCCTGGTCGGGTCGGTTGGTGCAGCTGGAACCGCTGTTTTGGCGGCTCGAACTAATGAAACACTGTCTATGCTGCTCGATCTAATGGTTCGGATAGCCAGCCTGGTTCGTCAGCCTTGTGCGACACCGTTTCTTTTCCACTTGAACAGACGACGGACCGAAAAACAGGTGAGGGGTGGCTCACGTGCAGACACACCGGCCCGGGTTTCTGGCCGTTGCCTTGAACAATCGATCAATGTTCAAGCACCGCATAATACACACGAGCCCCCACGGCGCATAGCGAACGAGCCAGAAGTATGAATGGATAAGCGACTTGGGTCAACGGTTGATGCTTATGCGTGCTGACACTATTCATGCTGCCACTAACCACATTTGCATGCTGACCCAGTGCATGTAACCCCTAACCATGTTATTCATTTTGTTTGTTTTTCAAGCATGATTTTACTTACTATTCTATTGCGTATCACTTTGCAGCAAATGTATAGCGCCTAGAAAGAGATTAAGTTCTCTGAGGGCGCTTTATCAAGTGCAATATTATTATTATTATTACTATTATGCTGGCCAGTCAGCTGCAAAGAGGCAACAATCTTAACTGTCTAGCTGCAAGCAAACGGAAGCGCCAACAAATTTCGGTCTGTATTTGCCGCATTGCATAATCCCCTAAGCAGACGAAAGCAAATACCGGAAAACGATGAGCGCCGAGAGCCAAGGGAGGTAGCCAAGAGAGGGAGCGCAACGGAGGTGAGCCGGCGATGCGATGGAGCTGCAGGCAACGTAGAAGCCGCCCCATGGTGCACAGATGCTAGCAGCAGGCCCCATCTGTCGTGTGATAGAGGGCCAGATTGAGCGCTCATTGAGCGTTTGACGAGGAAAAAGTGGGTCTCTCAGCAAAGTCAAAATACGGGGCGACAGTCGGAAGAAGCATGTTCCGGTCCATATGGAAGCCGACACCGGTATCTGACACTCAAGTTTTCTTCGACCAGAACCTTACTCCGATGCAACAAACTACTCGAATGCGACCTTCATAAATACCAAGCGGGCGCACGACGAAGGAAAGGCGACTTACGCATAGCAGGGGCGGTTTTCACAACCAGCTTACCTGACTCTCAGTACCTTCGTCTAGCGCCATGCCCACAGAGCTCACAAGAGGAAGAGGCTAGGGGTCAGCGGCGCCGACGGGGTCAAGGGTAGCATCCCTATAGCACCCGCGACCTTGATGGCAGCTTAAGGCGCCGCCTGACTCCGTATCTACACTTATATTAAAACTTTAACTAAGTTATATCTTTAAGTTTGGTAAATGTGCATTAAAATCTTTTGCTGAGCTGTGGAGAGAGAAAAATGTGGCACGTGACAACCTTGATATTGAGCCTTCTGGGAACGTCAACTTCCGCTTCGTCGGCTGTGGTTAGCGCTTGGAAATAAGTCTCCTTTCTCGTATGCTGCTAACGCTACAGTGGTTGTGAGCTTGTAAATTGTCCATAAGCCATTTCACCCGATCTATGTTTCGTCGCCGTGCTCGACGGTGGTGGAAGGAGTTTTAGGACGCGGCCACTGGGAAGCAGTCGCCAATCCACCGGGTGTTGTGACAGCTTAGCGAACCCCCACCCCCCTCTTCGCTATGAATACCGTCGACCCATCACCTGCGTCAAATTGAATTTCATGGCAGATTTTTACTTTGATTTTGCTGTATTCTTCGTATTTACTACGTTTGATTGCCATCAACGACAATTACTCACCTGCTGCCGACTATGGCACATTGTTTCCAACCCTCATTAACCGCTACTACAATGCTACTCTCTACCTCAACTGCTCTCCTGACTCAACTATTCTTCTCGCTTTCTCTTTTTTGCGTGAGATGAAGTCTATTGGCTATCTAATGCGTACTCAAAGCCGCTTAGGCTGTGAGTGGGCTATAGAAAACTCTCGTGGGCAACACCCACATAGTCTTTGTAGTTGTGTGCTGTTACAGACGGATATACAATCAAATGCCATCTGAGGCCGCAGTTAAGGACTCAAATTAAGAGCCCCTAGGAAATTGAGTTGTGCACCTATTAGGTCCACGTCTACTACAGAGCGCGTCTAAAATGCTAATATTTGTGTAATTTAGCTTGAGTTACTTTGCGGTATGGTATTTGTGATCTGATTTGAAAACAAGCACCCGAATCCACTGATGGACTCGTAGGTGATGTAAAAATCAACCACGGACATATAGTAAGTGGAGGCGTATTTTGTAATTGTATTCTTACTGAACTGTTTGAATATATTGAGCCCACAGCTACACGATTGTTAGACGTTGCTAGAGGTAGTACACCGCACCGAATGATCCAGAATTCTCTTGCTCAACGGTTGAAATAGTAACGCCTTGCACTGGCTGACCTATCCTGTTCAGTCGAATTAACAAGCCACTGATATAATCAAGATAACGTGCAGTTGTATTCCTATTTGAAGGATTAAAGCCAAGTCATGATTTTCATGGGCAATGCTGATGTCAAGCAAAATTAGGCCGTTAGTGGTGAAACCTCGAAGAAGCTCGTCCCCCGGCTCTCTACAGGTGGACGGTGTAGTGCAGCGCTGCAGCTCGGTATAAAACATAGCGGCCACAACTGGGTGCCGAAAGCAGCAGTTTATCGTGGGCCTGTTAGTAGTGGTTACGCGTCGGCGAAAGCGCTATAGCACCACACCGACGGAGTTAACTTCGCGAACTCCCAAAACCCGATTATAATAAACTACCCTTCGCTTTTACGCGGCGGTTCGCACCGGACCGACGGAGTTAACTGCGTGAGAACTCCCGAAGCCCGACTACAATAAGCCACCACACGCCTGTATCGCTAGCAGTGGTCCCGACCCCGAAGGCAGACCGCTACAGCACCTCAAGATATGAGCAGCTAACTGAGTAGCCGACAGAACACAACCACGAAGTTGCACTTAGCTGTTCACCACCGTATGTTCGACTCTCGTGTTCTTGAGGCGTAGTCTCGGATCGACTACCGAAGCTGCAGCCCTGAGTTCTGTCAGTTCTCTCATTTGTACTCTCTCTCTCTCTCTCTCTCTCTCTCTCTCTCTCTCTCTCTCTCTCTCTCTCTCTCTCTCTCTCTCTCTCTCTCTCTCTCTCTCTCTCTCTCTTTCTCTCTCTCTCTCTCTGCCCTCTTGACCTTGAGCGTAGCTGCTATTTTTGTCGGACCCTAGCTCTCGGTGTCCGTCCTCGGCCTATTCGCTTCTGCCTGTAATTTATTAGATGGCTCCTGCAGCCAGCTTGCCATCATTTCGCTCTTTGTCTAATGGAGTACAGTAGTCGGTCCACACCCTGACCGCTATTTGTCTAACCAAAGCTCCATTCTAACCTAAGCGGATCTCGCTGTCAACTGACGCCTTGCTTCGCTCCCGGTTAACTAATGTGTCCCCTACCCAATTCTACTTGGCAAGTCCGCCCGCTACGGGTTGCTCTAGGTGCCCTAGTCAGACCCACTAAGGTAAGGGCTAGTATCGCGGCTAACCTAACCTGAGATCTGCCCCAGTGCAGGCAAGTATCGGCTCGTTTGCCCTACAAACGTACCGTGCTGTAAACAGCAGCTGAGATTTGTTAATTAAAACGCAGTTAATCCCTTTGTGATAACGTGGATGCATGATGTAAAATCTGCGAAATTAAATGTAAGGCTGATATTTCCATCAGGTTATGTGTACTCACTTAAAGTCTCTTTGTTGATAGTGCGTTAAGAGTGATATCACACGAGATTAAAGAGACCATGTTAATTCAGGACCGACCGGTACCGGAAGCGTCCGCTCCAATGGACCTCCCCACAACAAGGAGTTACATAGCCATGGGTGGGGCGTGCAGCATTTGTCGACATCCCCCCTTTGTTAGGAAAGCACATAGTGCCTTTACCGTGCTGGAGCTCGAATGGGTCGCGTTGGTCGAGCTTGCTGCGTCTTAGCTGTAGGCGTTGCTACATGTGTAATGACCTCTGAACCGAATAATGCTCTCACATATTCCCCATTCGCCGGCAGTGGGTGATGGTTATTGTTCGATGGCTTCCTGGTATTGCTCCACAAAATGACGTCTATGTCTCTGTGAGCTTGCTCCGCTATTCTTGGTTTGGGATATATATGTCACCGGTTCTGCCGGTAGAACGTTTAACGTAGAACGTAGGACAGCATTTAGTGGGTCCCTGTGATTCGTCCTTCACGTGCTTATGCGTGCTGACACTGTGCATGCTGCCACTAACCACATTTGCATGCTGACCCTGTGCATGTCACCCCTAACCATATTATTCATTTCGTTTTTTTTCAAGCATGATTTGACTTACCATTCAATTGCATTTCCCTTTGCAGCAAATGTAAAGCGCCTAGAAAGAGATTAAGTTCTCTGAAGGCGCTTTATCAAGTACATTATTATTATTAATATTATTATTATTACCGTTCCAACCCGGTCCTGGATGGTGTATGACCTATAGCCTCGGGTCAGCACGACTGTGCCTTCTTGAAGCTACTCGTCAAAAGCAGTCCTCTTGTAGAGTATTGCTTGGCCGATGGTGAGTGCACTCAGATCTAGTGCCCTGGTCTCCATAATTTCAGTCGTTGGTGCCGGGCTAGACTGCACTATGTGCAGGGAGTTCACGATGCTGTTGCAGATGAAGACACGGTGCAAATGTTTTCGGTTGGAGCGAGTTGTCAGAACACAAGCACTATGGCTCTGATGGCGGTCAACAATGCTGCAGTTTGCTTGCAGCTAAACACTGACGCTGACGTCAATATCATTAATCGACGTTTTTCCGGAAACACCAGATATCGGGTACGACCCAACGCCCGATGTCTTGGAACGGCGGTTCTGTTGTTCCAGTCGGGATAGCCGACCTTGTCGAGACGAATCCGAAAACAGGTACCACGACTGTCGTGCCATTCATCGTTGTTTGCGATGACCTTACATGCTTGCTTGGTACAGGAGCCTGTCGGGCTATTGGACTGATGACCATGCACCCTGACCTATTATTGCAAAAGTAGATAGCACTGACAAAAATGACCTCGGCGACCTGGGACATGCCAGATTGTACACCGATTCTACGGTGCGTCCCAAGGTACTACCATGCCGAGCATGCGTTGGACTGCCTCCTACATCCAGCAATGGCCACACGTCTACGGCAGCAGCCTCGACAGCTAGGCACCGGGCACCTGTTCAAAAGGCCCTACGACTTCGTTGCACTTATGGCAGTGGCATCCTTGAGCAGAGCAATCTGCTCTCGACGCTTTGTGTATTCGACCATAATTCGACAGTCTAGCTCCATCGGTCCACGCGAAGCAGCATTCGGGTTTTCCGGCGGTCGTCAAATAATACGCGTATACTGCTTTTGACCCTGCGGCAGTGCAGCAACCATCCAAACTTGGCTGGTACGGTTCTGAACGCTCGAGGCGTGACTGCTCATTTTATTCACCGTTTTGAGAGTGGTTTCAAACAAGCGGCAAATATCAGCTGCCACCTGCAGCGTAGTGCAATCTCGCTTGTAGCCGACGGTTTATCCGCCGAACCGCTTTCGAGCGTGTAATTCACCAGCTGGCTTTTCCATTTCGCAAAAGCGCCGCCGGCAGAGATCTGGATCCAGTAAATCCAACTGAGGGGGCAACCGAAAAACGCCGTCCGTCATGTGGTCTCGATCCTTGAATACCGCAACCGTAGAACGTCCGTAGATCAGGAAAATAGACTAAATGCTTACTCAAAGAAGAGCCTGGTAGTCACTTACCCCGCTGCCATCATGTTGATAGTGTGGTATATCACACGAGCATACAGAGACAATAATAATAATAATATTAATAATAATAATGTACTTGATAAAGCGCCTTCAGAGAACTTAATCTCTTTCTAGGCGCTTTACATTTGCTGCAAAGGGAAATGCAATTGAATGGTAAGTCAAATCATGCTTGAAAAACAAACGAAATGAATAATATGGTTAGGGGTGGCATGCACAGGGTCAGCATGCGAATGCGGTTAGTGGCAGCATGCACAGTGTCAGCACGCATAAGCACATCAAGGACGAATCACAGGGACCCACTAAATGCTGTCCTAAATAGGTGTGTGTTTTAGGTTCCTTTTAAATGTGGTCAGGTCAGGGGATGTTCAGACGCAGGTCGGGAGGGAGTTCCAGGCTTTGGGAGCATACGAACTAAATGCACGGTCTCCGAAGGATTTAAGGTTTGTACGAGGTATTTGTATACTGTTGGATTCCGAAAAGCGGGTGGTACGATGCTTGGCCTGATGGGGGAGTATGTCGGAGAGATAGGCTAGAGCCATAGAATGAAGGGACCTAAAAGTGAGCGACAAAACCTTGAAGTCAATCTGTTGCTTAACTGGTAGCCAGTGCAGGTCGGCGAGAAGTGGAGTAATGTGGCAACTGCGACGCTCACGACAGACAAGCCTAGCTGCAGAGTTTTGCACCAGCTGCAATCGCCTGATCGTACATGCTGGTAGGCCATTAAGCAGTGAGTTGCAGAAGTCGAGACGAGATGTCACGAGACCACGTTTTTACTCAGGCCCGGCTGGTACCAGAAGCGTCCGGTACAATGGACCTCCCAACCAGGAGTTACATAGCCATAGGAGGGGCATGCAGCATCTGCCGACGTCATTATTCCATGTTAAGTTTGTGCGAGCAGTCACGCTTAGCGAAAGACGGCTCAGAAAGATGGTGCTTATTAAGGAAACTTGGAACCGGGCCACCAAACTAGCGTAGGAGTATTTACAAAAGTGGGTCCTCTGTTCTCCTTTCGCTGGCTTCAGCCGAAGTTGTATGCGTTCGCGGTACAGCAGACCCAACAATTCCCTTGCTCTAAACTATCAAACATCGATGCTTCCTAATCTGGCTTCTCGTCGTACTGTAACACTGAGCACCCGCGGGGAGCGTACCTTCCTCGGGCCGGGCGTCGCCCACTTCCGACTGGTGGCTCGGAGCAAAAGTGCGTAAATAAGTGGGTCACCCCGTCTAGAGCGTCCCAGTATCGTTACCTTGAGGGACGCGAGTTTGAAGGGGTGAAGGCAAAAAATGTTGCTGCATGTCTACTTCGGTCTTATCGTAACACTTCGCGAAAGCTCTTACCGAGAAAAACGCTCTCTTATATGTAATTCATTTGTATAGCGCCCTGAGAGAGCCAAATCTCTTTTCAGGCGCTTTGCATATGCCACGTGCTCAAGCCCGGGGAGCACCTCTCATGGAGGGGATACCTTCCCGTGCTCAGATCACTGGCATCTATCCTGGGGCGAGACCCAGATAGACTGAGGGCTCGAACGTCAATGTACGTGGATTAGCGACGTCGGTTCAGGCGTGCAGCGGCTCTATGAAAAGATTTGATGCACCTATCGTCGATTTAACAAACCGTAACCCCGGACCGGAGAACGAGGATTCCGCTTCCACCTTACTCGAAGGCAGGTAAACTGAGGGCTGTTTCGCTAAGCGAAAACAGTACCTCCCTCCTACTCCTCGCCATAGGCGGGTAGCCATAAAACTGCTTCACAGCACCAAATCCCTTTGCCGAGACCATGCCGCATACGCAAGCGCGAAAGTACCAATGGCTAGCAACTGGGACTAGACAAACGCATTTGGTGGCATCCGCCGAATTCTCTTCCCGACCCCCGACCCTGGCTTTTGCTGCTCCCCCCCCCCCGTCGACCGCTAGCGAGAATGCCCGCCCATCTCCCTCGTTCAAGCAGATACGAGTCTGGCAACTCTCGGACGGCTGGCGGCGGCCGGGACGACCTTGAGCAAGTGTATTCTTATTCTTAAAAAGCTAGCCAGGACAATCGGGTGCGGGCTTAGCGGTATTGGACCCTGGCGCCGTGGGTCGCTACGGTAAGGAATTACTACCATCGCTCGACAACCGATGAGCAGAATTGTCGTGCTTGAATGCCAAAAGAAATTTCTACACAATTTGCTGTATCAGATTTATGGCCGAGAGAATGACCTGTCAGGCGACAGTGACTAGCCGCTCCAGTGCAGAGCAGGCCGATCAACAGACAGAAATGCCGCAGTTTGCTCTGGAGACTACCCGCTCGCTCGCCATCCTGTACCTAGGCTAGGTTCGGTTGGTTGGGACGGGACCGCTGTAGTGTGGTAATTTTCACGGGCTAGGCCGGGGCCTCACCCAAGGGCATGGCCGGATGTGCGATGGCGAGAGGTCACCAGGGCTCTTGGGTAAGAGAAGTTTGCCGAGTAAGTCGTAGTGTTGAAGGCTCCCGGTCTCGCCGAATTATGCACCTGAATGGGTGCAGGCGTGTTCCGGCTGTGCGGCCTCGAATGCAAGGCAACGAGTGTCCGAGACCCGAGCGAATCTGGATAGGACGCTCGTTGTTGCAACTTGTGTATTCCGGGTTCCCCGTGTAGCGTGTTCGTGACCCCCTCCCCCGAGATTTGGCGTCTTTCGGCGGGAGCTCTTGACTGTGGTAGACGTCGACTCCGACTAGCTAAGCAGTTACTCAGCCAGCCGGATCTTTTACGGTGTACGCTCGTACTGTTAGAACGGAGTCGATACAACGGTGGAACTGCGGAAACCAACTGACCAACTAACACGTTTGTTCGAGCTTGCTCCATCATCTTGCGCCCCTATAGTGTACTTTGTATAGAACCCTCCTCTTTAGACTTGTTTAGTCCCCTGTTGTGGTTGTCGCATGCGGTAATATAAAGAGGTTTAACCTGACGGCCGCTCGTCTTACCCTAGCTCAGCGGCATGGCGAGCGGCGGTGTGGCCGAGTATGGCGGGGCTTGGCGGGAATTAGCCTCTGACCCCTGGAACTCGGCTGTAATCCTGCTCTAAGCCCTGCTCAGGATCCTACCGCAACTGCTGCACCCTCTTGCCCACTGCTCAAGGACAAAAGCGTTTTTCAGCCGCGAAGTTCTTGTCCGCCCTAAATAGAGCCAGAGGAGGGGCTACCTGCTTATACTATGCCTGCTGCTTTCGGATGCTACCACCAAACATTTTGTAATGCTTTGTAAGCAGCATCTCTAAAGTGCCTATAGAGAGACTCAGTTCCCTGATGTTTCTATACAAATATATTATTATTAATGTTATTATTATTATGCTACAGTACCACCAGCTGTTCTGTTCGGTCTCATAGTGGGTCTCCAGCCAACATCAAATCCTGTAGAGACCGGATGCCGCCGGATCGTGTGCTTCAAGAGCCTTAGCTCACTCCCGACAGGTGTCACGATATCCCCTGAGTTGACCACATTTAGACAGTGGCCAAGAATAAACCCGCTTTAAGCTCTATCTATGTGCTGACTCCTGACACGCTCCTCTCGCCTCCAACTTAATCCTCCTATTACTTAATATATTTCCTATCACTTAATCCTCCTATTACTTAATCCTCCTATTACTTAATATATTTCCTATCACTTAATCCTCCTATTTCTTAATATATTTCCTATCACTTAATCCTCCTATTTCTTAATATATTTCCTATCACTTAATCCTCCTATTTCCTAATATATTTCCTATCACTTAATCCTCCTATTTCTTAATATATTTCCTACCACTTAATCCTCCTATTTCTTAATATATTTCCTATCACTTAATCCTCCTATTTCTTAATATATTTTCTACCACTTAATCCTCCTATTTCTTAATATATTTCTTATCACTTAATCCTCCTATTTCTTAATATATTTCCTATCACTTAATCCTTCTATTTATTCTTGGCGATAAGCTGTCTCTAACGAACCCTAGTTTTCCCCACCAAGCGTGCGGTCCTGTTATGTCCTCTTATACTAGTGCAACCCTCCTCTGAAGGTAGTTCGCGAAACTTGTTCGTCAAAGGAACCCACTCATGCAATTCCTACGTAACGACATTTAGTCTCCTTCTTCAGATTGTGGCACATCCTTTCCAGCAGACCTGAGCTGCAGCTTCCATTTCCTCGACTGCACTCCTGACTCAGCTATATGTTATTCATTTTTTCTGTGTTGTGTGGAATGAAGTCGGTTCCTTTTTTAAATAGCACTCGTTGGTTAACTCCCGCAGACGGCGATATTGCTAAGAACTAGTCTATCCTGTTAAGAAGAGCTTAAGCCTCATTCCTAAGAGCTAAAGTACCTATAATGTGACATTCTTCGTAGCGGTAGGCACGAGATACCACGCAGAACGCCGAAGCGGGCTCACACACGTTTATTCATGCGGACGCCGCCGCGGGCCAGTACGCGACAGCCCCATCCGACGTCCTCGACGTTACTTCCGCGGGCCATGGCCGCCCCTTGCTTATTTATCGCTGCCATAAATCACAATGGCCCATAAGCTGACGACAGTGTCGTAATCTCAAAATAGTCGCAGTACTCAAGCTGGATGACGATTCTGGTTAGAATCTGCTTCGTTCCAAAGCCACTTCCGGAAGCTCTATCGTCGGGACGGCTCGCTGTACGACAGCCCCCAGCGGCTCACTCCCGCGTCCACGTCGCAACTCTCACGCCAAGGGCAAGTGCAGCTAGCAGAGCGCCCTGAGCTCCCATCGGCGTTACACCCAACCGCGGTGAACGGCAGAGGAGAGCCGGCCCTACAAGCGACCCAAACAGCCGGCCGGCAGAGGCCCAAGCCGACGCAACCATCAGCCGGAGTATCTTACAGCTAGAATTACGGCGACCGAGGGCATAGATGGGGGATATGGTAAAGACGCTCTTCCGTAGGGCAGACTGTAGCGGCGGGGCTGCTGGGACTGCCCGATAAAAAATCAGGGCCATTCGAGTCCCCTTCCATTGCCAAAGAACACCCCTTAGCCTGCCTCGGAGGACCGACAGCCCTCTTCAGGTAATAAATCCCACTGGGCTTCCGGCCGCGGTTTCTACGGACATTTCCGGCGGGGCGCCTTCGGCGCGCACATCCTCTTGCCGTTTCCCTACTGGGAAGTTACCATTTTTCGTTACATGGCGCTAGACAGAATGCCAATGTCTTGAGCGCGCTGTAGCGGCCCCTCAAGTGAAGTCCTTTGCCTAGAATCCAGCAAACGTAACGGGTACAAGGCCTTTTGCATTCGTAATGAATGGTTGCTAAATTGGCACCTCGGAGCAAGGTTAGCGAGTCGCAGTCGCTGTCTCGCTGCACGAGAATATGCCCAACGAGAACAAGCGCACGTACCCTATTGCCATAGCAACTCCGCGCCGTTGATGTAGAACGTTCTATTACCGAGCCGCAGGGAGGCGTGAGCGTAAAGCACCAACCGTAGCGCGAAAAAGACCTCGCAGCCCCCCAAGTCCGGGTCATTCGTTCGAGCCCAAAATCACAATTGACTGGTCATAATAATAATAATGTAATTCATTTGTATAGCACCCCAAGGTAACTTAATCTCTATCCGGGCGCGTCACAGAATATATGCCTCGGGGTTGGAGCCCACGACCTCGGTCTGACCTTGGTCGGTGCGAGCACCATAACCACCGGGCGAAACCAGCTCGGCAGTCTCTTTATATTCGCTTTTGATACCTTCTGGCCGTAGACAGGGTAATAGCTGGTTCCCACAGATCATAAACCGGACCCTACAGGAACCTCTAATTAACTCACGGCTTTCGTATTCTCTCCTTCGAGCATGCCGTCGTTTCGCTAGCCTGGCGAATTCGCCGTGCGTGCTCGGAGTCGGGTTCAAGATGGGTTAGGATTATTCTTTGAGGAGAAGTTGCAGAGGAAGTGAGCTCTTCATCTTCATCCTCTTAAAGTTGAGTCTCTCAGACGTGTGTTCGCGAGAGGAAAGTAGAGGGGGAGGGGAGGGGGGGGAGGGGGGAGGGGAAGGGGAGGAGGGAGGAGGGGGGGGAGGGGAGGGGGAGGGGGGGGGGGGGGAGGGGGGGAGGGGAGGGGAGGGAGGGGGGAGGGGGAGGGGAGGGGAGGGAAGGGGAGGGGGAGGGTAGGGGGAGGGGCCGGACAACTTCTGTACGGGGCTTCAGGCTCTCCGAAAATAGAATGATCATCCTCCGGTCTTAATAATTATAATAATAATAATAATGCACTTGATAAAGCACCGTCAGAGAACTCAATCTCTCTCTAGGCGCTTTACATTGGCTGCAAAGAGCAATGCAATTGAATGGTGAGTAATATCATGCTTGATAAACAAAAACAAAAAAAGTGAATCACATGGTTAGGGGTGACATGTACATGGTCATCATGCAAATGTGGTTAGTGGCAGCATGCACAGTGTTAGCACGCATAAGCACATCAAGGACGAATCACAGGGACCCACTAAATGCTGTCCTAAATAGGTGTGTTTTTAAGTTCCTTTTAAATGTGGTCAGGTCAGGGGATGTTCTGACGCAGGTCGGGAGGGAGTTCCAGGCTTTGGGAGCATACGAACTAAATGCACGGTCTCCGAAGGATTTAAGGTTTGTACGAGGTATTTGTATACTGTTGGATTCCGAAAAGCGGGTGGTACGATGCTTGGCCTGATGGGGGAGCATATCTGAAAGATAGGCTGGAGCCAAAGAATGAAGTGACCTAAACGTGAGCGACAAAACCTTGAAGTCAATCCGTTGCTTGACTGGTAGCCAGTGCAGGTCAACGAGAAGTGGAGAAATGTGGCAACTGCGACGCTCACGACAGACAAGCCTAGCTGCAGAGTTTTGCAGCAGCTGCAATCGCCTGGTCGCACATGCTGGTAGGCCAGTAAGCAGTGAGTTGCAGAAGTCGAGACGAGATGTCACGAATGCATGGACCAACTTGGACGTTGCATCCTTATCTAACCAAGCCCGAATTTTAGCAATATTTTGAAGCTGAGAAAAGGCTTTTAGCGAGCGGCATAAAAAAAATCCTAGCTGACTAAACAGCCTCTTTTTGTATAGCGACAGAAGAGCCTATACGGCTATCACCACCGCTTGCAGTGGCGATAAAGGATCGCCCACCGCTGGAATCGAACCCACGACCTCGGGACCGAGGTCGTGAACGCAACCGCCTTACCTAGTAGAACCTCTCTGGCCAGTTCTATCCTGATCCTTCGGGGGTTATTATTTTTATTACCTATTTCTTTTTTAGATCAGGTTACTCCAGCCTGCTGGGCAAATAACCCTCAGGGCTTCACAACCCGCGCTTCTAAAGCTGGCATAAAAAAGGGCAAACTAGAACCGCAAGCCGCATGGGCACATTGCTGCTCCTCAAGCCTGTTTCTTCAGAGGGAGGCGACCAGTGTTTGAGAACGAATTGTATAAGTTTAATCAGCCCGCCGTGCGGGTTGGCTACTCTCTTTAAGCGGCGTCTCAAAATTCTTCCGGAAGGAGCTCTCCGGTTGCAGATGTGCAGACTATGTCAGACAACAATGGGTATACGTGTCTTTATAGAGTCACGGAAGTAACGCCGCATCTTTTCTTGGTGCCTCTTCACGGGGCAGAATCTACGCGTGTGCTTCTAGAAGAAGGAAGAGGAGAAGGAGGAGGAGGAGGAGGAGAGGCTCATGAGGTCTGCCTGGTGGTGCAAGCTCGTCGTATGCGTCGTCGCGGCAAGTCTCCGGAGAGTGGCCGGCAAAATTGGAAAAATGCTGAACAGGCATGACTTCCGGCACTAATTAAGAAACCCAAACGGCTTTGTAGGCTGGTAGCGGCGGCAACCTGCAAGTACTAATCGCAGCAAGTTACACAAGGATATTGGAATATAGCCAGGTCGTTCCTGGCTACTCTAGAATTAAGCAGTCGCTGAGGCCGAATAAGCTGTACCCGTTGCAAGTAATTATAAATAGCTTACCCCCACCCACCGTAGCCCGGCAGACCCCCCCACCGGGGAGGTAGGCACCGCGATTCTAGGGCGAGATTCTGGGTATATATATATATATATATATAATTCATTTATATAGCGCCCCAAGAGAACTTAATCTCTATTCAGGCGCTTCACATATGCCTCGGGGCTCGAGCCCACGACCTCAGCCAAACCGTGACCGGGGCAAGCACCTTAACCGCTGGCCCAGGGATAAATTCAGTGGAGATACATTTTCTGTAAATGCTGTAAAAAATGCGTAGCAACAACGTAAGGTTGCTGTGAGTTTAATCGGTCGCTTTAATCAATGTTTGCAGTCCTGACCTTCGCACGAATCATTCAAAGGATCTGTTACATTACCATAATTTCTTAAATTACTTAGGATTTTTAGGAGCCGCGCACCCATCGAAATTAACGGACCCGACGAACTGTTTGCATGTGAACCACGCGCCAGCCTTCGGTTGATGGAATGAGTAACACCGGTGCTGACAAAAAATTATGGGCCTGTCCGGGATTTGAACCCGGGACCTCTCGCACCCTAAGCGAGAATCATACCCCTAGACCAACAGGCCGCTTCGAATGTCGTAATATTAACTCTTTTTTAATCATTGGAAATAATTAGTTGCACCATTTCCGCTTCCGAGCTGGACTCGCGTGGCGCGTTTGTCTTATCGTCCATGGGATACAGACGGCTGGTAGTGCGTTGGGTGTAGGTGGCTCTGCGACTGCTTGTGAAGTCGCTACTCTCGAACCCAGTACGGTATGGCGAGTGAGTATGTGAGCTGTGCCTAACTGCGCCGCACGTCGATTGTCAAAAGTTTCACGCTCACTTTCTACAAATCTCAGCGGTATGCTGGAGTGGTACCCCTAACTTTAGCGGGCTAGGCCAGCGTTCACCCTGTTGCCCGCTGCTTCATCCCATCGTTTTTCCGAGAGCAGATTGTTTCTCGTTATGCGCTGCAAGGCAGCGTTGCGCTCAACGTGCGACCCTCCCGGCGCTCGGCTATTGGCGACGGACTGTGCTTCTAGTCGTCCGCGACGCGAGCGGCTGCTGGCGCCGTGTAGGTGTGGCAGCACGTGCGTACCTCCGATCTTGTCTGTCCTGCAGGTGCCATGGCGACAGTTGAGCTTCCCAGGCTTACGACCGCATTGCGAGGTTATCCGTCTCTGAGCAAACCACCGGGCGCAGTGTCGCCTTACTCCGCCGACGATCTGGCGGCCAAGCGGCTTGCGATACGCCGGAAGCGAGCTCAAAGGAAGGCGCTGTCGTGGGAGAGGCTGTCAGCCGCTGTCAAGGATGCCAGCGCTGCCTCCGGATGCTCGCAGGACGCGGCGAAAGCGATGAGAGAGCTGCAGCGCTTGGCTCTCGAGCTGGGTTTGTACTGCGCGCCCGGCGTCGAGTCCACGCGTCATGATTGCAGCGACTGATCTCTGCTCGCAGCGACTAGCCGATTTCGTGTTGGCCCGCTTTTCCGCCTATGCTGAAACCGGGTCCCGTGCGCGTCACCCAGCCGCCAAAACGCCGTTTGTCGTTAGGGTGCTTTCGTTCGTCACGCAAGCATGCTCTACTTCTCTACTTCTCTCTCTCTCTCTCTCTCTCTCTCTCTCGACCTTCACTCAGGCAGCGCTGCTCTTGTGCAAAGCCAGGCGCATTTGTTGTTGTCCGCAGAAAGGGCGCACAACTGTAGTGTGCGTAGCTCTCGCGAAGCTCCCGGTTAGGACCAGCGACCGACGATGTAAAGGTGGCTTCTCGTTTGTAGTTGGGAAAGAGCGCGAAAGCGCTGCTGTCGACAGTGCAGCCACGCTCTTGTACGAGACTTTCTGCAGCGTTGAGGTACCCAGCCAGCAGCAGGCCTCCCGGCTTAAGGAGCTCTTCGGGGTTTACCCCGAAAGTGCTTGCTCCAAGGCGTGCACTGCTGCTCACAGGTACGCCCACTGCCTTTCTTTCAGTGACCGTCCACCTACCGCCAAGTGCGGCTCGTCGATGTTACTCCGTGGGCTGCTAGTGAGCTCGCAGCAGCGCAATTTTCGCTCGATTTACTCGCCTTTCTAGCGTCGACATCGCTTCCGTTCTTCGCCCAGTGGCTCGCCACAAAAAGCTAAAGACCGCCGATGTTGATGCTCGCTTCAAAAAAAACGATATTTTCATCGCCCCTTCTCCTAAATCCTCCACCCTTTTGGCTCGCACAGACAGAACGCTACAGCTCGGCGCTTGCCGGTATCCAGGATGTGTGAACTCCTCCGACAAATCCTATCGTATGCTCTTGCTCAGTTGGCTTATGGCACACTGCAGACGTTGAACTAGCTTTTACCACTAAGCTTGATCAGGACTGACTGTTGATCGACTGACATACGAGGACTTTTGTAGGTCGTACCAATCTATCCTAGCCAAGGCCAACTCCAGCTTCTATAGAAATATAGTATAATCACAGATTCTCGAACCAAAAATGCCGATATGGTCCATCGACCGGCTCCCTAACCACATCCAAGTCAGCTCTTTACCTAGCCCTCCATGTGGAGATCTAGTTGATTTTTTTCTGGCTTGTTTGTAGGCATGATAGATAGGATCAGACAGTATTTGCCCAAGGTAGCATGTGGACTGACATCTGCACTGGACTGATCACCTTCCATCCCTTGCTTCACCTCAATGTCCACTTTGAAGCCTGCCTCCACTAACCTCACCTTGAAGTTCACTTTTGTTGTCCAATCTAGTAAGCCCATGAGCCATGTACACCTCCGTACCCAGTAACCATCTCTTTCTCAGATGCATCATTGATATGCTCCTGCCTTCTTCACCCCAGGTCTTGCCCCTGCATCGTTCACAGAGCATTTGAGCATTTTGCCTATTAGCAACTCGTGCCCATTTTCCCTACTGTTGTTTCTATCAAGGACCGTGGAAGCAATACTGGCAGAACAGCTAACCTACTATATCAAAAGTTTAAACCAAGCAAGTTCCGATAAGACTTTTAGAACTGATCGCTCTACCGAGTCAGCACTGTTACTAGTATGTAACGACTTTTTCAGGAATGCTGATTTAACTAGAGTCTCTCTGCTTGTTCTCCTAGATCTCTCGGTTGTGTTTGACATCATTAATAATAATAATTATAATAATAATAATAACACACTTGATAAAGTACCCTCAGAGAACTCAAATTTCTTTCTAGGTGCTTTACATTTACTGCAAAGGAAACACAGATCGAATGGTTAGTGGTAGTAATCATTGGTCACCAAATCTTTCTTAAGCACCCATCATTTGCCTGGTTACTACCAGCACTGCACTGCAATGATTTCGGGACTCTCTGTGGGAGATTTTGTTCCTTAAATGTCAATTGGCACAGGTCAGCTGGGGAGCCAATAAAGTATGGGCTACCCTAGGGATCTGTGCCTGATCTACTTCTTTTCACAATGAATACTCCCCCTCCTTCTGAGGTAATGTCCCCACAATATGTAGGTTTCCAATTTTAAAGTAAAGGTTAGCTGAGCAAACAGCCTCATTTATGTAGCTGGAGGAGAGCGTTGGCAGCCATCACCCGCTTGCTGCAGGCAATAAAGGACTGTCGGCATCATCACTCGAGCCCACGACCTAGTTCGTAAAGAGCAAGCACCTTACCTCTGGCGCAATGCAAATGGTTCACAAATGCAGGTGGTTTACATTGGCTTCATCGTCGAATGATGGCTAACTTTCTCAAATTGGATGACGATGCAACTAAAGTACAGTTATGGGAGGGCCTAGTGTTGTGCCGATGTTGATTGGAATGCCTAACCTTCAAAATGGGCAAACCCAGCATATTTCCTGTAGCAGCATCACCATGGGTTCTGGATGCTATATTCCATAGTAACCCTTCACTGGACGTCGCACATTAGCTCCTTAGTCAAGTCTGCCTACGTCGGCCCACATACCGTTGCAGAAACTTATAGACATCTTGCCAAGATAAGGTTGCCACTGCCAAGCTGGTCCATGCATTTGTGAATCCCGACTTGACTTCTGTAACTCACTATTTGCACGTATTGGCAGTAAGATGCTTACAGTTGAAAAAATACTAGCCGATTTAGCAGCCTCTTTTGTATAGCGACAGAAGAACCTTGACGGCTATCACCACTGCTTGCAGTGGCTATAACGTCGGGAACGAGGTTGTGAAAGCAACTGCCTTACCTGGGTGTGCCATCACTGCTGCAGTTAATAATAATAATAATAATAATAATGCACTTGATATAGCGTGCTCGGAGAACTCAATCTCTTTCTAGGCGCTTTACATTTGCTGATGGCAATAAGACGCTTACAGCTGGTGCAACACTCAGCAGCTAGGCTTGTCTGCCATGAGCGTGGCAGTTGCCATATCACGCCACTTCTTGTCGACCCGTACTGGCCCCCAATCAAGCAGTTTATTCACTTTAAGGTTCTGTTGCTTACTCTTAGGTCGGTTCATTCTGTGGATCCAGTCTACCTATCTGAATTACTCCCCAATCAAGTTAGTGATCAGCTTGGTCAGCTTACTTTTACCTTTATTTATGAGGCATCATCTTCTGGCGGGTGCAATAAGATGCTAACCACTAGGCTTGTCTGTCGTAAATCTCATACATAACTCATACATTACACCACTATTTGCCGACCTGCTATCAAGTAGCTTGATGGCTTCAAGGATGTGTGACTTATTTTAGCTCCAATCATTCTGTCGCTCCGGTGTAACAATAGGAAAATCCCACCCACCGTTTTGACTCAAGTTGTCTAGCTGTGCCTCTAGCCAACCTCAAATCCTTTGGAGACCTTGCCTTTAGTTGGTATGCTCCCAAAGCCTCAAGATCTCTCCCGAATGACATCTCGGCATCGCCTGGCTCGACGACGTGTAAAGAGGATAATCCATTTATAAATTATATAGTTCATTTATATAGCGCCCCAAGAGAACTTAATCTCTATTCAGGTGCTTCACGTATGCCGCGGTGCTCGAGCCCACGACCTCAGTCAGACCTTGGTCGGGGCGAGCACCTTAACCGCTAGACCAAACTAGCTCGGCGAAAGAAGCTAAACACCCAGCCCCCTGTAGACCTTCTGCTACATCCAGGCTCTTTCAACGGTCTGTCGAGGTTGCTGCGTTCTGTCGTTGGCTGCGCTTGGCACCGAGGAGCCGTGCTGCGTGCAGCAAGCTGTGCTTTGCTGCCATTAACATTTCTCTTCTGCTCCTTCTCCTCATCCTCCTCCTCGTTCTCAGCTGTAGCGTCGATGTCTTTCTTTGCAAATCTGCTGTTGCGCAACTCTGATCAAAGCCGGTGTCTTCGCCTGCAGAATAAGGAGCTGCTTACCAGACGACTCGCTCACTGTACGATGGCGAGATCCTGACGAAATGGAAGTCGCCTTCGGGCAGAACTTGAAGTATGTGGCACCCACCCTGTCCGCTCAGGCCTTCACGCCCGACAGCTCGGATGCAGACGACAGTTCGGACGACAGCAACGGCAGCGATGGCATCTCGATCGCCTATAGATCGCCCCCAGCCAAGGGTGAGCGACCGCGCCGTGAGAGGCCTCACTCCGTCCGCCGCTCCGCTTTACTGCGCACGGCGCCTCGTGTCGGCCCGAGTGGAGCGCGCTGGCGCTGGCCTGCTCAAGTCTGCCTTGCGTGTGCACTCGTGCTTGCGGCCGTATCGAGTCTGCTTGGATGTGTGTTCGCTTGAAGCCAGCTTCGAGTAGCGGGGCTTAGACGAATCCCGCGGCAGCCGTCAGCCGGTTCGTTTTGCACTAGTTACTTTGTCGTTGTCAACCGAAATGCAGGAGTGCAAGCCCGGTCTGGGTTGTTGCTCTGTGCTGCTTAGGCAGATTGCATGAGCGCTCTTCTGTCAGCTGCCCGGCCCTGAGCTGCCCGGCCCTGAGCTGCCCGACCCTGAGCTGCCCGAGCCGTTTCCATCCCGGATGTGCAGCCAGGCGCGGGTGCGGGTTTGCGATTCGACTTGGGCCAGCCATCCGTCCGTCGGTTGGTCACTCGCCGGTTGACCTGACAGGCAGACTGGTTTAGTAGGACACACAAGCTTTGCCGGTAGTCGGTTTGTCGGTCGCACCACAGTGACCCAGGCATCGCCTTGAGCACCTCCGATCTGGGGCACCTACCTGCAAGGCCTGCAGAGTGGGTGGAGGCAGAGCTGGCTGCAGCTTGCATCCTTGCGCGCGACGGCTTGCGCGCCGGCTTTTGACCGGCCGACGACGAGCTCGCATCATTCTTATTCGATCGTCTTTAATTCGCATAGCGCCTTATTGGGATTGCGTGCCGCTTGTAACATGCACTGCCGCAGCGTAGCCCTATGGCGAGTGGCCGTAGCTGAAGGATGTCCTCGAGGCGTCTTTCTGTTAATGTCGTTCCCTGGGCCGTGGATCTCTCATAGCCCGCATCCCTTGTCCTTGTCGGTCGCTTCACCGGCACGAATGGGGGAGTAGAGGCACAGGGGGGAGGGGGGCAGGACCGCAACACACTGGACTGCCATGCATGAATGGGCGATCCCCCGAACCCGCATTGTTTGCCACTGTGCATCGATCAACGGTCATTCACTGCATGATGTGCTTTGTTTTTATTTACAGCGTATGTTAAGTGCCTAAAAAGAGTTCTCATAGGACGATATGCAAATGTATTTTTGTTATTATTATTTTTATTGTAATTAGTTCAAATCGAGTCGAACCTATGCCTCTAGGTGTCATATTCCAAAGCAACCTCTCGTTAGACGACCATATCAGCTCCACGGTCAAATCCGCCTATTTTCAGCTTCATAACATTGCTAAAATTCGGGCTTGTTTAGATAAGGATACCATGTCCAAGTTGGTCCATGCATTCGTGACATCCCGGCTCGACTTCTACAACTTACTGCTTACTGGCCTACCGGCATGTGCGATCAGGCGATTGCAGCTGGTGCAAAACTCTGCAGCTAGGCTTGTCTGTCGTGAGCGTCGCAGTTGCCACATTTCTCCACTTCTCGTTGACCTGCACTGGCTACCAGTCAAGCAACGGATTGACTTCAAGGTTTTGTCGCTCACGTTTAGGTCACTTCATTCTTTGGCTCCAGCCTATCTTTCAGATATGCTCCCCCATCAGGCCAAGCGTCGTACCACCCGCTTCTCGGAATCCAACAGTCTAGAAATACCTCGTACAAACCTTAAATCCTTTGGAGACCGTGCATTTAGTTCATATGCTCCCAAAGCCTGGAACTCCCTCCCGACCTGCGTCAGAACATCCTCTGACCTGACCACATTTAAAAGGAACCTATAAACACACCTATTTAGGACAGCATTTAGTGGGTCCCTGTGATTTGTCCTTGATGTGCTTATGCGTGCTGACACCGTGCATGCTGCCACTAACCACTTTTGCATGCTGACCCAGTGCATGTAACCCCTAACCATGTTATTCATTTTGTTTGTTTTTCAAGCATGATTTGACTTACCATTCAATTGCATTTCACTTTACAGCAAATGTAAAGCGCCTAGAGAGAGAGAGAGAGAGATTAAGTTCTCTGAGGGCGCTTTATCAAGTGAATTATTATTATATTATTATTTTTCGAAGCGTGCCGCAAGTTCCCTTTGCGCGAGACGATAGGCACGCTTTGATTGGCTCGCGCAGGCAGTGCAGCCACCTCTGCCGGATCTGGCAGCGGTGGTGGCGGTGCCCCGGCGGCTGCCACCGCGTGGTCGTGGCTTCGCGACGAGGTCAACGTCAGAGTGCCGTCCGATGGCGCGAGCACGGCGGACGACTTGTGCGCCAGCATCTTTGACATTCTGAGCTCGGCGCGCAGCGATGAGGCTCTCCAGACCGAGGTACGTGCCGGCGGCGCCTGGCCCCGGCCTCTCCTCCCTTCCCTCCTCCCATCCTGGGCTCACCTCCTCTGGCTCCTGTCCTCCGAGAGGCAGGAGACATGGGGCGGGCTGTGCGCCTGTGCTCTGTCCTGTCTGTTCTGTGGTTCAATGCTGCTGGCAGGTGGGGTCACTGGCTGGTGCGGTCACGTGGACTCGTTACTGCCGCATCACTCGTTGCAGCTTTTCGATCTGCTCGGATTCGACCAGTTCGACTTGATCCAGGCGGTGATAGGCCGCCGTGCCGACATAGTGGCAGCTGCCCTGCGCTCGACTGCGCAGGCGGTGACGCGAGGTGGCACCGCTAGCCGCGTCAGAGAAATGGGCGGCCGGCCGGCCTACGGATGTCAGGTGACCGTGCAGGTAGGTCAGTGTACAGGTGGTCATTGCAGCCTGAGTGAGAGCGAGGCAACATGCGGGCGCTTCTGTGAGCATTGAGACATTGGTTTTTAATTAGAAAGCCAAAGCTCATCGCCTTTCCTGCACTCCGGAAACAAGCCTGTGTAAACTTGCAAAGCACGATTAGCCTGTAACTGAAGCACCGTACACAGTAGTTATTGAAAGCTGCTTGCTAGGAGACAGATAATGCCTCTCTTAGCTGCATTTTGACCATCTTAATCTGTTTTCTCGATGGAGAGTATCAGAACATTGCCGAGCTGGATTGGGCCAGCGGTTAAGGCGCTCGCCCCGGCCAAGGTCTGGCTGAGGTCGTGGGCTCGAGCCCCGAGGCAAATGTAAAGTGCCTGAATATAGATTAAGTTCTCTTGGGGCGCTATACAAATGAATGATATTTAATTTAATTTTAATATATTTAACATTGCTGCTTGCACTGGCAATTGCCGAGTCGAAGCCGTCATGCCGTCATTGTCGCCTTCTGTTGCTCTGTTGCCTCTCGACATGGCCTCCCCTTCTCCGTGTAAGCCTGATCAGTCGGTTTTGTCTGTCGCACGTTGCTTACCTCAATGCTTACCTGTATTCTGTTGCTTGCCTGGAATTTGCAGTCACGTGCACATCCTACTTCAGTGGTAGCGGGCGTCGTCGCCAGTCCCGTTCGACAGAGCCCTGCCCGCGTTCGTTTCTCCTCTGTCGGGCTCCATCGTGGCTGCCCGCAAGTCACAGGGAGCCCCGACATTTTGTGTGTGTACATTTCGGACTCGTCGACAGATGTGTATTAGAAGCGGATGTGACCTCTCCTACCCGTTCTCTCTCATGACAACCCTGATGTGGCCCCATAGTGACAACCGCACCACTCGATTGCTGCAGCCGCTTTGTAGCCGGTTTGCGTGTGCAATGAATGTAATATCGCTCGGTGCGCTGTGCACGAACCTTGCGAAGTGCTTCCCGTCTATTTATCAAGAGATCGCGGCTCTCGTGCGTTCGCTTCAGTCCGAACAGGAACGGGTCCTGAAAAAGCAGATGCGCCGGGACGAGAAGCGGCAGCAGCGAGCAAAGGACGACAGGTCGCCGGAAGACGGACCTCCGTCTAGCGATGGCCTGCCGTTCGACATCGAATACCTGAGGCAGCAGAGGTGCGCGCCCGCAACGAGCTTCAGCGTTGGCCATGTCTGCAGCCGATGCCGAGCGAAAGCCTGTGGCCGATGTTTCCTTTCTGCTTTTCGCCCATTGCTCGCCTATCCTATGCTTGCTGTCTGTCCTACGCTTTCAGCCACTGCCGATGCTGCGGCACAGCCAGGCCTCCGCCTACTGCCGATCCTCTGCCGCGCCGCGGGGGCCCCCGCGGGGGGGGGGGGGCCCCCCCCCCCCCGGGGGGGCCCCCCCCCCCCCGCTGCGTGCGACCGGGAGCACGTGGCCGGGAGCACGTGGCCGGGAGCACGTGGCTGGCAAAGCAGTCGTGTTGAGCTGTACCGAGGAGGGCTTTGTGGCTTGGCGGCAGGCTCATTGTCATAGTGGTGTGTAGAGATTTCGAGCTTGTCGAATTCTTTACACACCCTTGCTGCATGTTTCTATGACATCCGCACATCTGGATGACAGCAACTTTTTCTTAAATTGAATGACGACAAAACCAACTTGCTAGTTATGGGCAAATCAATTGTGGTTCAGGCATTGGGAAATCTGCCACTCAAAATCGGCTCCACCAGCATATCTCCTGTTGAATCGGCACATAATGTAGGTGTCCTGTTCTAAAGCGACCTTTCATTAGACGACCACATCAGCTCCCAGTTGGCTGCTGCCTACTTTCAGCTACATGACATTTAGACAAGGATACCACATCTAAATTGGTCCGTGCGTTTGTAATATCCCATCACACTTCTGTAATTCACTGCTTGCTGGTCTAGTGGCCTGTGCAATCAGGTGCTTACGGTTGGTACATAACTCTGCAGCTAGGCTCATCTGTCGTGAGCCTTGCAGTTGCCGCATCACACCACTTCCCGCCGACCTGCACTGGCTTCCAATCAAGCAGCTCATCGACTTCAAGGTTCTTTCACTTACTTTTAGGTCCCATCCTTCTCTGGCTCCAGCCTACCTAAAAAAATAAATCCTAGCTGATTAAACAGCCTCTTTTTGTATAGAGACAGAAGAGCCTTTACGGCTATCACCACCGCTTGCAGTGGCGATAAAGGATCGCCCACCGCAGGAATCGAACCCACGACCTCGGGACCGAGGTCGTGAAAGCAACCACCTTACCTAGTGTGCCATCACGGCTCTACCAGAACTACTCCCCTACCAGGTGAAGAATCGTACAACCCACTGTTCTGACTCGAATCGTTTAGCCGTACCTCATGCGGACTTCAAAAACCTTGGAGACCTTGCCTTTAATTCACATGCTCCTAAAGCCTGGAACTAATTACCGACGCACGCCACAATGTCCCCCTGACATGACGACATTTAAAAAGAAGCTTAAAGCAGGCCGTTTCATTTCAGCATTTGGGAGGGTTTTAGGGAGCTTTTGCCCTTCGTTATGCATGTACTTCTTTGTATTCAGAATTTGCAAAGTGCCTCTCGAGAGATATTCAGTAGCCGAGGCGCTAAACAAATGTAATTCTTAGTATTAATATCGTGCTCACGTGGGCGTCTCACGGCTGGCGAGGATGAGGGCTAGAATTGAGGCGCACCTCTGGTTCGGCTGCTCACCAGTCGTCTGCGCTTCTTTAATTTTATTTGTGATGCGCTTTTTTTCATGCTGCCCATTGCCTGAAAAAAGGGAGGAACAGCTGGTGGCCGCCAGCCGAGCGCCCCTTTTCTCACGTCGTAGTCGGCTTGCCTCGGATACACGAAAGACGAGCGTTATCCGTTCGTGTTCGACGCTCTGGGCTGAGCACAGATGTCGCCGGCGTTCATTGCTGGTGAAAAGGTGAGGGCCGGTCTGGCGGCTTTTGGCAGCCTATGATATGAAGCTAGGCTTTAAGCATCGGCCTGCTGTCAGCCTCCATCACTGCTGCCGCACTCCGCCCTGCTGCAGCTCCATCCAGCTGCCGCCTCCATCCCTGCCGCCCTCGTCCTGCCGCCTCCATCCCTGCTGCGCCTCCATCCCTGCTGCCCGCCTCCATCACTGCCTCCATCCTGCTGCCGTCCATCCCTGCTGCGCTCGCATCCCTCTGCCATGCTGCCCTGCCGCCAGTCCTGATGCTGCCCTTGCCATCATCCCTGCTGCCCTTGTCCATCCCTGCATAGCCATCTGCTGCCTGCCATTGTCTGAAGCTGCAGGTGCAGCTGCCCGTGATAAGGAAACGCAGCACTGGTTATGCAAGCTTAGGACGCTTTTCACATAGCTGCCAAAGAGTGCATCTGGTCCGATTGGATTAAGCACAGGGACAGCATCGCACGATTTCGAAACATTAATACAGCTTTAACGTACGCCCTTATGCGAGCCAAAGTCTATTTCTGACGCGGCACTTGCATACAGCAAATAAAGCTCTCAAGTTTTCTTTAAAAGTGTCAGAGTCCAGGCTCATGTCGTGCACGTCAGTCGGCAATGAGTTCTGGCTTTGGGGTGAGTGGGTGCAACATCTGCCCCACTACACCAAGTTTTTTTTTTTTTTTTTTTTTGTTTCTGCCCCCTTTAGTGGTCTTTACTCTGCAAGGGAATGGCATCGACCAGAGCAACACGCTCTCACAAAGGTAAAAGCATCAAACAACGTAAAGAGCAATGAGTCTGGCTTTGGGTGCAAAATGAACGATTCCAAAACATTGAGGTGATTAGAGCGCATGAGTTAAACTATCGCTTCGGTCGAGAATTTTCTTTTTGTTGGAATGGTACAGTTGTGTTTTGTTTCCCCGGGTTAACGGTGCATTGCTTCCGCCACCCAGTTCGGTGAGTTTGAGGTCACGAAAGGAAGACCACCTGCTATTGCCCGGAGGAAGGATTCTCTTCTGCTGCTTGTAAATCGGGTTGCTGAATCAAGCTGACCTTGACTTTTACCAAACAGTCGGACACGATCGACTAAAAACGTTTGTCGTAAGGGCATTGACACGGGTTCCACCGTATGAACATCTCACGAGCTTTCCCGTTAGTTCAGATAGCATATCTGCTTCCTTCGCAATGTTGTGTTATTGTGACGACCACTCACTTGTCAATATGCCCACTCGCGAAGTCATGTGGTTTTCCGACGATAGTGATCAGCTGTGTATGAGGCGGCTGTTACCTGGCCCGGATTGCTATGTGCACGACATGTTACTGATTGACTCTTGTACTAATAGACTGACGGCTGATCTAATGGATTAGTAACCCTGTTTACTTTGTGCAAAAAGGGTGTGTACCTTGTCTCTGGCACGCATATGCTTGCAAATAGAGTTGACACTTTGCATACAGGACTAGAGTTGAATGCTGAGACCAGCAAGCAAGCTGTAAGGATCTTGATTCCATACGTGGAACGTGCAAACGTCCAATGCGTCTATATTCCTGTCGTGCAGTGGAAATGGCTGCGTCGAGGCCTAAATGTTAGTTGACGCAAAACAGTGTTTGCACCTCCAAACATGAACCTTGGTGTTGGATTACTGTGAGGTCAGCTGGGGTGGAGGTAAAACTCTTTCTGCCGAGCTATGGTGTGCCTGGCGTGCTTACTGATGCCTACGTAGCTTGCTCTTACCATCACTGGTCCGTGCTTTGTTATAGCCGCCTTTCGCTTCGAGATGAGTCGTAGTGAAAATCTTTGTATCTATTAATAGAGTCTACTAGTGCATGGCTTTAGCGCATGAGATGAGACATAAAGAGTGATGAGATTTCTGTGTTTTAGGTTTGGCTCGAATTCCATGTGTGCTGTGGACACAATCTAAGGCTCAGTATTCGTCGTTTGTTAGCATTAAGGGCGAAAGAATCCACGATATGTTGCTTCTGGCAGCTTTGTCGGCGCCGGTCTCCTTTAGATTTTCTACAGTTTGGGCTTGATACTGCGTCATCAGTCGACGCATCCCATGTTGTTTGATGCGTCTCAGCTGGCGCACTTTAATCGGTCCACGATTGACTGTACGGTGCAGCCTGCGTCTTTCCAGCGGTTCTCGAGTGTTGCATGGTTTAGAGGCGGCAAAGGCGTGTCCAGAGATTGGTCACTTGCTGCCTACTGCTGCTTCTGCACCAGGTGCCTGGTGCCCGATTGCACGGCTGCTGTCCATGCGCGCGTTGGCAAGCCACTTAATCATCACGTGATGCTTTTTCGCTTACTTTGGCACGCTGATACTGCGGCTAGCTGCGAGAAGAAGAGCAACAAGCTGTACTGAAGGAGGTCTCACTTCCTGCGTGGTGAGCAGCAGGCACCCGCCCGATCGGCGCGGACACTCATAAGTGTGTCTCACGGGATGAGGTGCGCTTAGAGACACATGCAGTAGTACATCTCAAGTCTTTGCACGCTGTCCTGCGGCTGCTAGAGGAAACAGTTTTCCATTGCGGCTTTGCTGCCACTGCACTTGCTCTACTGTCATCTGAGCGGATGAATGCGCTCCACGCTTGTGATCGTAGAGTTGCCCGGCTTGCCTTCCGAGGGCACGAAGCAGCTCAATCGCATCCAGATCGGTAGTTTACGAGCGGCCTACTCAACGGGCGCAGAATGATCACTCAGCGCACCGACGGCGGCGCTGGCGACGCATGGCGTGCATCGCCCTCTTGCGGTGAGTGCGGCAGAGCTCTAGGGTGAGATGGAAGAAATCAGACTAGACGAGGTTCAAGAGTAAGTCGAGTGCGAGTGAAAGCTCCACTCAGGACTAAGAAAGGCGCTGCTGCTGCAAAGTCGCCACAGCTGCAGTCGCCGCCGCTGCAATGGAAGCAAAGCCCATGGCAGGAGTGCAGTGGTAGGCGATATTCAGAAAGTTCGTGATCTGCGGCAAAGGCGTGCCTTCACTGCCCGATGCTGAGTACTGTGACGGTTGTCTCAATGACCTCTGACAGCATCTTCGGTTTTCTTTTGCCATCAGCGTCGCGGACAGTGTCTATTCGAGCTAAGGTAAATAATGATAGTAGAAAGAACTAAACCATTTGTGTGGCACCTTGTGTAGAGAACTAAAGTCTGTCTAGGTCCTTTATATGTATTGGAAAGAAGCATGCCAATTGATTAGTTATCGTCGTATACACAATTTTAGCATGCAACCCAAGCACACTAGTCACTTACAGACTTAGCTAGCTGTGTGACGAAACGACTGAGTTTGTAGCTTCTTTGGATGAAAAGATCAGTAACGGAGTGAGGTCGCTTCTATCCAGCGTCAGTGAAGTTCTGGAGTTTTGGGAGTGTTGAACTGAAGGCGCAGCTGATTAAAAGTATTAGAGAGTTGTGTGTCTGGGCGCTAGCTGAAACAAAGCGAGAGTCTAGGGCCTGCAGTGTGAGCGAAATGCAAAGCCTGTGAAGGGAAGTGTTAGGTATAGATTGAATTGCCGGAGTAAGAGGCACAACAAGACTCAAGCGGTCCAGAAGTGCAGTAGCCTTAAGTGAACACTCGTCGAAACCTCTGCAGCGGAAAGCCGCTCGAGGCAGTGGAGCAGCTTTAGGAAAGTGGTGTGAGTGGCAGATGATTCGACGTCTGCAACGGACCAGCGCAAGTTAAGAGAGTTTGGCACATGTGCCGTGCTGCAACCGACCGGAAGATCGCGTGGAGTAGTGGCGTGCTGGAGAGTCCTAGATACAATGTCACAGATGCAGGGTGCTTTGACGGTTAGTGACTCTAAACCCTTCGTAGCTGCTCCTGCGATACGAGCAGGAGATTCAGCACACTTCTACCAAGAGCCGCTGTGTTTACTCGCGAGCACATTTCTTACTGCATTCACTATACTGACATGATTTCTTGCGGCTGGTCGTTGCTGCCATTCCTACTCATTCCGTCCACTCCTGTCGTAGGTGGGGAGGCACTCTGCACAAAGTTGCTGAAGAGGGAGGTGGGTTGCAGCAGGCTCCCACCACACATACTCACCAGCACGGGCAAGGCACAACACCCCCGTGGAGGCTGCCCGAGTGGACGGCGTCGATCGAAGGGCACTGGCAGCAGCATGCACTCAGTTTTGGGCAGTTACGCATCGGGTTGCTGACAGATCGCTATGTCGCTGCACAATGAAGGCGCGCGTGCGAGACTGGTCGCGCCATACTTTGGCAGCGCGAGCCGCTCAGCTGGCACTCAGCGTAAAGTGCGCTGACGCTGAACATGCACGCGCTTCCCAGACGAGAGAAGAGATCACTTGAACACGACGGTTGAAGGATGTGCGCAGCGCTGCGCGCGGCGCTTGCTGCCCCTGCCCTCGGGTATCGGCCATGCACTCGGATTCACCCGGCATGTCGTCTACGCATGCTCGCGCAATCTGCCATTGAGCCGACAGCAGTGTTGCCATGAGCTCTGTGAGCAGACAGACCGTGTGGCTGGCAGGGTGATCTCAGACGTGCCGACCAGTATCTCTGAGTTGCACCCTTTGACCTCAAGATGCCCTTTGACCCATGCCTGCACCACTCAGAGATGTCAGCTCACCTCTGCAAACGCCTGCCATGCAGCGCGGCTAAGTGTCAAATGTGTAGTCGCAATCGCCTGCTCTGACTCATTTGTCAGTGTAGATGCCGCCAGCTGTGGAGCCTGTCCGCTGTACCTCTATAGCCGTTCTACCGTGATCCCGGCGACTGTTGCAGCTGTGTCACGGTTTCCTTGTTGTCGCGTGGCGTCGCTGTGGCGATTCCGGCATCCGAGGCGCTGCTGCTGCGCCCGCCGGTGCTCAAGAGCCAGGCCGTGCCTCAGCGAGTGCGGGCGGCTAGGAGGGCGCAGGCCACTGAGTCGATCTAGCGCAAGCGACCCGTTGCGGGTCGGTCCGGCGCTTTTGCCTGAGAAGCCGGTCGCTTCGCCGCCAGCCGCCTCGAGTGCCCGGCCACCTATTGCTCATTACCCGACGCGCGAAGACCGAGCGCAGTTTGCCACCGTCGCAGTGCTCGTGACCCACGCCCCGAGAGAGTATGGGACGTCGTGACGCGGGCAAGAGTCGACCGGGGGACGTCTGGCGGCTCACTCAGATCGTATCGTCTGCTCACTCACGACGAAGTGCCACACCTGCTTGCAACGAAGGACGAGGCGCACCCGTCCATGTCACGAGAGCCTGGTGCGCGCGCACCCTGCGACAGGCGACGTGGTCGTCACTGCGTCGTGTATCGTCAGCTATCTCCTCTTCCGGCTTCCCCGCCGCTTGGGCACCTCACTGCATCCGTCGAAGGAGAGGCGCTTCAGTGCTGTTCCGTTCTCACACACAATGTCGCGACAGAAGCTGCTTTGCTAGCGTTTCCAGGACGGCGGAGCTCACTTACCCGACTCTGGGTGCAACGGCATCTTGTTACCTGCTGCCTACTCAGGCACATCTTCCTCTGCCGCCTGAGGTGCTACTTTTCAGCCCACGCTTCTCAGCCACATCAACTGCTCTCCCAGACTCGACGAGTGCATTCTCACTTTTTCTCTCTTGGTCTTACGCGCGAGACGCGTCGTATGGTTACCGACTGCGTACGGAAACGTCGCCTGAGGCTGCTTAGTGGCCAGTGAAAACAAACAATCTCCTGGGTAGCGACGTACAGACACGGCTTAGAATAAATAAACTCATCCCTAGCTGAGTTAAACAGCTGCTGTACTCATAGCGACAGAAGAAGCCTTTACGGCTCTCACCATCCGCTATTGCAGCGGCAATAAAAGGATCGTCCTACCGAAGGATTAGAACCCACGTGACCTGGGACCGAGGTCGTGAAAGCAACCGCCTTACCTAGTGTGCCATTACGGATACGTTGCATTACCGTGACCCGGAGTGTGATGTCTCTGCGAACCGTACAAACATTCTTCGGACTTTTGGCTCGGCTTCAATTTTCCAGCTTTTACCGTAATGGTGTCGTAGGTTGGAGGCTTCAGGAGCGTACGTGTCGTGCCGGCACTCGAAGGTAGTCGAATCGGCAAACCCGCAACTAGGCGCTTGAGCGTTCCAGCCAGATCACCCGACCCAATGGAATGGTCACTCATAACGTAACACCCGCCTCGTCTTTAGACTTTGTGGAGTTGCAGATGGAGATGTACGTTAGGGTTTAGGAGTTAGGTTCAAATCCACTCCTCCTCTCCCACTCTCGCCCACCACTCCACCACTGCTGTTGCACTCCAGCACCACGTGACTAGCTCACGCCTGCGTGTGCACGCTCCATGAAAGGAGCGAGCCTGGAAGGCGCCGGAGTCAGTGGGACAGCTGCCCGTGATATAGTGGTCTCAGCTTATCAGCATAACCGCAGCACGAAAATCTACCATAAAACGAGATCGAGAGTGAGGCGTCGCCGAGAGCTATTGTAGAATATGAGCTGCCACTTTACTGGCTTCTGGTGCGCACTGGTTCTATGAAATATCCTTAGGTCTGCTTAGGGCATGCTGTGCAGTGCCCGCCATGTGGCGGACTGAAGCGCTTGCGGTGACGGCTGTCTGCACTGTTGACGCTGATGCATGTGCGCACAGAAGGCTGCCGTGCCGGGGATGCGCGACGTCACATTCGAGGCGCGCCATCTCGATTGCAGGTGGAAACTACTCAGAGCTGATTCGCATCGTGGGGCTCTACGCGACGGCTGCACAAACTAGGTTGTGGATATCGCCCGAATTCCTACGGGTTAAACCCTGCACGCCGTGCTCTTCTGCTTTGCAGTCGCGCTGCAGACCCGTGCCTCTACGCATGACGTTCGTTGGTAACGATGCTCGCCGAGGAGAAACAAGCCCAGAGAACACAGCGCAGCGAGCGCTACAGGACCCTACCATAATGTTTACTCGTTATTGGTGCAGTAAAGAAAAGATATAGGATGAGCGAGGTGGAGGGATCGTGAGTGAAGCAGCACTAGATAGAGATACTGCAGAACAAACAAATTAAAAAGAGGATCTGAGCGAAGGTGCGGGAGGCAGACGCAGCAAGGTTGAGAGAGAGCGATCGCGAGGGAGAGCTGGAGGGAGCGCGAGCGAGAGAGAGAGAGAGAGAGAGAGAGAGAGAGCGAGAGAGAGAGAGCGAGAGAGAGAGAGAGAGAGAGAGAGAGAGAGAGAGAGAGAGAGAGAGAGAGACAGAGAGAGAGAGACAGAGAGAGAGAGCGAGAGAGCGAGAGACAGAGAGAGAGAGAGAGAGAGAGAGAGAGAGAGAGAGAGAGAGAGAGAGAGAGGAAGCCAAGAGACAGAGAGACAGAGAGACACAGAGGAGAGAGACAAAGAAAAGGGAGGAACTGAGCGGAGGCAGGCAAGGCAGGCGGAAACCAAGGGAACTGTACATTGCCCTTTGCAGCAAATGTTAAAGCGCGACAAGAGATTGAAGTTCTCTGAGGGGGCTTTATCGACGTATATTACTATTATTAGTATTATTAACGAGGACAGAAGGAGCAGAGACAAAAGGGCCGTAGGTCGAAAGAAGGACAATGGGCAGCTAAGCAGTGAGAAAACATAGAGGCACTAGAAAGGGAATTTTGATTGTGGAAAAAGGTTTAAGACTATGTCTTGTACCTACCTGCGCTACACGAATATCTCCTACGTTTGTGTCTGGTCGCGTATTAGCCCTAGGTTTCAGCTTGCGAGATTGGTGACATGAACAAAGTCTGCTTATGAGGAAAGTCTTGGCGCAGGTTCGCCCATGGAGAGCAGGTACGGATCGTCGCCACTTGCCACTTCCGACTGCAGGCTGCAGCCTGGCACTGCCATCGCACGGTCCACTCACTCGTCATAAAGTGGTCACGCTACGATGTGCAAAGCAACTCATGTGCCAGCGATTGCTGAGGCATGTATGCTCGAGCTCTTATGCGCAGGTCATGGTCTTCGTCATACACGCACGCGAGACCGTGCGACTTTGGCGACCATCCCTGCGAGGATGCGGACAACCGGTGAGATCGATTTCTTTCCTGGCCAACAGGAGTTTCTGTAGCTACGTGTGGCAGAAGCGAGGTGAGTAGCAATACCAGCGGTTACTTGCTTTCCCCATGTGCATTCCGAGTCTGTAAATCTCGAAAGTGCCCGAGCATTACATCCGGCTGCGCGGCTGCGCCTCCCGATGGAGGCACTAAAAGCCCAAGAGCTGCATTCGGCAGTGAGCACCTAAGCAGGTCAGAAAAGCAAGCAGCTTAACGAAAGAGAAGACGAGTGCGTGATGCTGCTGCTCGGCTGCTTCCTCCCACGTGGACGGTAGCGGCGAAGAAGAAAGGTTAGCGAGCAGAAGTAGCAGTGCCAGGGGGAGCATTGGGAACGCACTGCAACTTTCAGTTACGGATGCATTTGTCTCCAGACAGCAGCCCAAACAAAGTGGATAGGAGAATGGAGAAAACAAGATTAATACAAACAAATGCTCGAAGGCGGTTGAAGGATCTCGTGCGATGACGTAGCACCAAGTATAGCATTTTTCAGCAGGTGAGGACATGCTGTCACACTACGCATTGCTGCCATGTAAGCATACACAACACACACACACACACACACACACACACACACACACACACACACACACACACACACACACACACACACACACACAGACATACAAAAACACACACACAAAACACACACAAAACAAAAAAACCAACCACACACCAGATGGATATATACAGACTAATATAATTGTTGCTGAATTTAGTGCTAGGCGAGGATGTCTGGGCTGAGTCGTGGGTGACCGCATGCGCGGTGTGTGCAGATATTACATTAAAGCATATCTGCGTTTGAGCGGGCTCGGACTTTTGACTATGCAGATTTCGAAGTCTAGAAAACAAAGCGCTTCGAGAGGAGCTCTTCACTGATGGCCACTTTGCATGCACCATGCAGGCATCGCTGCAGTCCGGACCACGTCAATCTGGTGGAGAGAGAGGTGCCGAAGGTACATACGTTGCCTCGTGTGTCATGCTACACTGCGTGGTGTTGTCATAGCCTTCCTGCTCTGCGCTGAGCTGTTTATAAAGGTACACAGAAAGGGCATCTTTGAACTGCCTGTGGTCAGCTGCCAAATGTATGCACCTATGACTATACAGTGCAGTGTGTACACAGACTTGCATGCTATGGACTGCACGCAACAAGCGAGTGCACACGTGCAAAACTCGGAGCTCTATTTGCGGCTCACCTTCTTCGTCTCGCTATTTTCTTTGCGTCAGTGAGGTTTCGCTTCGCCTTGCTAGCGCATGCGTGCTCATCTAATCGTCTGACTCGTCTCTGTCTGGCGGTGGTCTCATTTCTCAACTTTCTATTTACTCAATCTCAGGTCTGCGCTCGTCAGGTTATATGTCGTGGAGATGCCTGCACACAGAAGCTGCCACGAGAGTGCTGACCATGTGCGCGAATGGTGGCTTGCTGTAGCACTGTTTGGGTTAGGAGCTCATCCTGTTTCCATTATTAAAGTGACGTTAGTGGGTGAGTAAATGCTGCAGGCTCTCAGGTGAGTGCGACAGGTTTACTATAGTGCCCTGCGCGTATCAGTGAGAACTTCACAAGTCCGGCGGCGCGAGCTGCAGGTCGGACCAAGAGAGAGAGAGAGAGACACAGAGAGATTGGAGTAGGCAGTGAGAGACAGGAAGAACCAGACAGAGAGGGAGAGAGAGACAAAGAGAGAGAGGGCCCTGGCTGGGCTCCCTCAGGCGGGGCCAAGAATTGCTCAGGTCCATATCCACCAACCTGTCTGCTGCTACCGTGCTGCATCGAGTGTGGGTACAGTTGCACTCGGTGCGCCCCGTGGCTCACGTGCGCCTGAGCCATACAAAGTTAGGTCGCAAAATGTAGGTCAGGAGGACCTAATTTTGAGTGACTACTTTTTGCCTTGACGTATTTAAATAAACTTCGTGTGTATGTCAAGAAGTACACAATTACATGACATTAATTTCCTTTGCCTAATTGCAAGCGATCCACTGGACAAAGGCTTCAGTGGCTGCAGAGCCCGCTGAAGCCCTCAACACTTATTCTTGTCAATCCTGTCGTTTGTTCGTCACATCTCTCACCCCTGCCACACACTTCCACCCACGTGTCTTCCCCGGTTCCACCATGTGCTCCATTTCGTCTGATCTTACTTAACAGCATCTCTTCTCAAATCCGGATTAAAGGGGTAAAAAGGTTGGGGGCTCGACTGCAACGCCCCAGTAAGAAGAGAGGGCCAAAGTGAGTACGGTTGCTATTTTGGCTTCTGATAGGGAGCTCAGATCTGGCTGCGGCTGCCCTATCTCTGGGTATCTCTCTCTCTCTACTCTCTATCTGGATTATATATATATAATTTATATATATATATATATATATATATGTCACCACACACACACACACACACACACACACACATATATATATATAGTGGGTGTGTGTGTGTGTGGTGTGAGTGTGTGTGTGTGTGGTGTGTGTGTGTGTGTATTGTGTGCTGTGAAAGTGTGAGTGAGTGTGAGTGTGAGGTGCTTAAGAGTGTGTGTGTGTGTGTGTGTGTGTGTGTGTGTGCTGTGTGAGTGTGTGTGTGTGGAGTGAGTGTACGAGGTGTGTGCTGTGTGCATCTATGATGTCAGGTGTCCACGGGTGCAGGGCTCCACGGGCGCTCCAGCTCAGTGCTTCTGAGCAGCGCCCAGCTAAGCAGGGTCGATCGCAGGCACTGGCGGTGGCTGAGAGCTAGTGTTGACCAGCATGGCAAGAATGCCTTTACAGCCGGGTCATTCAAAATCACCCATCTATCTCGCGGCTTTGGCAAAGAAACACAGGCCACTGCTAAGTTCGTACCATTACCCGAAGGGTCCATGTGTTGGTGCATGTACTGGTGACTGTACGTTCTGGCTTCACAAATTTTGGCATGAATTCCTTTTTCTTACGAGCTGCCTGACTTTACCTTGCGTCAACTGATCACAGGGCACTCAGACTATGATGCTAAGCGCGGTTCTTTCGTCGACCTCGGGAGGCTTACCGGACGTGCTGCAAATCTTTGGTAATCGCTTTACTTCCAGCGTAAAGCTCATCACATTACGACTCATGACAAGTTTAGGACATTATTTGCTTTTCTAACTCGACGAAACCCCATCAGCTTCGGTTGACTTGACTGACAATCTCAATGCCGAGGTACATTTCTACCACTCTATGTGCACTTGCACAAGACCCACACCATTTTCCATGGCTTCCTTCAAAGCTTTTACTATAACATGGGAGAAAGGTGGTCGGCCAAGAGCTTGATATAGTACTTGACCTGCCAAAACAATTATATGTATACAGCCAGTGATATACCTTCCACCAAATCATGTTTTGTCTTATAAGCAGATACATGCAACTAATAATACTGTGGAATAATTCTGTTTTATAATTGCCCTAAAGTGCAATCTCTATTCAGGGGCTTACATAAGCCAACCTATGTGTTTCTAAACACAGATACTCAGGATATGTTTGAATGTAAAATTATACTCTTGTTTAGGTTTATTTAATATATACTCTATCTCTATCTATACATATCCATATACACCTTATATATATATTTATTTGTTACATTTTTCTTATTATATATATATTTTTGTGCTCTATATTAAAGAAATTTTTCTTGGTCCACAGTGTAAAGTTTATTACAGTGCTATATTATTGAAATCATTTCTGTTTTTATATTTTATAAAATAAAACTAGTTCTTACACCATATAATGTAAATCTAAAACCTCACCACCTTAAGCTGAAAGGAAGCCCGTGGTATGATTTTTATGTCAATTGGTTATTTCACACAACTTCATAATGTATATGCACTTCTTTTCACGTATAACCAGTGCATGGATGCACATGTATATATCTTTATATTTATATAGATCCAGGTACATAGATATATATATAAGTGAATATATACGCTTTCCATTAGTAAACAGTCAACCCCCAGCTTACGACGTTCTGACTTACGAAAATTTGGAGGCGTCAAAATCGGCCTGATCTACGAAAGTGAAAATCAATTTATCCCGAAAAGTACTTTAAAAATCTTTAAAAGTCAGAGTGAGGTCGAGATAGATTTATCGCTGCAAATAATAGATTGAACAAATGTCTATAAGGAAGAACATATCATAATAGAACTATCATATTTACATTCCTCGACTTACAAAAAGAAAGAAATTTGACTTACGAGCCAAAGTTTTCCAGTCCTATCTATTTCGTCAATCAGGTGACTGTATATATGTTTTCGTTTAGTGGTACATCTATATACATAATAATGACATATAATTGAAAATGAGACCATGTGGTACTTGGCTGGACATGTGGGTGCACATGTGGAGTACTAAGGTGCAGTGAGTAAGGATGCATATTCCTTCTGGCCTAGTTAATGTGAGGGTCAGTGGGCTGTGACCAAACCCCTACGAGTTCATTTCCATTGGTTTGTTTGTAGTAACTGAAGGTCTGATAGCTTTCAGTCTAGATGTGAGTCGGCAAGATGTCTGGAAGCTGGAAGCAGCTGGTTCGAGGACTCTCCCGGTACTGGAGGAGCAAGAGGAGTTATTCGTATAGGAAGGCTGGTGCAAGCAGATGTAACAGCCTGTAGGCCCAAGAGTCAAGGAGATCACTAAGTCAGCTTCGTCTCAGTGAGGAGCCGGCGCCAGCGAAGCTCCGGAGAAAAAAGGGAAGCGATGCAGCTGCTCTGCCGGCTTCTTTCTAAGCGAACTTTCAACAGTGAGCCAATGAACGGCATCAGGATTTTGGACTCTAGTTCTATATCGCGCTGAACAGTGGGCCCAGTTCGATGCCGCCAGCTTTGCCATCCGGCTGCTGCCTCCGAATGTCACGTCGTCTGGCACCACCACTTAACTTGTTTAGTTACCCTTCCAAATATGTAATCTTAATGGATCGAAAACAACGGTCAACCTCTTATTAATGCACGTTTGCCACCCCAAGATTAACTCAGAAAGCAGTTATAAGCTAGTGTAAAATCAACGTTCCTCGAAAGCGGAAATAATTTGCTAACGGCTCAGTGGGGCAATATGCTTATCCATTGACAAAATCGTTTTGGGACCAGGTTCGAGGTGAGTCTGGATGGGCCATGCCAGACCGTTGTGGAGAATGGAGGCGACATCCTCTAGGGTGACACACTGAGCTTGCCCCATAGATATTAAGGTTTAGATACCCCAGCATCGTTAGCCTTCAGAATTTGCCACGACCCTCAGAATTTAAAAACGTCGTCGATGCGAGCTGCGGCAGGCCTGCTCATGTCCATCATGCCCTGGGAGAGCTGAAGGAAGAGGGATCCAGAAATATGGAGATCCAAGGATAGGGTGGAGTTCAAGGATAGGTGGAGTTTCCAAAAGGATGGTGGAGGTCAATGATGAGTGGAGGTCAATGATAGGTGGAGACATCAGTGGTGGAGGTCAAGGATAGGTGGGTTCTAGGATGGGTGGAGTTCAGAAGGATAGAGGTGGGGTTCTAGGATAGGTGGAGGTCAAGGATAAGGCTGAGTGGCATGGGCATAGGGATGGCAGGCCAAGAGTATGTTGCGATCGGCCCTCAGGAGAGAATAGAAAGGTGTGGTGACTAGAAAGTTCTCCTCGTTTTTGAGACTGCAGGATAACTGGGCCATTTTACATCTACACTCATTACATGCCATGGTAGACTGATAAAGTTAAGGCTTTAGAAGATACGATCTGACACTGTCATTATAGGATTTGAGGTTGGTTCAGGGGCACAGCTCTAAACGACTTGAGTCAAAAGGAGGGTTCAGTATGGTGCGATGCCTGGTGTGAGGAAGTATTTTCGATAGGAAGTGGGCCAAGCCAGAGAATGTAGGGGCCTCCCGAAAAGTGGCTGACAGTGATAAGCTTTTTGATGGGAGCTCGTACAGGTAAGTGAAAATGTTTAAGATGCTCGCAACTTCAGACGATCACAAAGCAAGCAAACAAAGCAAGCTGACAGACCCGGATTTCTAAAGTTGACATTTTCCCCCGAGGCAGAGCGAACCATCCGTCAGCCTCTCATTTTGTAGCGCGATGTGCAATTGTCAGACTGATCATGGCGATGCTCTCACAGATAACGCTGGGCACTGTCACCCAGCGTGGACAGTCGTCAAGTGGCTGGGCTGCACCTACCTGTCTTTGCCATGCGGTGCAGTGTCCAGCTTGCGTGCAGCATTCCTAGAGCACGGGTACGATCCACCGAGCTAGGGGCCTCGCGTCGGTCGGTACCAAGCATGCGAGCCGTTTACTCCAGCTGTTTTCTCCAACAGCTCTGAGGCGACAACGTGCCTGGTGCCCTCCAGTGCACTCCAGCGCCGGCTTACGTGCCGAAACACGTGCGCTGTCGTGGAATCAGGCGCCAAAGTCAAAGCGCCAGCTTCCAGGCGATCCGCGGCTGGAAGCATCGGCGGCAAACCTCATCGTCGATGCCGGCCGGAAAACTCGACCGTGCCGCTGTCGTGCGCTTTGACGGAAGAACAGGCATCTTTACCGCGCAAACTAGACCCGGCCCGGCGCCACTCTTTTCCCATCGAAATAAAGCACGATCGGTAAACGCCAGTATGCGTGCTGCTCGCGTGGCCATACGCGCGACTCGT
This sequence comes from Cristatella mucedo, assembly GCA_009760855.2. NCBI lineage: Eukaryota > Metazoa > Bryozoa > Phylactolaemata > Cristatellidae > Cristatella > Cristatella mucedo. Next base: position 296,117 of record WPIO01000163.1, read on the forward strand.
TTGTCACGAACACTAACCCAGCTCGCGGCTTCAGTTGAACATGTCGCCCACGTCACCTTGCCGACGGCTCTATCTCCCTCCATTATTCTCGTCATGGGGTGATCTCAATCAGACCATCCTATCTCTGCCCCCTCCCCCCGTGTGTTTTGGCTCATTCGTGAGCATCGAGTGCCTGCGATGGCATATCAGGTTTGCCGCTAGCGCTGGAATCTGTTCTGCCGGACCTCTAGGCAGCTCTCAATGTGTGCCCTAAGGGTACTACGAGTGCTTGCTCAGGAAGCACGTGACTGCCACAGCATGCACGAGCTTTTTCATACTTTTTTCTGCTCAAACAGGTGATCAGCCAGGCTGCTGCGTGAAGCCATGAACAGAGCCGACGTGCTAACCATTCTGTCGGCGCGAGTTCGATCAGACCAAGGAGTGAGTCAGGACCGTATCTGGCGGAAGAGTTGTTTCGTAACGTGCAGCACCAGTTATCAAACATTTACCATCACGCGCTCATTATAAAGAGTAAAGCGGAAAAACTGGTGACTTTGAACTCTGTGTGTGTGTGTGTGTGTGTGTGTGTGTGTGTACATGTGTGTGTGTGTGTGTGTACATGTGTGTGTGTGTATTATTATATAGCCTTGTTAGCTGCCAGGCCTGTTGCCTACGCTTCCCAGGTAGCTGCTGGTCGGGGGAGCATCACTGTCATCTCAGCTGCCCTCTGGTCACATCCTTACAGCTACCAATGCACCATCTGCTTCATCTCGATGTGTGCTCAGGCTGGCAACTACTATGGCCAGCAAGTGTGCCTCAATTGTAAGACCTGGCATTTTTCCTAATCTGTGCTCATCAAAAGATTGGTGCAGCAATTTGGGATCTTTAATTATGTCGACGTACTGCCAGCTAGCAAACGTCTAGATTAGGAGCTGGGCTGGCTGCAGCCATTTGTTGATGTGATTGCTATTGTTTATATTGGCTGCAATTATTGGTATAAAATATTCTTGTTTCAGCTACTGTAAACAATTAAGTTAAAAACCTATGTACTAATCATTAACTTCTTGTTTATGATCTCCGGTGTGCCTTGGGGACACTAGTTTCATTTTGGATCGTACTTTTGGTAACATTTTGAGCTATTTATGATGTTTTAGTCTAGTTTGGATGTAGCATTGGTGCTATTTAACAAGGGAAGCGTTGGCAAGGCTAGCCAGTTCAAGACTGTTTACATTTTTTACAGATGTGAAGTTTGTGACGATATGTTTTATGTTGCATGCAGCTCCCAATGGAGACCTTGTTAGTGAGAAATCCGTGGGGTTTTTGTGAGGATGTGCTGAAAATACGTTGTACAATGCGGTGAGTGCCATATTAGCCCCAGCAGACAAGTATAGCTGCCGTGTTGTAACCGTCTGTGACTGTCAAGTACAGCGTTCTCTGACATCAGAGAAGGTAACTCAGCGGCCACTAGCAGGAGATGCTTAAAGTCAGGCTGAACTCACTTAATTTGGATGACATCATCAGTCAGAGTGATTAGATGAAGCTGAATCTAATGAGCAATCACTCATGTATACGTTTTTGTCACAGAACCTATTAAGAGCATCATTAGAAATTAGTTTAGAAGATTTTACCTCTGTCGACACTTTTTCAATGATCTCCACAGCCGTTAATGTCTCCAGTCTTGCGGCAATTAAGGTGGGCTTTATGATTTTCTGTGCATAACATCCTCTGGGCTGCAGTTGAAACATCAGTCAACTGTCTCAATCAACCTCTCACCTAGTGATGGAGATTTTCAAGTCTCTTTCTGGTACCCTTCTAGACCATATGTTTTCTCGGTGGACGTTTCAACAATGCCTGGTTATTAACGATCCAGTGATCGATGCTTGTCGCATGAATTGCTGAGATAGACAGCCTCAAAGAAATATATCGTGGTTTTGCACTGGTTGGCTCTGTACTGTTCTCTGGTCAGGCTGAGCGCTTATGATAGCTCAGGAATTTCGAGTTTTCGTTAAAAGTCGCAACCCAGCATTTCCCGAATGGGCTGTATAGCCAAGTGGACCGGTTAGAGCGACTTATTGCTTCGATTTCGGCAGGCCTTGCAGCTCCACAGGCTTTGCTGACTGGCGTCTTGTCGCCGCTTCTGGAAACAGTTTAGCCATCCCGGGCTGTGTGAGTGGCTGCATTCTATCTTGTTCGTGTCCCACATGTCACAGGTCAGAGGAAGAAGAAGCCAGTAGAGCTGGAGGAGCACATGTCAGAATGTCCATACAAAGTCGCCAGTGGCTGGAATGCCCATGGCCAAAGTGAACGTGCTGCTGCAAACTCCACGTCTCTAGACCGCCTGGTTGATAGTTTCTCCCTCTGTATCTATTGCCAAACCGTGGCTCAGGTAAGCTGCACTCCACTGTCTAACTCTATTCTCTCTCTCTCTCTCTCTTCTCATCTGTCTCCTCTGCTCAGCTTTCTCTCTCTCATTTCCTTTCTTCTTTTCTCTGGCCTGTCCTGTGACTCTCTCTTTCTCAACATATCTCTCACCTTCCTGTACCCTTTTCTCCCTTTGCTCCTCTCTTGCCTTCCATCTCATCTCTTCTCTTCTTTCCTCCTACTCGGCACTTGTTCTGTCTCAAGCCGTTTATTGGCTTTGCAGGGGCCACTTGTTAACAATGGGTAACGTCTTCCTAATTACTGCTGATGATTCGGCCAGATCTTTTAATGATTTTTATCTTGTAGAATGCAGGAAGGATATACGAAGCTCTCTTCGAGATCACTCTCTCCGAAAAAGGCTGAGGCTGTTATCTGGGCGCCTTCTCACCCCAAGGTCGTTGGCGCTAACTCTGGGCTTTGTTATCCAATCAATCAGTTCTACGATGTTTCTCCCGACGTTCTACACAAAATCAGCCTTCCGCCAAACTCCACGGTGGATCACGAGATCTGGACAGGTATCGAAGTTGGTGCAACACTCTCATCCTTGTTATATACGAGAGTGCCGCTGTGGTCGGGTTCGGAAGCGTTAATACAGCCAACTTAAGCGCAATCTTTTGGCGAGCAGTTTAATTCCTGGCAGCAGCATCGTATGTTCTTTATTTTTTTAATGAGAAGTGTTGTGACATTATGAAGATAATAATGATATACGCTGATAAAGGCACCCTCGGACCATAGATTTTGCCCGAGTTTCTAACAGAACTAAAGCTCTTTCTTGGCGCTACAAATATTCTGGAGTTATACAAAGAAGTAGCTACTAAGCTCCATGAACTTGTGAGCTGCTGTCGTCTGTGGGTTAAGCAGCTGTGCCACGGTGCTGTGAAACCGGCTGTCCATCGGGCAATGGAGTCCTCAAGCTGCCGCGACCCGATGATTTCAGAGCTTCTCTTCTGCATGAATCGGCCAGCGGCGTGGCACGTGTCAGTCAGTCGAATGAGTTTTTGCAGCAATTGGCGTTTATCATGTCGCTAGGGGATCACGATGCTAGTTGATCTATCAGTTCTCGGTGGCTTTGCCTATGGCACTATATGAAAAACTCTGCAACACTGTGCTGGCGCTTGTAAGCCTGCTGCAACGATCAGCCTATTTGACGAAGGCTCTTGTAGTTTTTGAATCATAATTTTCAGTCATGTTCAGAAATCGTGTCGATGTGGAATTAAGTCTCTTCCACCAGACCAAATCCTGTGCATCCCAAGGAGGTCTGTCCTTGGGTCCTTTGCTGTTCTCCTTTTATAGTGAACCTCTGGGACATGGGCCCATGGCATTGGCCAACATCCACTTTCACCAAACGATACTCAGCAGGAATTTATCGTTTGAGTCATCCGAATCTGCTGCAGTAACTGATGAATGCGAGTTGTGGACATTCCGATCCTACATGCCGTACCCATTTCAGCCGACTAAATGACGGAAATAAATGACTGTTTCTCTTCAGACACCCCAAGCCTTCGCTGGACTGATTTTGCTCCTCTTCATCAGGTGATGCTGCTGCGACCGTCACCGTGTGCTCATTGGGTAGTAAATCATTGACAGCTTTCCTACATTTTGAAGTTTGAAGAAGGCCTCCATAGCTGCTCACACCAGACTTCCCTCTCTACGATTGGAGATACCTGGTTAGCTGTTAACTGGTTCCCTGGTTAAATAACTGGAAAGCTATTGCAATTCCATTTTGACTGGGCTACTGAAGAAAGCCGCTGGACTCAACGATGCCGGTGATGAGTTACAACTTACAGTTAGTTTTTACAATCAGAAGTGATAATTTGTCCTGCTTTAACTGAAGAAATATAATTCATTTATACTTCGAGAACTTCATTTCTGTTCAGGCGCTTCACGCGTGCCTCGGGCTCAAGGCACACGTGATCAGACCTTGGGTCGGGACGACAATGTAGCTGCACTAGACCAAACCAGCTCGGCAAAATATAATTCATTTATATAAGCCCCAAGAACTTAATCTCTATTCAGGCGCTTCCACTGTGCCTCCGGGCTCGAGCCCACGACCTCAGTCGGACCTTGATCGGGGCGGCACCAACAACCGCTAAATGACCAAGTAATGAAAAAAGCTGATGGCTTCGTGTTTGATCAATATTCGAGTAAGATTCTTTGGGCATTACATGTCTGCCCACGGCCTGGCTCCTTCTTGTAGCTCATTCTGCACCAGTTTGGCCTCATCTTGCCTAATGCTGTCCTTCATAGATCAATTTACCCTGTTCATTCCTTTACTAAAGATCTTTGGAAACTGAAGCTTTGCCCTGGTCCCAGAGTGTGGAACTCCCGTCAGTTCCTACAAACCAACATCTGCTCTCATCACTGTATTTTGTTTATTCAAACAGCCATTAGACATTCTTTTCCTTCACTACTCTACCTCATTTCTCTCCTGGCTCTATATGGTTCTACTTACTCTTGGTTTGTGTGAATAAAGTCTCTGCAATTCAGCCTAGCAAGGGTGGTTTAGACTTTAATTGGACTTTCACCAAAACTCTCTACATGTGCTTACCCACATAGTCTTTGGCAAACTTTGTAATGGAATAATACAGCATTGAATACAGACATTCATCTCTATAGTTTTTCCAACCCAATTGGTCCCAAGATCTGAGACCTATCTCTTTCATCACTGCATTGTTTAGCACAGACTGTGAACATTGACCTCGGTAACCCAAGACTTGAAGCCTCGATAAGACTCTTGGAAGATAGATGTGATAGTTCCATAGGCGCTGTAAATCATCTAGGTACTGAGAAAATGCTAAACAAGTCAGTAAAGATGTGAATGACCATGTTTTTGCTTTCACTCTCCTTTCCTGTTTACTTTTCATTTTTCTTTGTGGAAACTAGTTTTTGTCTTTTGAAATTTAAACTGTCTTGCGCCAGTGGGCGAGCTAATCCTGAACCTCACAAACTAGCCACACCAAAGCTGGTGATATTATAGTATTGGAAGCCCAGCAATCAGTTGGCTAATGGTTTATTGAAGCTGTGAAGCTATATAAGCATTGCAGCGACCCGACCTTCTGGGTTTGCTGATCAGAAAGCCCACTTTGTGAAACTCTGTTAAGATTCCGGTTTTCAAGCGGCTTTATATTATTGCCAGTCATGGTTTCCTGAACCCAAGGTGATGGAACTCGGCTATATTTTCAATCTGAAGATCTGTTTGACTAAATTAACAGCAATTGTAAGCTAGTGAAAAGCTAAACTGATTACGAACATCCTCATTTTATACCAACCCAGCAGAAGAAGCCTTCTGGCTATCTTACCGCCGCAGTGGTAATAAAAGGATCGACAGGCCGTTCAGACCCGACCGAATTAAAAGGAGGTCATTACCTTACCGCTGGGCTTCAAGACCCAAAAGGGCCAGCTCTCAGTAGTCGAACCGATGGTTTCAGACTCGGTGCCTTTACCCCCAACCAGTTAGTTTAAGGAGCTCTGCCGACGATTGTGGTTGTTGGATAGACTACGAACTTTCAATAATCCTGTTTCAAATTAACGTTCTTTGAAGTTTGGATTAGCTATTTGATGAGTCGAGGTGGGATCTGCATAAATGTTGTTAGGTTAATGGCCATCAAGATTCCGGTGTTTTTAGATTTTTATCTTTGCTGTTTTACCATTTTTATATTTCATCAATATTTTATCGAACTATGCCTATTTGAATTTGTAAGGCTTTTTGTATTTGGCATTCTTGGCCGTCGTTGGTGAGTGAAATGTCTGTACTGAGTTTTTAACCAATTGCCAATTGCATTACAATATCTAAACATATTATTGTGTTTTGGGTGTGCATTTTGCCGATGTTTGATATCTTCTTTTAATCTGATTTGATTAAGTATACAGTCAATTTTTCTTGGCTATCTAAAATGTTTGTTATTATTTTTGTGTTGAAAACTCTAGAATAACGCATGAGCTTTGTCGTTGTCATCCATCACACTGATGATCGTCTTGTTTTTAAGGTTGTGAGTCGCTCTTTGAGAAAATGGGTGGTCTTGGTGGAAGGTCATGGTCTCACGAAATACGTGTCGATCGAGGGGCTGGTGCGGCGATCACGAACAGTTCGCAGATGGAGCTGCTGGTGACGTCTGAAGCTTAATGGTGTCCGTTGCTCTCGGTGTGGCGAGGTTTTCTGTGGTTTGGGATCCGAGACAAACAGCATCTTTTATACATTGAGGATCTTTGTTGCATAAGAAGCAGGTAATTCTAATTTTTGGGGAAGGGAATATCTGTTCTTTGAATTTATCTTGCATATCTTTGTGGTTATATCCACACTATCATATTGTTTTTGCATTTTGGGTTTAATAATGTCAGTTCGCTTGTTTGTGATTTCGTGGATGATTTGAAATTATTATGATGTTTAAAATGTGGGGAAGTACAGATCGGTTTGATCCAAGACTTAATTGACAGCGACAGACGGGCATTGTTGGCTTTACCTTGGTACAGTGGGGCTTGTCAGTATTGGCTAAATTATGTGATTTATACTTCTTTCGTTAGTACGTCTGTCAATGTGGGCTGTATAGGTGGGCGTTTTGTGTCTTGAAAAATGGTTCATTGTGTTTAAGTAAATTTAAATGATGTATCTTGATACTCAGCCTCATGTATTTGGTCTCAATGAGAGCTGGAGCAGCTTTTGCCTTTGTTTCTGGGCAGGCTTTTTGTTTTTTGTTGGGACTCAAGCCATAACAAGGTTGTGAAATGGGGGTGTAGCAAGGAAGACCATAGTAATAATACATTGTTCTTTGTGACGTAGGGTTTAGAGTTATATTATAGGTGGTTAGTCGTTTTGAAATCGATGTCAGAATATATCATGGCACCTTTATCCTGTCTAACTCTTTGAGTCTGAGATAATTATGTATTTTATTTCGTTCATCCTGTTCTGTGTTTTGGTATGATGTAATCTGTATAATCATTACCACCGAGTCAATGTGCTGAGACAATTCGGAGTTATATATTGCCATTTAATAATTATGTTTGGTTTAACCATTCTGAGTACTCATTGTAATGCGTCTGACAGTGAGTCTCGTTTTTGATGTTCGTGTTAGGTGGACAGACTAATTGCAGCTTTTTTTTTCAATACTGCTAGATATAGATACCTCTTGCAAGCATTCAGGGGTGTAATGGCAACAATCTAACAAGAGCATGGGTTTTCGAAGTCGAAGCATTTCTAGTTTTTCAGAATTCTCCCTTTCAGTTGGATCAAGCATTTTACAATTCTTGTGAGTCTCCATTGAGGATTTTGGGCGGTTTATGGCTGATGCTGGTCGTAATCAATGTTGTGATAGATTGTAAGGATGGAAATACGATGGCAACGTGTTAATAGCTGCCGGAATGCAGGCTGGTGGGTTTATTGACTCTTGCTGCTTATAAAGCGTCTGCTGTATTTTTATAGGATAGATGCGATATCCTCTTAGGTTGCTATTGACATCTTAAGAATAGAAGGGGTCAATGACTTTAATATTAATTTATATATTCATTTATCTCTTTACACGTTCTCAACTTAAGTTATGCAGTGTTGAGATTATTGCTATGTGTGAATGGCATATGGGTATCCTTTTGAAATTAATATTTACAGACAGAATTGTTATATGATAGTATTAATTTTGACAGTAAACTAAACTATATATTATGTAATGTACCCAGTATTTATAGTATATCGACCAATTGTATGTCACTGCATCTACAGTGGGATGTGTATCACAAGAAATCGTTCGGACTAAACTCTTCACTGAGCTCTTGGAGCTCTTTTTTTATTTTAGTAATGCCCATTGAATTACTGTTACCTGCAAACATGGAATTATTTTCCAAGAACGTTGAGCACAACAAGGTTCGTCCAAAAATTACTTCACTCATTATTTGTCAGTCAAGCAAAGTTGGATTTCAATAATCCTTCTGTGCTAAGGTCGTTAGGTTATCAACCATGACCAGCACTGCCATCCCTTATGAGGCCACGTCTGAACCCCATAGAATACCTGTGTATGAAAATCTGACTGGTGGTTGAAGCGCTATCTTCCCAGCCTCATACAGCTACCAAACCAGCACTGATAAACTTTAGGCTGTAGCTCACACGATTCATTAAAAAAAGATAAAGATTTACTGTAATCCAAATAAACAATGACCAGATGATTACTCGAGCCTCCTGCTTGGCAGGCAAGATAGGTCTGTAGAGAATCATTGATAGATGTGAGTAGCAACGTCAGCACCTCCAGCAGTGTGCACAATATTTTGGGGCTAGAAATATTCCTGATTCTACATAACTCTATGTGCCACATTGTAGAAAACCTCTTATTACCTGCATGAACTATTAGCCACTGGCACAGTTGATTCTCCTCCGAGGATCTTTGTGTATGTGATTTACCATGTGCAGTGTGGCATGATGTGCTTATGCATGCTGACACTGTTACATGCTACCTCTTTCCACATAAAAAACCTTGCTGACCCAGAAAGTCGTCACCCCTATCCCATTTGTTCTGTTGTTGGTCAAGCATGATACCACTCACCATTCGGTCGCGTTTTCCTTTGGCTTAAATGTAAAGAGCCTAGAAGAGTGAGTTCTATGGGGGCACTTCATCAATTGTTTTTGTATCTTTATACAGGATAGTTATGGTGGTCAGACATATTTGCCTGCTGTTGATCTACTACCAGCATTTCGTTGTCTTTCTATGCAGTATCTTAAAATGCCTAGAGGCGTTTTTCTGGTGATTGGTTGTTTTAAATATTATTTTATTTTTATGTATGCTGAATGCTTTTTACGTGAATTTGTTGTTGTATTTTCCACAAGCACTGGTTGATTCGATGTACGTCTATTTCTTTTCATGCTCTTTGCCCTAGTACATCTTGCACAAGCACGTTGAGTGTGCATGTATTGATGTGTATTGATGTGCATGCAAGGCAGGCAAGGTTGGCATGTATTAACATGTGTGCTGTGGTGCGATTGCTGGAACCTTTGGGTGGCTTTTTATAAACTGGCTTGCAGTACATATCTTGATCTCTGCACCCATTTGGCTCCCTCACCTACCGATCTTGCACTATGTCCCCATTAGCTCCACTTGTACGTCACACTGGCAATCTTTAAGGCACCGTTCGCGTTGGTTCTTTGTGTTCTGGAGGCATGGAGCTGGCTGCGATCAAGTGCCTAGTAAATTAATTTCTCTGTGGGCACCAAGCAAATTTTATTATCTCACTGTTAATTTGAAAGTCTGTATTCCATGATGCTGCAAGATGGTGACTAATACTGGTGCCAGGTGGCTGGGCAATGCATGACTTGGAAGGTCCACAGGCAGTGAGTTCTCATGTGTGTACTACTAGCTATAAGATCCGCCAGACGCGAGATGGTCGCACCAGCTTCTCCGTGTTCCTGGTCGACACGCTGGCATCGGCTGGCTGCACTCCCTGCCGCCACCGCTGCCCCTCCTGGTAACGCCCACGGCCGCCCCGCACACTCACTTCGCTGCAGGCAGTCAGTTGGCGAGCCACTGGTTTGATACTATCTTCCAGGCAGCTACCGAGCCAGTACCCTGCTTCACGTGCCTCATCGGACCGTTGGCTCGGCTCGGACGCGCGACCACTGCCTCATCGCCGCTTTGTTCTGCCGAGCGACATCCAGCACCTCCTGCGGTCCGGCAACCAACCAGCCTACCAGCACTTCTCTGCAGCCATCCTCAACGAAGCCTGCCGCGCCTCGGCAGTGCTCACTTCATCGCACTATACTGTCTGCGCTCCATCCATCCCGTGTTGACCGGCAATGATTCGACCTCGTTACGCTGCTTCGAAAGTCGGCCGGCGACCGATCGTCCGACTCTCAGACGCACAGAAGCAGCGCCCATGTCGGAGTGCCTCATTTCACGCCAGACCGATGACGAGCTGGACCTCAAAAAGTTTGCGTTCCATCCGGTTGCCAGGAGATGAGGGCCACTCTGTGAAAGGGCCACCGTAGCAGAGGACCGGGCAGCAACTTGCGTGGTGCATCAGTGAAGGCGCCAGGAGTCATGTGGTAGCGCTGGCCGTGGAGGTGATGAGGACAGATGCCGGAGCGTGCCGCAGTTCCCTAAGCTGGTTGACACAGTGCCATTAGCGATGTAGCGGGCATCTGGTGGTTAGTATTATGTGATGGATGTCAGCCGTCAGGCATTGATACATCTGGGTTATCGATGTCCAGTTTACCAGTTTCCGTGATCCAGATATGATGTGAAATTTCTCAATCTGTAAATCTCTCAGTTGTAAAAGTATTTAAACTTCTCTCTCTCTCTCTCTCTCAGTACGAGATGGATGAACTTGTCGACATGTATGTCATATTATTATTAATAATAACAAATCAACTGTAATTTTGAAGATATCATATTTTCTACGTTGGGGACCCTAATATAATTAAAGCTGGGTTGTAGGCAGCACCGATAATAGGATAAGCAACCATTACAAATGTTAATGAAATCAGCTGGCAAACTCGCTTACAGTTTAAAAGGTAAGGTAGCCAAAACCGGAAGTGGAGCGTGTATCGGAAAAATGAATAGACCAACAGGCACTTTGAATAACAATCCAACTGTTTGCATCAGTTCAGCTGGCTGCAAGTTATGAGAACCAGCAGTGGACCTTATGTTGCGTCTAGTGAAAGGTTCATTTGTTAGGGACTCCAATTATAAAAGGAATACACAGGAGATATCATGGTCTAGCTCATTTTTGAAATTCGCGTTTTGGAGTAGCTGGGATTTCTGCGACTAACAAAGTTGGTTTATCGACCTCGTTAAACCGCGAGAAGTTTGCTCTCGTCAACATAGGCGTGTCTGTCACGCTGAGCCATTGAGTGAGAGAGTGTAGGGTGCTGCTGAGAGAGCATACGAGTTAGCAAGAAGACAGGAGTAGGATCGTGCACTATCTGCAGCAAGTGGCCTCAACTGCTCTCGTTGCCTTGCAAGAGTGGAAATAGATAGGTAGACGGATCGGAAGGCATCCTATACTTTAAGGCTCACTGGTCATTACTATGGCTCTGAAGCTACAGTGCTGGCCTTGTGGGTGTAAAAGAGACAAACAAGCCAGTAACCAGGCACCTTGTTGGCGGTTTTCAGTTCGCAGTTCTAAACTTGGGACTGTGAGAGGCTGCACTGCCCGATAGGTCAGGAAATTTCTCTCGAGATTTTCACACATCTCAATGTGGTCTGATTTTCAGCCAATCTATATCTGCTCCCACCTTGACCTCAATTGAAGCAGCTAAAGGTGTTTGGTAGAGTGCTGATCTGCTGAACTCTAATGGCACAATAAATTACTATCTGGAATCATCAGCATGGGGTTTCATGGAGCAGCAGGCACTATCTTCGAAGATCGTCCTTTGGCTTGGCAAAAGAGGTGTGCACTGCCTCAGAAGTCTTTCCTGGCTGCAGGCTGATTGCCAGCTGCCCGGCACTCGCACTGTGCTCCCCTGTTTGCCCGTCCCTGGTTGCTCGATAGTGTTGCAGCCAGATTTACGGTTTAAACTGCCAGAGCTGCTCGATCTGAGGCCTCAACTTCCTGCTTCAGTGCTCTCGACATTGGGGCTGCAGCAACTCTTCAGTTCACCCACTTCAACCCTGCTTCCCAGATCTTCCACTACACCATTCCGGCTTCACAACGTGCTGCTCCAGTGCCCACAGGATCAGGCAGAAACCGTTGCAAGGATAGCCATCTTCCGACTTTTCAGAGTACCCTGAAAAGGTGGAGTTATTACATGCACGATATGCTGCGATCGGCCTCTACCGCTGTCCGGCTTCCCAGAAACTCAACTTCTCATAACTCTCCTCACTTGCTCTCTGTCTACTCTCTCTCCTCGTCCTTCCTCTCTGGTTGTGCGTCTCTTATGCTGTCTCAGGGTCTGTCTCCATCTCTATGAGTGCATCAGGTAGCATCTTCTGTTCAATTCTTAAAGTAGCATTCACAATTAGAGGGCTTTTCCGTGGTCCTTCTTGTCTGTGCGCGTGTTGATCCTTACCTGCCACCAGAGCCGTGTACACTTCTCTAAAGGCTCATTCGCGGCGCGCTAGACGTGGAAGGTGAGAATCGGAGAAGGCTCGGCAAGAAGGCAAGGGAAACATGCGGCTGTTCCTTTGGCTGAGGCTGCGGCGCTCAGCGTTTATGATTAGTGCTTGCACAGATTGTCTGCGTTGAGCTCGCGTTGGCGAAGCTGTCGTCAGAAAACTTTGGCTCCGCGCGATGCTGCTGGCCATTCGGTATGAACGGGCGGCTGACGAGCCAGAGCCAAGCGTTTCACTGACCACTCTCTGGGTGCTGCTGCCAGACCCGGCAGCCACCGGCTCGTCGCAAAGCCGCGATCGGCAGCATAGCAGCAGCGCGGTTGTGGACGTCTCTTCTACGCTGCTAGAAGTAATAGAGCTGACGGGGAACGTTAGCCCTGACATGCGAGCCATCGGCCGACCTCATCGTGACCACTCCGGAGAGTGGGGCGGCATCAGCCGAAGCTGGCAAAACCATGCCTCCTGGGCCTCAGTCAGTGAGCGCTTGTCCGATAAGCTGAGAATCTCTATAACTAGGCTGAGTGCACCTGCCACGCGAGCGCCAGGAACCAGGGCTGCGGCAACAGAACTTGTTTCCTATTATTTTTAATTTGCCTAAGCTGTCATCCACTGTTTCTCGCGATCTAACCCCCTCGTCTCAGCAAAGTGCCGTTGAGGCTTTGATAATGTGCTTTGGGGCTTGATCATTTCTGCCTAGAGGAATGTCGGTTGAATGAGCAGCTAGAAATGACCAAACCATGGAGCCTTCCTTTGGCATCATTGGCCAGAATAATAATAAACAACAATGCATGATGGCGCCCTCCAGAACTTGATCACTATTCTAGGCGCTTCCCATTTACTACAAAGTGAAATGCAGATTGAATGGTAGAAGTAAAATCATTCCCGAAAAACAAACAAAATTAATAATATATGTTAGAGGTGACTTATACAGTTCAACATGCAAATGTGGTTAATTGTAGCATGCTGGAATGTAAATATTTAAAAGTAAATTCAGCCTAATCAATTGCTTCATTCATATGGTGATGACATAATATATCCTTCGGTTGAATTGATTGTCTGGGCGCTTTCCTGTCAGATATAATCTAGAAAGATCTGAATCATGATCTAGCACCAATAGGAAATTTCTTGACTTAGAAATTACTGCCGGAGTTGCTACTGGCAAACATACATCAGAACAAAACCAATGAGCTAACACACTTCCGTCATAAAAGCTGGATTTACACGGTAGCAGCAGAGACCGGTAGGTTTTATTTTTAGGTATGTTTCGGGTCGTTATCGACTCCATTTCTCACAGGGGTGGCTCCTTTTCTGCTGCTTTACCATTTTACTGGGCGTGATTGATAAAACAATTTGTTGTTCTACAAAATATCAAACATAAAACATTTATGCAGCACCGAAAGAGAACTTCAACGTATTTCTTCGGATTGAAAAGGAAACCAACCCTAAGAACTTAGATTGGCAAAGCTTCCACCAGGAGCTTTGCTATCTTCCTGCCCTGAAATTCTCTTTGTTTCTTGACTTTCGAGCCTGCCTGCAGAGGAGGATGAGCCGGCTTCCTGGCTCCATACATTCCAATCACCTTTTTTTCAGTAAAGTGGGCAGCCATGCTCAACAAAACTCTCTCTCTCCAGCGGCTCTCTCTCTCTCTCTCTCTCTCTCTCCCTCTCCTCTCTCTCTCCTCTCTCTCAGCATGTTTATATGAGCATATTTTGTTGAATTTGTCCAAATAAAGGCTCTCAAATCTGTCCATGAAGTCCTCTGAGTTTGGCTGGAAGTAAGCTGTGAGCAGCTGTTAGATACTGGCTCTTGCCTGAGATTAACAGCAGAATGCCGCCCGTTAAGGACTTGGATGACGTCACTCAGTATAAAGCGCCGGGCAGTTTGTATAACGGTCCATTTCGTGAAATAATCGACGCCTCACTTCCCTCAAATGATTCAAGATGAACCGGATTCCGTACTGATATTTTGAGACTACCTTCTGTTGAATTACATGGCAGTTCCCTTGCCATCCAGATATAACATGAAATGTGCATGCGCAATACATGTAAATGTGGTTTGATAAGCGATGGACTAATTTTATTAATATTAATCAAACTGAATAAACCCCTGTTACATGCATGACTTTTTGTTAAATGGCGCTTTTGGAGTTCGATGTTTGGAAGCTGCCATTTGGTAGGAATATCAGGAGGCCTGTAGGATTACCTCTCAAACACCAATCATGGTGTTGTGATAAACTTGGCATACTAAGTAATGCTCAGGTAGCCGTTATGGCGCGACTCGTAATGCTGTGCGAGTCTATTAACTTCTTGCTGATTTGCTCTCGTCCGTGCTGCCATCGTCTCATTGTTGCTGAATGATACGGGGTTGTTCGGCAGCGGTTGCCTTTATCCGGCATAAAGTCCGGAAATGAAAAACTATCAAGCATCATTTTCATCGCATGCACCCACAATTCAACGCTGGTGGCGGCGTTTGGTGGGCTCCTGGGCCAAACTCGGCCTGCATGGCGCAGCAACAACCTGACTGCTGTACGTGCCTTTGCCAGGTACCGGCCGAGGGCCCGTTCTGAGGTCGTCCGAGAACCAACTGTCTCGGCCCAGCACGAAACGACCACGTCAAGTGATCGGGCTGTCAACGGCGTTGGCCAATCAAGCGACCTCTATCGAACAAGCTGACAAAACACATGCAGGTGAGAGGCGAATGCCATGGTCTGAGCATGGCAGCCATCCAGGCATCAGGTGCACAGCGAGAGTCCTCAGCGAGTCCAGCCACAGGTCAGCCCGGCCGAAGCAGGTCATGCAGGTGCCTGTCAGCCATCTCCTTTCTCTTTAGATGGGGCTGTTCCAACTTTCGTCCAATGGTTCCTTGATGCGCTGGGTTCCACCTCCTTAAGCTTTGCAGGGGAAGCACTATTGCCCTCAGATAGCCACCATGAACCGGCCATCTTCCCTCTCTCTCTCTCTCTCTCTCTCTCTCTCTCTCTCTCTCTCTCTCTCTCTCTCTCTCTCTCTCTCTCTCTCTTTTCTCTTTTTCTTTTCTCTCTTTCTTCTTACTGTCTAAGAACGACCGATGCACATGCCATATTCATTGATACATATTGCATACACATGTCTATGCATATTATCATATTTAATATTCTTTTTCTTCTTACAGTGGATGAGAGGAGATCTATTTGGCTGCAGTGTACATACAAAGGCGACCCTATAATTGTGAATCACAATCCTAAAGCAAGCTTTGTCATCTATGATTTTGCAGACAAATTTGCCATCGATTATATACCAACGTAGTATCTTCTCAACAATAGCACTACCTATTGTTGGCGTTTTCTGCGAATACCAGCAAATGTTCTGAAAGGTTGAATGCAAAGGTTGTGAAAAATGAGTTAAGTTCTCAAGGCTAATGACCAAGTTACCTATCATCGTTAAGCCTAGTCTTGCTGAGACATTGGAAGCCTATCCCTCAAATGGTTTGGCTAATCTCATTTCCTGTTAGCTTAGTTGTTCTTCAAAAATGAAACATGCTTACAGTAAATATAATATCAGCTTGATGAATCAAGTCTGTTCGAACTAACCATAAAATATTAAATAAAAATATATGAACAACAGCCTGGTGTACAGCCACATTGGTCTATCATTTGAAACATATACAAGCCAGGCTTATTTTAATTAACTACTTTTGGTTTCCTTTACTACCTTGGGAGTTGCTTACTGTTTCTATTTAAGACCACATTCATTAGCAGATATAATAATATCATGTGTAATACTGTTTATTATTTGCCAATCGAGGAAATAAATTTTTTTCAGAACATTTTGCAATATACCATAAAATGACTATGATCAGATATATTAGTGACAATATATCAGCGACAGCAAATAAACCAGTTTGAGGTAACTGCTTCATTGATAACCTTCAATAGTTCATTATGTATACCACAGTGTCCTTTTACTAACTACAAAGGACAAAATCAGGACCCACTACATTTGCTTGATAATAAGTCCATTTTGCACCTTTTTAAATTTAGATCAAGACAAGGATATAAGGCTGCAGTCAGAAGTGAATTCAGGTTCAGGAGCATACAGAACCTAAAGCATCTTCCTCAAAAAAGTTAAGTGTTTCCACGTGAGCCACATTAGATTCAGCAGGCAGTGATATTCCCAGCGGGTGGGGGAGTAGATCTCTGATGGTAAATGGAGCCAAGGAATGAAGGAACCTACGGTGATGGTGACCTTTAAGTCGTCGTTGTGGCCTGGGAACGAGTCACAGGTCCGCCCAGTTGTGGCGGTGTGGCGGCTCTTTGATCACGGCAGACAAAGCCCAACCTGCTGAGCTCTGCTTACCTGAGTGCACACAGGCAGTAGACAAGCAGTGAAGTTACAAGTCAAGGACAGGATGTCGAAAATGCGTGGACAATTGGATGCTATTATCCCTGTTCTTAGCAAACCGAATTTCAACAATATTGTCTGAAATTGAAAGTATTCAGACCTGGACATTATTCGGCAACAGTTAGCTTTGAGATCGTAGTAATATACTTCAGGTTTACCGTGACGTATGAATGTGGTTGCTTTTTCTGATCATCCCGATCAGTGTGTGGTGGTCGCCACAGGTGGTTATGGTGATTCTTTCGTCCCTGCAGTTGATTGCGTTTTCACCTCCTAGATTTGGCTGGGCCTGGGTGAATGGAAGAGAGTTGTGTTGTGAGGTGGATGGGAGCTTCAAGCGCTCGAACTCATGTGTGGGAGAATGAAATGGCTTCAAATGACGTTATCCTGGAAATGCAGACGATGAAGCAGTTGCAGGTCTGAATGTTTATGGTTAATCTAATGCGGTTCTTTCTATTGTATGGGGTCAGGGCGCGGTCCCTAATACCGTAAAGCATCGAGCTGACGGGTCAGGGTACTTCTCAGCTACGCCGTAAGGTAATGATAGCGAGTGGAACAGCACTATTTTTTGGTCAGAAGGTCTGAAACGTGGATTAATTTTCGTAGACTTTATGGATTTTGCTCGGCATGGTTTAGCTCAAACTGATCAGTGGATCATTCATCTGGCGAATTGGGCGCGTGTCTGTATAGCTAAGCTAAGGCCTGCCTGTCCAGCATCCCAAGCTATCAGTGACCCCATGGGGCCACAGATGCGTGTGTACACCACATACATGCATGCACACACTCAAAATCTCAACCTTTCCGTGCATGCCATTTTTTGCTTCCTATGCTTGCCTTTATGTTCAACCAGTTAAACTTTGCTGCCCTTTTTTTCTAATAAGCTCAAGACACACTCTGTAAGCCTGCACTAGTCTTCGTGTTGTGATCAGGAAGCAAACCAGGCTCACTGCCTTGACCTTGTGCGTTCCTATGTAGAACAACTAAAAATAATTTGGCTGCATGAGACCAGGTGGACCAAGAGCTGCTGCCTAAATGGGGTGGTGTTGCTTTTGCACATGTCTAGCAAGAGATTTGCATTCTCTGAGGCCATTCTATCATTTGCCATTATTATTATTATTATCTGCTCCTGCAGTGTTTGCAGTTATAGTTTTACTCAAAAAACCGTGGCGCACATTTGTGTTGGCATTCTCTCTTCTCTTGCTGTCTCTCATGATGTGTTTGTGTGTTTGTAGCGTGCGTGCAACGCCAGCGTCTTGATGTCAGCGCCGCAGTATTAATGCCAATGCACTCGGTTGGCATTCGACCGAATTTGCAATTACAGTGAACCTAGAAATTCTTGCCCGAGTATTTTGGATGGAGTTCAGGAATGAATGGTTTGCATACATAAGCCTGCGTTTGCACTGCCGACTTTCTAATAATTGTGTTTGCACTATCATTCAGAAAAGTTGATGGCCGATTTAATCCGGCCTGCAGTATTTATAACAATAATGCCGGAGAGCTGAGGCGAAAGAGCTTCCCGGAAAGCGGCCCAGACATAGCCAGCAGAAGTTTTAGGTTTGCCAGCCAGTAATCATTGGTAAGTAGAATGAGAATATGAAAATGGAGATAAGCATATAAAAAAGTTTTCGGTAAAGTGCACAGTCACTAAGTAATGTGCACTGTTACGGAGCCGTGTTGGCTCACTAGGTAATGCGGTTGCTTTTTCGGCCTTGGTCCCAAGGTTGTGAGTTTCGGAAATCCTGCGGTGGGCGATCCTTTATTGCTACTGCATACTGGTGGGGATAAGCCCATGGGCTCTTCTGTCGCTATACAAAAGAGGCTGTTAAATTGGCTATTTTTATGGCGTGTGGGTGTATATCGGTACAGGTTTGTTAACCTTTCATAAGCGCGTACACGTGATCGTCTGTAGAAACGGTCAAGCCAAAACTATAACGCCATATTCTCCATGTTTGGAAACTCGCTCTAGGCACCTCTATCTCAGGCTTACAGACACTTAACCATTTTTTATTATATATATATATATACCTGAATTCATTTATATTATGCCCCAAGAAGACTTAATCTCCTGTTCAAGCCACATGCCGGGCTCAGGCACGACCTCAGTCCGACCTTGGGGTCAGGAGGCAGGCACAACAACCACTGGACAAACCAGCAGCTACAGGCATATGTGCCCATTGTTTGATTGCTCGGTTGATGCAACTAGTAAAGTGAGCGCAGCTTCTCTTTCATGGCCATCGACGGGCCCAGCTCCTCCCTCAAGATGCTGGTGACATGCCGACAGTAGCTCAAACCAGACGGAAATCTGGCGCCGTCAGCAGATGCTTGGAGGAATCGATAAGTGTAAACCGGAATGGTCATACAGGTAATCGTTCCAGCTATTGGATAGCTAGCAGCAACTGCTAACTGGGTTGTAAGTAGTGGAACTATCACGGAAAGTTCCTGTTTACATTACTGGCTCACGGAAGGTCTACAAGTGTCCAGTAATCTAGTCTTATGCAACCTATTTGAGTTAGCTGACCTACTGCCAAGACTTCTTACCACGATGCCGTCCTTTGCTTGTAAAAGGTAGACAGATGAAGTTCCAAATGGAGTGAGTGGTTGAGCTTACACTGCACGAGAGAATAAAGCAAAAGTTTGTCATACAATTATTGCTACTAAGAGCTATTCAATTGATCAAGTTGGATTTAAAATCTCAAGGTACTGCTCGAATATGATTCCACATTTGCAGGAAAACTAGCAGTCAATGGTAATACACCTGGGAGCTTCGAGTAGAGTCTTTTTGTTGAATTTGGTGCTAGTGCAAGTGGCCTCTAAGTCCAAGCCTGATCTGTATCCAATGACTAACAATGGAGCGATATCATGAGGCAGCTGAGGCCAGATGTGGCCTACTGGGAGCCCACCTTTTCAGTAAAAATCAGGCTCAAGTGGAATGCGCTGCTGCTGAAGAGACAAATACAGAAGAAACATGGTCTCTGCCCAGCCAATAGTATGCAAATTGTGCCTAGGATAATGTCACACTATTGCTTACATTCCAATAGCATTTGTGTTTGTTTACGGCTGTCAGTAAATATTTTTAATGGTGCTTTGCTTCTTCCTGGCTTCATCAGAATGCTCTTATTACCAAACAATTTACAGACATAGCATCAGCCAAGAGGCATCCTGCGAGGATTTTTGGACCCAGTATATGTATATACTGCCATATACCCACACCGCTGAAGCATTCAAGTATTGCTGAAAAACCAGTACACAAGCCATGTTGTTCATTTCTAAGCCTCCACCAAGCAGCAACCCGGCATGCCTGGGGCCTATTTGACTGCCGCTGCGAAGGCCAGGTCGCCAGGCGTTACCGACGGTTCGGTAGCGCAGCTGCAATATTAAACAATTTCTTGAAAGGTGATACTTCTATCAGGTACAACCTTGATCTGGCTTTCTGACTGGTATCATCAAAGATAATGTAATTTAATGCTAATCATATCTTCTGTAACTCCAAAAGCCACAAGACTAAGTGGATGGGTGAGTTTTCTGCTTAGTTCCGTTTTATCGTCGTTTAGCATCAGAAAGGTACCATTCCAAGATTAGCTCTTTAAAACATAATCATTCAGTTTAGCATTTGTAGCAATTCAGCAGTGGAACGACAAAAATACAACTGAGTAGGGCCTGCGCCGTGATCCTTTGGCGATGGCGCTGAAGAGAGCTGAGTGGACACCTATATTTTGTGATGGGATGTGGTTTGACAATTGGCAGTTAGACAATGACAAATGATCCAATCTTTAGGTATAATTCCACCTCTGCAAGAGATTCATTCTCAATGCCTCAGGCTACTATAGGAAGCTCGTTAATAGGGATACGTCGAATTATTATTGCTAGATGAACAGGCATGTTTGCGTGGGCCAAGCAAAGCTTAGTTACTACTAAGACATAAAAGTAGCACCTACTAAAACTTTGCATGCATATTTTTCGTATGCTTATTATAACATTGGAGCCTAGTCATTTGCAGCCATACTTTCTATCAGACTCCTTACTACTGTCCGGCAATGACTTTAAGCAGCCTATGAAATGCGCCTATGCTCGATCGTATGTAATTTACATATGTACGTGCCCTGAAAGATTCCTGTCTCTGTTCGGCCTTTGTAGGAGCTTGAGTTCACGACATCGGTCATTAAGACTCCACCTCTAAGATCTGCCAAAAGATCTTACCTCAGAGGCCAAACCATGGTGGCTGCAGATCATGGCTCATGGGCCTTAAAGAAGCGGATGGAGTCAATAAACGCTGATTTTGCTTAGGCTGTCAATGCTAACTCACGTTAGCCACTAGAGTTTTATTTGTCATCTCCCCTCATTAGGAATCATTGAAGGTCTGAGTTCACATTCCTGAGCCAGATGCGAGCCGCTGTTCTTCATTGCCCAGGGTTACTAGGCAGCTCTCTGATTTTCTCCCAGCCCGCAGTAAAGTCACATCCTACTCAGGGAGTGGCTGGCAGGCTTGTGAATTTGGGCAGCAGCACTCAAATTTCTGAGACAAGGACCCATTTTCATTGTAATGTAGCCATAATGCATATAACTGCCTCACTATCGTGGATACTGGATCTCAACAAGCAGTCGTATTCGATTGGACATGAGTTTTCAGTGCCACCGTATGTCCCAGAAGGGAGTGCCCAATGCCGAAGGCCAGCGTCAGCTTCAGGTTAAGCCTCTCATGCGGCTCGATTTCAATCACCCGTGTGAGTGCCAAGGTGAAGCTGTGTATCACTGTCTGTGATGGTTTGGCCTACTGATCTCATCGGGTCTGTCTCGTATACTTCTTCTTGGTGTAGTCGACCGTCCAATATTCCAGCGATCTCAATGATCCAACTTCCCTCCTTGCTGTCTGGCACCCTATGTCGTTTAGAAGTTTTGCACCATCTGAAATAATTCTCTGGTGCTTTCGACATGAAAACGTTTGCCAAATCTTGTATTGCTATTCGTTATCCAGGCACTCATTCTATATATAAGTATATGTCATATCATATCGTATCTTCTTCGACCCTTAGCTTTATTTGGATGTCCTGTAATTCTTTTCTAACATGTAATATGTATATAATTCACTTGTGGCGCCCCAGAACCAATCTCTATTCAGGCGCTTCCACACACATATCTCTGTGGGCTCGAGCCCACGACCTCAGCAGACCATGGTCAGTGAGCACCACTGCTTTAATTGCATTCTGGAAGATGGCCAGATACTGTTAAGTCTTCATCCACTCGTTAGCTAATAGCGTGGGGAAACACTGCCGTTCTCAGCTTCTCACTGCAGGCTTGATTCAGCAAAGGATCATGCAGAACTCAGACTGACAATCTGGGTCGTGAGGAGGGAGCTCCATACCACCTTAGGCTGGGCTCAGGGGCCTGGCCGCTAGTCTGCCGCACACCGAACTCTCTACTTTCTGCTGCAAGCCATTCTGTGCTTGGCCATCGTTGCCAGTCGCCATCTCTCCCCCGACATGTGTGCTCTAGCACTAACGCGCAGCTGAGGCTGCGTGGAGTGGCTTATCGCACTTTGCGAGTACCTCCGATGTCAGAGGGCGACCTTCCTGCTGGAAGTATGAAGCCTCCTATGGCGTGCGAGAGGCCAACCTGAAGCAGCGCTAAGCGCCCCGGCAGCTGGGCTCCACCGCCAAGCACTGGCGCGGTGTGCCCATAGTCGAAGAGCTCCTTCATCCTTAGAAGATCCAGGTACTTGCGCCATTAAGCTATCCCAAGCAGTCGAGGTGCTGTCCGCTGCCTAAACCAGAGCATTCGCCACGGCAGCTGCTGATGGCCTTCAATCACCTCAAATCTCCTTGCTGCCTCACGCACCCTTGCTCTGGCTTAAGCTGTGGTGACGTTGTGAACGTTTGCACATGTCTCAGGTTTTCTTTGGCTGGACCATCACGGGTGTCACTTCGCACCATACCATGACTGCTGCGTATTCACTGCCGTGCACCACACTGTCCACCTGGTACATTATTTTAAAGCAGGCACAGAGCTTGTGGGACTAATTGCAGCCTCAGATTTGCTTTGATTACTGGTGCATTTAAATGGCTTGTGCTGCATTCGTGACTTAAAAAACGTTATTTGCACTGCAACTTATCATTTTGGCTCATCAGGCATTGTCGAACGAAGTAATCTCACGCCTCTGGTCAATAAGCATTTAAGAAGCATCTAAGCTGTGCAGATCGGTTTATGGTGCTCATACCGGTATGAGTTTTTATGAAAACTCAAAATGCACTTACAGTATCTTTCTAAATCGACCATCAGGCGAAATGGAAAGTATCCATTTCTCTATGTCAATTAGATCCTCTGTCATTTCTCTCCTGCCAATAAGTCTATAGCCTCCTAACTGTCTGTCATCATCTCTCCCCCTCTCTCTCTCCTCCAAGTGTCCACGTCTCTGTTTTTATTATCAGTGTCGTCCTGTTTCCCTCTTAGTCACCTGTCTCAATTGCAATCCCAGGATCCGCTACATGGCCTCAGCTGCTGTGATGCACTGCCAAATACGTTTGCCTCATGGCATGTGCGTGAAGCTACTCCCCAGTTCTATAGGCAACTATCACCTGCAGCTCAGTTACTTATAAGGCAGCTGGCTGTAGTCACCTTCTATAATTTTTATTTACCCCTTGCTTACCCTGTTTTCCCCAATGCAGGTGCTGAAGCCTTTAGCACTCTGGCGTGGGGTGTCAACTTCCAGCCACCTGGGCAGAGTCGTGGAAGGGGACAGGTACTTCGACGGAAAAGTTCAGCGTTATCTGACTTTGTACCAGTAAATGGTTCTTACGCACTGCCTCGTGATACAGCTTGCTCTGGCAGACCTTATTCCGGTGCGACCTTTCCCATCGCTGAAGGTTTACTTCTGCGTTTGCTGATCGTGGGGGGGAGTTTTGGTGACCTATACACCACAGTTGCTGGCTGCCACCCTTCACACTTCCGCCAAAACTTTCCAGCTGCCCGCGAGGCGTGCTCCAGATGATGGGGTCGGAAGCCGGCAGACCTCGGTTGACGACCATGGTGTTGCGGTCATTCTCATGCGACGTCAACGCTTTGCAAGAAGTTTCGCTGACCTTTCCCGGTTGAGGTCGGTGGGCATCGCGCTTATAGATATACGGTATTTGCTCTGCTGCCTGCGTCCATCTTGGGCCGGGGACCTGTGCCTCATCTGCGATGCGCCACCTCTCTCTCTCCCTCTTTCTCGCCATCTCTCTCTCTCCTCACTCTCTCTCTCTCTCTCCCTCTCTCTCTCTCTCTCTCTCTCTCTCACTCTCTCTCTCACTCTCTCTCTCTCCCCCTCTCTCTCTCTCTCCCTCTCTCTCTCTCCCTCTCTCCCTCTCTCTCTCCCTCCCTCTCTCTCCTCCTCCTCCTCCTCCCTCTCCCCCTCCCTCTTGCCACCTCTCTCTCCCTCCCCCCTTTCCTCTCCCTCTCCCTCCCTCTCTCTCCTCCTCTCTCTCTCTCTCTCTCTCCTCCCTCCTCTCCTCCTCTCCTCTTTCCTCTCTCTCCGCCGTCTCTCTATCTCTCTCTCTCTCTCTCTCTCTCCTCTCTCTCCTCTCTCTCTCTCCTCTCTCTCTCTCCCTCTCTTCCTCTCTTTCTCTCTCTCTCTCTCTCTCTCCTCCTCTCTCTCCCTCTCCCTCCCTCTCTCCCCTCTCTCTCTCTCTCTCTCTCCTCTCTCCCTCTCCCTCTCTCTCTCCCCCTCTCCCTCTCTCTCTCTCCCCCTCCCTCTCTCTCTCCTCTCTCCCTACCTACTCTCTCCTCTCTCCTCTCCCTCTCTCCACTCCACTCTCTCCCTCCCCTCTCTCTCCCTCTCTCCTCCCTCTCTCCCTCTCCTTCTCTCTCTGCTCTCTGCTCTCTCTCTCTCTCTCTCGGATGCTCCCGGCCTCCAGGGCGTCAATCATCTCCGATGCTGCTGGCCCACTCCTAGTGGCTGCATGCGGCTCCACCTCTGAGAGCTGGGGCAGCGTGTTTCTCCTCAAGATCGGCTTCAAGCCTGCCCACGACTTCCTCCAAGCTTTATATGCCATGTTTCAAGCTGCTACAGTCTGCTCAAGTGCTGCTTGACCACTCAATGCCGAGATCGTCGCTGGTTTATCGGTTCAAACAAGAATATGGAATATGTCGTGGACCTACTTTTTTGTGACTGGTTATGAACCCGGGTTAGCTGCTATCACCTGTGGTAAATGGTAAATGATGGTAAATGCATTTCAGGCTGGCAGGCTATTGACGCGGTGTGATTTTTCCTAAACATTTTGCGACTGAAGGCAGCTGACAATGAGCAAAACCTCGTGTTCTCAATTGTAAGCGCATTAAGCCTTGCTAAGAGGGCGCACACGAAAAGAAGCGTCTGTTCGGAAGACAATAAGTCTTCCAGCCGGCGCTTCGATCAGTTTTTCTGACGTGACTATAAAAGCTGACCTTATGCAAGACCGCATTTCCAGTGGCGCATCCACGTTGCATCGTCAGTGCTCACCCAGCTCGAGGATATTCTTGGAGGAAGATGAGGAAAGTGGGGTTGGGTGTGCTTCTTGAGGCGTTGGTAGTCTGCGGAAGGTTCAAGGAAGAATATATAACCTTGACAACTGAAAGCACAGCTCTGGGACCTCAGCTGCTGTTGCTGCTAGCGCTTCGTCACTCGCGCGGTAGTCAGTATTACCACTATTACCAATGCACAGCATTACCAGTCAGGTGGTGCTGCAGCACGCCAGGGAAGCCTCACTGAGGAGGTTGCTGTGGACTTGAGACCCCTCCTATCCTTTCCATAACTGCTTTCTACAATTCTTTGATTAACATTACCTGTTTTCAGTTTTATCTACAATACTCTTTTCTTTCCTAGCTACATTTGAGGCTACGAGGGCATTTTGGCGATCGTCAACAAGTTTCTATCTATCTTTGGTGGAGAAGTCACTGCACGGAAGCTTAGAGGCCACTCGCACTGTCCTGACAGTCGGAAGATGATATGTAGGCCGAAACGACCTCTGTGCATGCTGTTGAGTGATGCAGTGCAACAGCTCAATGGGAGGGGGGCCACAGCATTGTTATTCAGCCATCTAGCAACTACGTCTGCAAGCAACCATGCTGTCTGCTATCCTGTTTCGGTTTTGCCCACGATGCATTCCTCACAGCTTGCTTTGCCGACAAACAACTGCGGTGCCTGATTTCAAAGATCAGCGGTTCCTCCTATATCCACTCCAGCCTTTCTGCAACGCCAGAATGCAACAGCCACAACTCGACCAGTGAACTTTCAGGCCGCATGCTCTGATGTGGGAGTCAACTGAACATTCGATTGCATGAATGAGGCCTGAGGTCGGGCTGTGCCTCGCCAGATCCTATTGGCTGCACGGCTGCATCCCCTCCTCTGACAAGCCCATTTCCCTGCCTCAGCTATTTGGCCCGGCCTGAATTGAATTCAAAAAGTTCAATACCTTTCAAGCACTGCATCATCCCTAAGAAATGTTGCTGCGCGCTAGCGTGGTCTCAGTGATTGGCAATGCACGTGGCTGCTGCTGCTGAAGTGTCGCAGCTACTTCTCCACAATATCCCAATAGTTACCCGCTAGCACGGGTGGCTAGCAGCTCATGTTCATCGCCCGAACCGTTGAGCTACTGGAACTATAGTTATAGAAACAGCTGATATCGTTGCTATTTAGTCTTTATCCGAGCTCCAGCGTCTTCAGGAATCGAACGTCGATCGATCCAAGCGAGTTTATGCTTTTTGGCCTATGCTACTCGATAATCCTCAAAGTATTATTTCGGCCCTATATACACCAGTAGACGACTTTTTTGGGAGTAAAACTCCGAGGGCCCATTTACCACGTTAACTGCAACTGGAAAAGACATTCTGGAAGTTATAGGCCTCTGGGCCTGACGGAATATGAAATCGTGTCTTCGGTGTCTCACTAAACGAACTTACACATTCGGCTGCGTGTCGTTGGTTTTGAACATGATAAATGTCAATATCACCACCCGTTATTATTATAATTAATAACGTAAATGATTGCCGATAAATATTTCTGTAGCACCATTAACTTTCAGTCTCACTTTAGGCGTATGGTTTTAGCTCACACACACACTTTGAGAATTCACACAGGCATGAGTGAGTGGCAGCTATAATGTGAGGAATGTTTAGCTCACAAGATGTGTGTATACATCTTCTGAAATTTAATGAATAGGGTTTAAGTTGATGAGCAGCTCTTGGCTTCCTACCCGAAAATCTGTAAGGATTAAGATGCACCAAACGGGGGTCTTATTTATCAGGATAGTGGCATTAGGAAGTTCTAAGCAGCTGAAGCGCAGATCTACGAGTCGGCGGTATCGCTCATGCCCGGCCATCGGTAGGGGTCTGCGGGATCTGCGTGCAGAGCCGGTGATTCGGGATCCAGAGCAGTTTAGAGCTGATGTATGGAGGA
Source organism: Cristatella mucedo (assembly GCA_009760855.2). Taxonomy (NCBI): domain Eukaryota; kingdom Metazoa; phylum Bryozoa; class Phylactolaemata; family Cristatellidae; genus Cristatella; species Cristatella mucedo. Next base: position 323,323 of record WPIO01000163.1, read on the forward strand.
GCATTTTTCACATTGCTCTCTTGGCGCGATGAAGAACCAACCATCACCACAGTTGTCTCTCAGTGTATCTCATTAGTCTGCCGTGATACTTTAAGTTCTTTGCATCGACCACTTTTATCCAGAACTGTACTCACAGTGGATGTGACCATTAGCCACAGCACGTTATTGGTGCCTTTAGTTCGATGAACCAGCACCACGATTCCAAGCAACTTCTTTCGATTTGAGCTGAACCACCCAGCAGTCATAAGGCCTGCGGGTAAGCGCTAGCTATCTGACGCCACTGTTGGCCTGCATGTCTTCTGATTATTCCATGTGACACATTGCGTCATTTTGTGGCTGCTCAGTTCAAGATTTGGTGGCAGCTCATTTTGGCGTTGCAATTTTTTGCTGCATACAGTCCTGGTTATATTCTGTGTCTTGGGATCCCCCTTGCCCTCAATGGATGGATGGCTGAGGCTAATACAAAAGAGTGTAAGCCAGTGTGTATAGCTACGGATGACTGACGTCTGTGGCTACGGATGACATCACAGAAGCTCTAGGAGCTGAAGGAGCACTGCTCCACCCGCCACCGCCTAGGCTTTGGTTAGTCTTCCCTCTTCCCCCTCTCTGTGATTAGTACTTCAACCCACCCTCCCCCTCTACATCATTTAAAAGAACAAGGCCAGCTCTGTAGTCCACTATGCCTGTCTCCTAAGACAGCTTAGAAGATTTTGTTTGAGTGCACAGATTTATTTATACCGATGATGATAATATAAATAATAATAATCATGTATTTGCATAACACCATAAAGAGAACTCAGCTCTGTATGGAGCTCTTTACACATTAACAACATAAAGGAAAATATTGACGCCTAGGTATTGAGAACACTGAGCGTCAGTGTCACCAAATAAAACACAAGGCTGTATCAAGTGTAGCATCTACAACATCTTTTAGAAATGTTGCTTAAAGTCAGACGATGTAAGGACATCATCAGGTAGGGAGTCAGGCTTGGAGGCATATGAAACTGAAGAGCAGAGGTCTCCAAGATCAGGCGGATTAGAGGAACAGCTAATGAGTTGGAAGAGCGGTGACCCTTGACCCTCTGATTTCCAGACAGTCATTCGAGACATTTGACCTGCAAAGGCTGAAATTGTGTATTGCACTTTACCAGATTGACCTTTGCTACTAGATCAAAATGCTTTCTTGCACTAATAATATTGTTAATAGTAGAACATTTTTTACACATGCACTACAAGCTGAAGATCTTTCTAGGCATTTGCTGCAAAGAGCATACCAATTGGTTAAATGATAAATATGAACTCAGTTTTGGCAACCTGCCATCTCAGCTTCAAGTTTACACGAGAATTGGCTTTCTCCTAAATCAGTACAGTTTTGGATCAATTTCCCTCGGGTTTTGGCTGCTGGAATCACCATTTGTGCCTCATTTCGGGTGATGAATAAACAGCGAGCTCTTGTAAAAGGAGAAGATCTGTTCAACCTTGTGACTCTTATTTGGTCCAACCGATCCAAAACATCGACATCATCAAATCTGTGCAGCACTCAAAATAAAATAGCTGACCAGACATTTGACTATCTACTCAGAGCAGGCCTTATCCCTGTTTATGGGATGTACATGGGTTTAGAAACATTAATAGGAGGGCTTCATCCCTGCAATTGCACAGCTGCTTTATACTCATTTCTGCAGAATTCACTTGCTCAGCGGCTTCTATTGGGGTCATCCATCCTGCCTCCAGATTAAACCCACAGACTCATGGGCACCACTAAGTCAAACCTCCCAGATCACTTTAATTACCACTTCCCTAACAAGAGGACGATCGTGACAGATCAGGAAACTTAACGCATAAGCACCGATGTATTGGACAAATCAAATGGACCAAGCAGTCTGAGGTAGATCGGGTGTTTTGGTTTCTTTTTAGTACTGGTCCAGCTAAGTTGGAGGTCTGGACACAGGCCCCTAAGCTCGTGGGCTTAAGCAGGGTTGCGGCGAGTCGCTTGCTTCCTACCCTGCACCTACCGAAGCTCGAGTCTTCGAGGTGTGTGATGCCAATACTCAGGTCGAGGTAAATAGAAGAGACTAGAAGCTAAGACTTTACGAAAACAACTGGCCAATGTGGTTCTATGCTTCTTGGCAAAAACTCAGCAAGGCCCTATCAACGATCCTTGGCTGCCATCAAGAGGTACCCTCCCCGTTGCTCTGAAAAGCGTAGTGGACATTTCGACCAGCAAGGCCTTCCAAAATTTTCTCGAAGGTTCGATGTTTTGATAATCTACAGATTATTTATTCAAAAGAAGTCAGGGCCAAAAGTGGGCAGGCATTAAATATAGACTCAGGAAGGTTAAATTCACCGGGAGGTGTATATCTTGAGATGTCACATTTCCTACCTCCCTAACAAAGCAATTTTCCATGAATGGGAGACCCTGGGCAAGTAGGAAGCCAAGGCTTGGGAGGCCCAGGCCATGTAAAGCTTTACTACAAGCCGAGCTAACTTAGGACCAGAAGCAGATAGGAGACAAGAGTCTGACAACCCTGGCTTTGAATATCACGGCGAAAGCAGCAGCAGCCAGACTGATAAGTTAGCAGCTGCTGTGGTAGTCCAAGCTATTGAGCACAGTGTGACCTGGTGACCTTCATATCAAAGTGGGTCCACCACTCAGGCGTGCTTTAGTTTTGCTGACTTGTGGGGTGTGTATCATGTCTGGATCCAGCTAATGTTTGCTCTGATGCAGAGCCTCTGAGCTATAGCTCGGAGAGAGGTGCCATAACCCAGTTCGCGTTGACGCTGTGAAAAGGAAGCCTTTCTGCAATTAATAAGCACACCTGGTCTTCTGGTGCCAGCCAGCAGTTGGCGAGCAGAGGCCTGCCCAAGCTCTGGTGCTTGGCTGCAGGGGGAGTTGCAGCCAAGTGTCCTGCTCAGCTGGGTCTGGAATCAGCTGGTCGCCACCCTACTGTCCCAAGTGTGTCAGCGCATCTGGGAAGGGATCAGATACCACAGCCCAGGCCCCGTCATGCCACCTTCCCTGTCTCCGACCCCACCCCCCGCTGCATGCTGTCCTCTTCAGACGTTCAGTTGAAGCACAGAAACTGGGTTTCAAACCTATAGCTGAATACGGTCAAACCAGTCACCAGCATGCTTGTTTGGCTTGGCTTGGCTCCCCAGGCCGTACCCAGTGAGCTGCAGATTTTCCATGCAACATTCAAAGCCACATCGGCGACAGATAAGGAGGAGTGTGCGTGGAGGATCGTGTCTGCTGCTGGCCCAACTGTTCGCTGTGTGCCCAATAGCAGCCTGCATCGGTTTGGGGCCTTTTTTAGCGCTTATTCGTCTCCCATTTGGAAGTAGAGGAAGCTTCCTAGGCGGATATAGGCTGACGATGCAGGCAGTGCTGACAGTAATATCAAGTGGCCAGCTTTTCAGACTTATATCTTGTGAGCTATTAGTTGAGTGAGCTGCTGCTGCGGGCAAGATCTGCTTTCGATGAAATCAGCATGGAGTCAATTGGCAGTCCTGCGGCATTCGGAGACTCGCCAGCCCCCAGCGCCGTCAACCACCGGCTCTCAGTTAAGCCACCGGGGAGGATCCTCACTCCCCCACCAGATGCACTCCATTCAGTTCACGACCAGCTGACCCACCACAAGAGTCCACTCACTGCACCTTTGCCTCTGAAGTCCCTTGTGATCTGAGCAACTTCAGTGTCCTGGCCTAAATTAGCTGCATCCCGTATGCCCTCTCTTGGGCGGCAGAGCCCTTCATCATACCGATTATTAGACTCATCCTGCTCCTCCTCATCTGGGTTTGGATGGTGAGGTTCAAGTGCAACTCCTCGGCTGCTCTCAGGACAACCCATCTATTGACGCGACTATGGCAATATATCCTCATAGATTGCTTTGCATCCTGGCATTTTTAGATAAACTATTAAAATGAGCATCTAAGCCATCCAGGATTCTGTAGCATTCTTTGGTCTCACCTCCTCCTTGGCTCCTCGATTGCTTTAACTTTACGACGTGGCCGCGCGTGAAGCGGCTCCGTGAGGCTCGACTTTTGGACGTTTCTTTCAGTTCTCTTGCAACTTTGACTAAAGATTCATGAAGTCACCTGGCGTGGTGTTCAAAGCAGGGTGCTGCTGGCCTAAACCGATGACTATCTCGGAAGCGATCGATACACCCAGTGCCATCAATACTACCGTGTCAGTGGGCAACACGAAACCTGCAATACAGTTGAACTCAATCCTTGAAACGAAACCGCAAGCTGGGAGTCGCTTAGCACGTGCTACATATATGTTGGTTTCAATGACATTCAGTTGACAGCAGTTCTTTGCTGTCAAGTGCGAATGCCTACAATCCCTCACTTCAGCTCAGCGGATTAGTGGGATGATCAAATAAACACTAATGATACTGCCCGAACCTATTCATAACAACGTTGCGCTTCTCGAGGCCGTTGTTCATATATTCTGGCCCGGCCAATGGGTTGCACATTGATTCAGAGTAATTGCCGTGGTTCAGCGCATCCGTGGTGAAGCGTGCAAACAGCAGAGATAAATACAACTATTACTAGTCGTGATGGCTGACCCATCCAAGGTTTCGCGGACCACTTTGAGCAATGGCGCTCCGGGTTTTTGTTCGATAAATACGAATCGAATGTGTTATAGCTTCTGGCTTACAGAGATCGATATTCACAGACTCATTAGCTCATACGACAAAGTCAAGTTACCGCCGGCTTCTTCCGTCGTTCATGCATTCACGCCAGCTGCGTTGTACCAGGAAACAATACTGACACTAATGCTTAACGGCTTCCACAGGTCGTGTCGCGTCAATACTACTATTGCATCCACCAGACGGTGAAAGAGGCTGTATTGTGTGCTGAAGCGGGCAGTGACGATCAGGCAGCTGGAGATTCGCATCCTGTCGGTAAGATGCGAACCATTACCTCTGCTGCTTGCTCAATTCTCTCCCCCTATGGCCCGGTTGGTCGTATTCCTGATCGTGTCCGCCCGGCAGGCTTACGGTTAGGAATCGTTTGGGTATGCACCGTGCTGCTGGGTGGCGTTACTGGTGGTGATAATAATAATAATAATAACAGGTCTTTTGTATACCATCCTTTGTGTTTTATTACTCAACAGAGACAATAATCGTTGACTATCTTGACCAAAGCACACGAGATGACGCACTGAGCTCAGTGGACTTCTGGCTAGTAGCGACACACTTATTAATACAAATTGTACCCGCCACGCGTTCTGCTTAACAAAAGGCAGGCGCATGGGCAAAGAAAGTATGCAAAGTATTTCCAGTAGTCACTTTAGTCAAGCAGTTTCAGTTAGTGGCTGAGCTGAAGGCTCGATCAACAAAAGATTTCAACGAAATATGTGGCACTGCAGCGAATTTGTAGCTTCTCGGAAGACCCTCCGTCGATGGGTTGTAGTTTTAGTCATTATGTCGGGTATCCCATAGATGCTGCTCAGGGAGGGGAGCGGGTTATAATCAGGCGACTGATTGGCCCCTCTCTCACGGGAAAAAGATGAGATCTCGAAAAATTATTTGCCTGATTTAAAGTATCCTCTGGAATACGATCCTGCAAATACATGCATCTATCTTCCAAAAGACTTTGGCCTGCAGAATTTTATTGTCACGTCCCATAATGCCCAAAAAGGAGATGCAGTGATCATACATGACACCGGAAATAACATATCACCTCTTGTTTAGCATTAGGCTAAAGGAGTTTAAACTCTACTCCTGCTGTTCATTTCATTTTTTATTCAATAATGGCTTGTTCTTGTCAGTTCAGCGATCACAGAGCGCTCTATGTTTTTTATTGAAATTTCTCCATTTCATAAGATTGATGGCCCTCTAGCCTCATTGAGTTGCCACTTTGAGATTAGACATCATCAGCTGGCCTGAAGGTGGGTGGACCACACCAGCTTACCTCCCACAAGAAGTCAGCTACTATTGCACAGATATTGGGCTCTGCGTCCAGTCAATACCAGGGCGTCGGCGACTGCTCTCTAAGAGAACAAGCTTGCATTCTCAGGTCTTCTGGTTTTGCATATTTGGGCAACCCCAAGCTAAAGCTTAACAATGTACTTGTGCTGAGCATGAGATCAGCAGCCAGAAAAATGAAAAATCTACTCAGCATAAAAAAATGGTTGTATTCAAATAATAATAAAATAATAATTATAATCCAGTGTGTAGGTCACCAGACAGCTGTAAGCCTATAGGTTTGCACGCTTCAAAGCCGACGGTTTCGATACCAGACATGTTTACTGATTATATTGCCACCTCATGACAATATTTATTGACAGCCGAAAAACAGATAGTCTATTGTTATATGTGTTGATGTGACGTCGTCATGATACAGTTAAATATTCTGGTCAGGCGCCGAAGTCAGCACCGCTGGTGCATTAGATCTTCTCCTAGAACATGTTCCACAAAAACCTGAGTTTTACTGAAAAGGCTGGCTACTGGCATTGCAGGCCGACGACCCTTGCCTCAGCTGCCTGCCAGCTATTGCGCCATCGTCATTCTAGGGGTTCAGTGAGGTGACCAGTGGGCCACGGCATCATGCACCAAGAAAGGATTCGTCAAAGGAGCCTTATTAGGCAATCTTCCTGGCAAGATTATTGTGATCATGGGTATCTTGCTGCCAAAGTAACGCCCGCCCCGACCGGAAATCTTGTAGTGGGAGGAGCTCCAGTTAACAACTTAACAGTTATTACCTTTGCTGAAGTGACCCACAGCAGACTGTTCGAAGGAGTTTGAAATCAAACTAGCTTGCACAGTAACTTTGAGCGGAGTTCTTTTTTATGAACGGTAAAAATTTAACTCGGAAATCGACGAGCCACCCCCGAGAATCGAGCAACGCCGGAAGCGCCGTGCGCTGAGCTGTGCGGCCCACCTCGTCTTGCGCCAGCCGCAGCTGACAGCGCTGGCGCCAATCACGCCGGCCGATTCAGGTGTCTGCTTGCCTCGCGGGGCGGCTCAAAGTATGCCGAAGAAGCTGCCAGTACCGAGCCTGAGGACAAGGTGAACGGCGAGCTGGCGCCCGCTGCGCTGCCGCTCGACTCGGCGCTCGACGGTCCCTTTTACGGCGTTCCTGCTGCTGCCGGCGCGCTGCGCTACCCGCTGCCGTCCGCCATTCCGCGTGACCGACCTCAGTCATCGACCAGGCGCTCCAGTCGCTCAGGTCAAGCCTCACGCCCACCATCGAGTCACAGTCATCCGGCGCTGCCGTCCGCCGCATCCGTCGTTGACCATCGTCTCATGCCTGCTCGTCCATTTGAATTCCGGCTTGTTGGGAGGGGGCCGCGCTTCGGCGGCCGCCGCCCCACGTTCTCGCGGCGCTGCCGATCTGGCCAGTCGTCTATTCCAGATCGCGGCGCGCTGCTGCTGCCGCCGCCCGCCAGCCTTCCTCCATTATCCCTTTTGCAGACGTGCAGACTTCTGACGCCGGCTGGCTGGCCCACCTCGCTGCGCGTCTCTCGCTCAGCAGATGCTCGTGCAGGGACATGGGCACTTAGAGGTGAGCCTGCTCAGCTGCCGTCGAGGGCGCAGCACGTGCTCACTGATTCGCCAGAAAGCGCTGCGCAGCCCTTCCTTCACTTGAAGCTCCCAGCTAGCATGTGCACCACATCAGAAGCCGAGCGTCGGCTTTGCATTCACCAACAACTGACTGGTTCAAACAAGGCTCACTTGCCTCCTCCTCTTCCTCCTCCTCCTCGTCTCTCTCTCTTCACTCTCGTCTCCCCTCCCCCTTCCCTCTCATCTCTTGCCTATCCATAACGCTATGCAGTGTCGACTTTAATGTCCTTGCCACCGTGTCTATCCATGCTCCAGCAGCCAGCCATGCACTAGCAGCAGCAGTGAGTGTGTAGCCATTATCAGCTCTGTGCTCTTGACATCAGCAGTCTTTGGTCATTGGCGTCATTCGGCTGCAGCCTTTGTGTGGCTGTCATTTGTGGCTCTCAAACCTCCAGGAGAGGTCTCTCTCGCCAGCATCTTTGGATTACCTCGTTTTTGCCACCCACGACGCACGATAAGCTCGCACGTTTTCCATCTGCTCGTGGACTCTCCACTCGCGCATCCTTCAGCCAACGCGCGCATTGCGATTCCACTCTCCTCCTCACCTCTGTGGTTTCCCCACTGCTGCTGGTGAAGTGGGCGCCTCCATCGTCACAAAGAAGGGGTCATTACCATCCTGTTCTGTGTCAGCTGTCCTTGCCTGCCACCAGACACCCACGAAATGTCATCGCCCAGCTGTGCAGGGCGCCCAGCCATTTCCTGTGTGCTGTGTGATGCTTTACCTGCGGCCATCGACTGCCTGCCGCAGCTGGTTGACCCAGCCAGCTGGCCACGCCCAGGCCTCTCACCTCTGCCTGACATGGACCTCACGTCTGCCTCCAGCTGAAGCGCAGTCTGATCAGGCTTTTTTGCCGTCAAGTAGGCGGCCCTAGTGCACGTATAAGCGTTGAATCGGCAGTTCTTTTGCTGTTCTTTAGCGGCGTGCTCGTGTGCATAGCTGTCTGGCTGGCCAGTCAGCTTTCTGCTCACTGTAGCCAGCAGGTGGAGCACAATCACTCTGGCTCGATCGTGCAAAACCCATGCAGGGGCAACATGAGGGGAGGAGAGGGAAGCGGAGAGGCATCAGCTGCGCGCCAGCTGTGGCCTCTACCCTCTCTGCAGCTTGTTGTTCTCGTCTTTGTGCTCCATGTCTCGCAGTTCGATGGTGCCCTGATAGGTGTTTCACCTCACTGTGAGCCTTTGCCCTCTAGCATTAAGTGGCTGCTCATCAGCATAGTCGTTTCACACATTGCTTTCCTAGACCAGTGCAGGAGCGTTTTTGCCACCGACAGTTGGCCATTCAGGTTGCCAGAGTGCCTCTTGGCGGTCCGCATTGACAAGCCTGTGCTCCGGCCTGGGAGTGCCAGTCAAAGCTGTACAGTGATCCGACTGTGCTCAAATCAAGAACTGTACTGTGTTCAGTTGATCTCGTTATTCAGCCGATCGCGGTGGCCCTTCAAGTCCCCAAGGTTCCATCGTGATCGGCATTGGCAAACGTTATCGTTGGATTTGACCCCTACCGTGAATTACCGTCAAAGTGCCTCGTGTTTGGTTTTTGTTGTTGAGCGGACTGCTCTTCTTCATCGCTGCCGCCAGATCCTGTTCCCTCTTGGTGCTAATTTACTTCAGCCAAAAGCCAGCCGCTTAGCAGCTGCTTTTCCAGTCAGCCAGAGGAGCTTGCCCTTACAGGCGCTCAGCTCATGATAGTGCTCGAGGTTTCTCCCTGCAACGGGACTCAGACACCGTTAGTCATAATGCAGCATGCTTACCCTTTCTCAAGACCGTGCACACAGAATGCCAACGCTGTCTAAAGTAGATGGCCCCCGACAGCAGCTGGCGCTGCCTGCTGCTCTCTCCGGCTGGCACGGCAGGGCAGGCAGTCGAGGACTCCCAGCAGAGCCTCCAGCTTCTCTTCTCATTCAAAGAGGAAGGAAGTCAGGCAGCTCACTGATAGCAGCCATGTCCAGATGCCCCACCAGCCACCCGTCATGAGTTTTCCTGAGCGGAGCTGAGCTGTGGGGCTCGCACTGCCAGGCTCACTTAGCCTTTAGGAAACACGGTAGCCTGGCACAGTGCGATACATGGCTCTCCGGCTCTCCCAAGGTGGGCGTCCGTGCCGTGCCAGTCGCTTCTGGGCCGCCCTGGGGTGAGAACACCAGGCTCGGTTCATTCTTAATGCTAGGCATCCACTATTTGAATCAGCTCATTAGAGCTTGCAGGTATGTTCGATGAGTATTCGTGCCCGGTCACATAAAAGATCGACTGAATTAATACACACAGCGACACGTGACCGGCGGTGTATGTCATATGAAACCAGTTCTGCCACTGCAGAAGTGCTTCTTTGGCGCTGGCTGAATAATAACATAAAATAACAGACATTTGCATTGCATTAGCAGATTTTACCTAATGTGGTAATAGTCTTGTGGCGCAGACAAAGACCTGTAAATGCTTAGTTGCTGATGTCTTTTTGCTTTACCTATTCTGTGAAAGCACTTCCCATGGGTCTTAGCCCAGGAAGTGGAGTGCTCGCTCTTCAATGACCCAGGTTGTAGATTTGAGTCCTGCAGTGGGTGATTTTTGTGTGCCACTACACAGTAGTGATAGCCATCAAGGCTCACTTCCTATTCCATACAGATGAGGCTGTAAATCAAGATAAGCTTTTTTTTATGTCAGTTCTTTGTGCCGCTTCACACAGCACGTTGGCACATAAGCATACAAAGTCACACAGACGGCTCCTGCCTGCTTTCCTCCTCAGCGTGCTCCACTGGAACCATCTTCCCTCGAGCACGCGCATCGGCACACCCATGCCTCCTCCTCCCCATCAGCTCCCTTGCTACTCATTCATCACTGAACTGATGATCCCTCCTCTAGCCTTCTCTTCCTCCTCCTCCCTTCCCTCTTCCAGATCCACCTCCTCCTCCAGCCAGTCATTTCTCTCTGTTCCTGCGACTTGGCTACCGCTTCACGACCAGCGACGACCCGCGACGTTCAGCGGGTCCGTGGGTCTCAGGTCGCACGTCTCGCTTCGTGTCGATCAAGCTTTCCGTCAAGCATACGCTCGTCGTCGTCAGATGCAAATATTTTTCAAAAACACATTATTACTTTGGTTTGTAGCTACTCACAGGTAGGTGTGTTCAATAAGTCAGAATCTTGATAAATACTTCAGACCGGCAGGAAAGATTCTCATGACAGATGGATCTGACATAGAGAAGAGGGGAATATTTTAAAAGATTTCAAGTGCTCCAGACCCACGCGGACCTGCCTGCAGGTCGACTTGTCGCCGGTGATACATCCATTCACCCGGCAAATTTGTTTCCTCTAGCTGCTCCTTTTTCAATGATCGCTATTTCTCGAGTGCTTGTAAGCATCAGGTGCGTCGTTGCTGCATACACTGTGCCAGGCCTAACTTTCAATATGTAATTTGTGTTATCGAACGGTGAGCAGCATTGCTTTGTCTCGGCTCCGGATTCTTGTCAATCCCTAGGAAATCGGTCGGCACATAATCTTACCAATATTTATTAGCCAGTAATCTACTTCCAGCACTCACACGGTTCCGAGGTTTGTCTGCTGTCGACTGACGAATCACTCGGTGAGCGTGCGCTTTCTTGCTCTTTCTCCGCACTAGTCGCACGATCTTTCGATTCAGATATTGGCTGTTGGTGCAAAGTGCCTTAATCGGCGGTACGTTGGCCGTCAGGCCGATGGCGCGCTCAGGCATGACGGCGGCACGTACATTGGCTTGCTCCAGGATTGGGCTAAAAAGAGAAGCGTCGACTTCAGCAGCTTGCGCAGTGTTGTGCGTTCAGTGTGGACCGTCATCTGCCTACAATGTCTCGGTGGATGCAATGCTCGCATATTCGCTCGGCCCTCAGCATGGCCGGAGCTTGGCGGCTGCGCCGAGCTTTCAGCCGCCGCCTGCTATGTCGCCGTGGCCCTGGAGCCTATAGGCTGGGATCGTCGAGAGGATCATCGGGAGACTCTGATGATGCGTTGAGGCAGAAGGTCTTCACGAGGTGAAGGGGTGCCCCATAGCTACGAACCTGCCGAGTTTCTGTGTTATTTCGTTTGACAGTTAGTGGCTGCATATTTTGCGCACCCCTTGACCGGCTCCGGGACATGGAACAGCTAGCTCAGTGGGTGGGAATGATGGCCAGGTTTATTCCCCATCCGAGATTTCATCATATTGGGCACTCAAGCATCATCAGGCTGGGATGATGTCTCGGTCCATCCATCAGAGCTCTAGGGTGCATCACTGAGCCAAAATCATCCTTGCCGAATGTCCACCCATCGTTGGCACTAGTTGGCAGTGGCAGTAACTCTCTTATGGCCAGAAGAAAATTCAAAAGAATTCGCAATCCATGTCCACCAGCTGGTTGGCTTGGATGTAGGGGATCAGCATGTAAAGCCGGCTGCACGTCGGCATCTCAAGGATGGGCTGCTAGTGGCATTGGCAGCAGCAGCAGACTCTTCTGGTGGCCTCTCCCCTGCAGCAGTGCTCCTTGTCACTGTGAGTTAATCGGACCAATCGCGGATCCCCTGGTGGCAGATGAGCGCTTTTCTTTATTTTGAGGTCTCTGCTCAAATCTCGATGGGTTGATGATGAAATCGTGGAAGCCGAATCCCAAAAGCTTGGGCCATTCGGCTCGTCAGTGGAAGCTGCGCACCACAATCTGTCATCCCATGACTATAATAACACGCGGCACTGGTCGGCTGCATGCCTCACTGCAACGCAAGACGTCGCCGTCCGATGTCACCCCTCGGCGCTATTGAGCTATAATCGAGACGATGCGCAATGTCCAGCATCGCATCGTGTCAGCACTTTGGAGACGCGATCCTGTGTTGTGCCCAATCTGAGGCAAGAGTATCGAGATCCTGCACATTTCAGACCCTAGCACACCACGTCTAAGCCGAGGGCAAAGCTATAAATTTCTGGAAAGAGAGGCTCAGACAGTGTTCTGTCGATGCACGATCTGACATGGCCATTTACTATCGTTACAAGTGTTCCCACTTTCTGGGTATGCTAAAAAGATAGGTGGGACAGCTTGAACCTGGACACCGCTGGGAGTAATTCATGCACATGGGACGTCCACTCTGAAACCTCATGGTAGCAATACTCGAAGAGTCCTTCCGGCCTGGGCAGTAATGCACACTTGCATTCCGGTGCAGGCCTCAGCCAGAGCTGGCGCATCTGTCATTGGTGCTGAATCTGCTCACGTTAAACCACCACACTGCCCTACACTGCTGCCTATCACGTGGAAAATCTAATTTATAAGGTTCTGTCACTGACTTTTGGGTCCACTTGCAGTCTCTTTCTCAAGCCTACCCAACTACGTCCCACTGAGGCGGGTATCGTGCCACCGGTCTTCTGACTCAAGCTGTAGCCGTGAAGGCTTGAATCCACATCAACATCCTCTGGATTTGGTTCGTATGGTTCAAAGCCTAGGGCTCCTCTCTTCCGGCGTGAGCGTCAAGACCCCCTCTACATGAGAAAATACGCGATACACAAAGCAAGCCGTTCATCGCGGTATTTGTTGGAGTCCATGAATTTGTTTTATTGCTGACACTATGCGTAAGGGCCAGGGCCTGGGCACGTGGTGCTTTCTGGTTATGCAGAAAGCTCTCTGCTTTCTCTCCTCATTCATGACGTCCTGCGCTGGTGAGACCAATGCCAGTAAGAAGGCTATTGCCCATCTCGGTAGTAGCCATGCTTTGCCTGCTGCATGCTGACCCTCACCCAATGGGCGCTGTGCAGTGAATGATCAAGATCCTTCCAGAAGAATTGTGCTTTGACATACATGCATAAAGAGTGCACCTGTTTAGCCCTGAGTTGTAGCGAGCGCGAAATCGCAAGTGTGGTCCCTTTCTTACGTTTGCCACACTTGAATGGTCTTTTCTTTCGATAATGGAGTTCTTGGCTGCGCCATCGGAGCACGCTGGGACTGCAGGTCGTGCAATGCAATAGTTTACAAAGCGTTTGGAGAGGCAAGAGATGGTTCTTGTTCGTAAACACTGTACTGCGTCTACAAGAGTCAAGGTAATTTTGCGCTACTAGATTTGGATTCCGCAGCTTAGTAGAGCCGAGAGTTCTGTTGGTTATACTTGCCTCTCTGAGTGTTTTGATTACTCGATTGCAATGAAGTCTCAATGTGAAAATCTGAAAAGCCCCTGAGAGATGCAGCAGGTAATCTGTCAGCAGCTCATTCTAGGAATCTCTGTGCTCTTCTAGCTCGGCTACGTGCATTGGTGGCAGAGAGGGCAGAGAAAGCTTCAGGCTACTTGCTTTTGGATCTATGAGGCAAGACAGCCCTCAAGATGTCTGCAATAATGCATTTTGTATATTTCACCCTCAGAGGAGACAGGATTTCAACTCTCCATCATGTATGCTTCTTCCTCTGTTGGCTTGATTGTAAAAACATATTACGCGGAGTCAGCGATTATGCCCTGCACACGCACTTCGAATGCACGCTTAGCTTGTGTCTGGGACGGTTGCGCGACTCCAGATGTTGGAGGCTGTTACTTGACGTTTTTAGTTTTCACTTTCTTTTGAGTGTCTTCATGTCGAGGGAAGCAGTGATTGGGCGTGTCAGTCGGTAGACAGACAGAAGCCAGGTTTGTAGGAGTTATAAACCCTAGGCACGTCTTCGAAAAGGTTTTGAGGTTTGTTGACGCGTCCTGAGTGACAGAGGTGGAGGAGTGAGTGGCGGCTAGAATTGGCTCGTGATGCTAGTGGAGATTCTGATGGTAGATGCTAATGGAACTGAAGAGAATGAACCGACGACCTAAAAGTGAGCACAGGGAGGGACACTCTTGGCTCCTTTTGCAGCTTAGCAACAGAAGCATTTCATTGAGATGGTGGGCTGCTCATAAATTTAATGACTGACATTGCCAGCTAGGGTTGGGTTTTGGGCACACGTGGTGTCACTCAGAAACTGGCACAAGTTGCAGATACGAGAGAAGTTGTTGAGTACGCAGATCAGTAGTCCTGGCCCGTTGTCAGTGCTTACTGGCGCGGCGTGACTATCTCTCACATGCCATGGTTTGTAGATGGGCTAGCAGCTAGCAAGCTTCAAACATGCGATTATAGTCCTCGAAACCTCAGGTGGCTCTGCGGCCTGCTGCCCACATTAACCAGATTGGTTTTATGCATATAGATAGTGCACTGCATCTATAACCGTTTCAGCCTCGATGTGAAACTGCGGTTCGAAGAAGAACTAGCTCAGCACCTAGTTTCTCGTTTGAGTCAGTCCCATTTTACGGCGCCAGCCTGCCAAGCCCTCATGTCAGGAGTGCAGCACCCGAGGTAGTGCATCGCTTATGAAAGAGCTCCAAGGCGCAAGTACAAGCATGCCAACCTCCAGGAGGCAGCGGCGTGCGCAATGCACCTATGCGCTCTGCATGCACACACCCGCTCGTCTCGCATGAGGCCTCGTCCTATAGCGAGATGTGCTAGCATCTCTTGCACCTAGAGGGTCGTCAAGAAGCCGAGTGTATTATGTCTTATGCATGGCTTGGCATCCACAGTGCTGAGTCGCAGCAGCGCTCTGAGGAAGTGCACGCGAACCGTAAAATGAGGGCATATACACATGCAATGCATCCTACACGGGAAAGATTTAACTTGGCAAAATCCCAATTTCCGCTGTATCGCTCCAAACCATGACCAAGTAATCCAATGCAGTGCTAGAGGAGTCACGCGGTTTACTTCGTTTGGCTGCCAGATGGCATCGGCGATTCCCTCACCTAGTGTGCAGCAAGCTGAGGCTGCCCAGTTGCCTCCTCGTCGTCGAGTACGCCATTCTTTCAAGCTCTTCGGTGAGTGTCTACGAGCTTGGGTCGTGCTGCCGCGAGCGAGCTCCGTGAGATCGATGCCTGACTTGCTGAGGGCTCCTCTGTTATGTAGGGGAAATCTGCCAGCAGTGGCCAATGTTGTAAACTTTTAGATCGCAAAATCACGGCTGGGCTATGTGGGTTTGAGTGAGTCAGCCCACTTTCACTTTCCTGACAGGGTTAGCTGCCCGGCTGTTCGTTCTACTGTCCATTGCTCGAGGCCTCTCAACCACTGTGATGCTGCACACCTTTGTCCAGTAGTGGCCTCAGCGATTGTGCTCGTTCTCCCACTGTCGCCTGCCAGCGCCTCTGTGCGCCTCCGCCTTACGTCAGTAGTGTGGCCAGAAGCTGTTGCTGTTGAGTGTCAGAGAGTGAAGAGGCTGTGGGTTTTCCCAAAGCATGGCCAGCTAAGTAGAGGCATTTGCACACCACTGAGAGCTTCACTGTGCATTGTCACAGATCGTGCCTCAGCCGAGTAAAGCTCGTCACACGTGCTGCTGCTGCAGTACTGGTTTCGGTCGTGCAGTGTTGACACACGAAATCCTTAATCCAGATGCAGTGCGAGTACGACTATGTAAGGGTTCGGTCAGAGGCTTAGCCATTGGCAACTCGAGTGTGTGGACATGACTGATATGTTTGTGCAGATTAATAGCATGGAGGCATGTTTATGTCGGCAACATGACGCGGTCTTGAGCCGATAACGTGTCCACTATCCACCACTACATGTGCATCGCTGTTTGCGTCTCTTTGTCCTCTCTCTTTCGTATTGCCAGAGCAAAGGCACCCAGTGCAGCTGCTCAACATTTCCAAGCACTAAGGATGAGGGCTGGATAGTGAGTCCTGGAGTGGGCTGGAACCACCCGTGGAGAGCTGCTCATGCCTTGAGAGAGGTGCATGTCCACCACTTCACTGCAGGTCACCTGTATCGTTTCATCACTCCGGAGTCATGTAGTGGGACGCCTGCATCTCAGCTGCGCTCACGTTCAATGACTTCTGCCTTGTTGCTTGCCGCTTTCTGCTGCTTCTATTCAGTGTTTCCTTTTCTTTGGCGTTTAATCGCGAGCTCTGCTGCTGACGTCCTCCTCTCTCAAATGCCCATTGCTCAACTTAGCAGCTATTTCAGATCGACAACGTGCTGTTGTCCTATGTAATCCGTTGGCTGTTAACTACCTTAACTTTCCAGCATGAGTTGACATTTGACCTTGAAATAATCTACTGTTGCATGTCGCAGGTGGCGTGGTGGTCCATGTCAGAACTGTGGCAGCAGTCTGTTCTTTGCAGCCTGGTTCATGAAATCTAGTGCCATCATATCTAAAAGCAATTCGAGTAGAGCACGATTCTGACCCATTTTAGAGTTTGCAATTTGAGAGAGCCAATAAGAGGTCAGAAGAATGGAAGAGGTAGATGAGAGAGGCATCGAGTGCGGAGCTTATAGCGCAGACTTGCAGAATGCTCGGAAAATTCTCAGTGCACTGACAGAAGCAGAGAGAAGAAAGAGCTTTCAGAGACTTAGAGCTGGGAAGAACTACGGGTTCCTCTGCAAATCCAGAAGATAGTTGTCTCTGCGACCGGTGGCTACTCATGCTGTTACCAGTAACTACTACTGCACAATGAAGTCTATTGTTTGCTCAGTACCCGACTGAGGATCTTTCAAGATATCTTTATTAGATCGAATGTTGCTGGTTACTGGGTGGCATGCGCGTCTGCTGCTCGCGGGTGTTTCGGGCTGTCGGCGATCAGTCTGATGGCTTAGGGAAATCATGTGAATAGCAGTATCACTCATGCTGTGGCACGACGAGTTATGTGCCATCAGTGGGAGCTGCAAAATACTCGGCTTTTTGAGGATTCGTTTACAATTTTATAGTTGGGCGTGTAAGACGGCTGGCAAATAGACAACAAGCGGTCTGAGGCTGGAGGCTCCAGGGATTGCGCGGAGCGTCCCTTGACCTCATGATACTTGACTTTAGCTCCATTTAATGAGCCGTAACGTGAAAAGCAGTGGATGATTTTCGGATGCAGTCTAGGCCGTCAACGTGAGCGATCGGAAATGTAGCTATATTTAGATTCTGGCCGAGTCTAACCGGGTTTGGGACCGTGTGGCTGAAGCTGTATGCTGCAAACCTGTGAATAGGGCTCCATACCAGATCGGTCTGCTATGGTCGTTCCCAGAGCTTGGGTATACCTTGTTTTCCCCCTGGCTCTTTACTATCGCGTTATTTGACCTGAAGCCGACGTGGGTCTAGGGTGGTGCCTGCAGCTTCACTTTAAGCCTTGGCACAGTGAGCACACCCTCGGTGTGGCAGATAACCGAGGTCACACCGAGGCAGTCATTAATCGGCACATCGTCCTGCCGTGTATAGACAATTGGTGTGTAATCTGATTGTTTGCTGTGGTGAGCTCTCTTGTACATCTGCCACCCCCTCTTGCCAGAGTAGGGTTCTTTAGACTTTATACAGAGCAAGTTTTTACGCTGACCCACAAGGCCTGCCACGGCTTGGCTCCTTCATACCTAGCTGAGCTGCTGCATCAGTTTCAGCCTGTTTGCCCCCTCAGGTCGCGTGTGGACGATAAATTAGCTGTCCCATTCCTCCGCTTAAAGACAGTTTGGCAGCAAGAAGCTGGCTCTGCAGGTCCTAGGCTGGAACTCGCTTCCACAATTCTTACGCACAGCAACTACTTCTCCCTACCGCCGATCTGGCACATCCCTTTTCAGCGGTCCGAGCTGCTACTGCTGTGCTTCTCATACACCTCAACACTCTCTGCTGCGACTCTGCGTATGCTTCCCACTTTCTCTTTGTTGTGCGAGGACAGAAGTCTGTTGTTGGCTACACGAATGCGTACCGAAAGCCAGCTTGGGCTGTGAGTGCTGCTTTGCACTTCTCCTGGGTAACTTACACCCACATGAGTCGCTATGGCTTTGTGGATTTACAGACGGAAAGGATGCGTTGCATTACATGTCTGTTTCTTTCACCAACCTCGCTGTGTCAGTGGCTCAGGCACGACTTCCGATTGACATGACTTGCTCATAGCCTACTGGGTTAGCGAGTTCATCTGTTTTTCTTCCGTCCATCGTCGCATCCGATAGATGCGACACCTAATCTGACGGTGCACGAGCGTTTGCCGCTCGCAAGCCTCTCTGTGTCGAAATTTGGTGATTTAGACGTACTAGCGGAACTGCACCTCACCCATGCCTCGTGATCACTTTTAGGTGAGTGCGCGGCTGATGATAGGTACACAAAAAGCCAGGTATTTCGTCTCACGTCGAAGCCATTGCCTGACGGCTTTACCTTTTGCATCATAGTATGCTTGTTCCCCTTCAGGTTTCACAACTTCACCGACACTGTGTCATCGACCTCATTGCCTTCCTCAATTTGCTCGACCATGATAAACAGTATTCATAGTTTAGGCATGGGAAAGGAGAGCATTTGCTGTCGACACCACTCCCAGTCACCCAGCGTTTTGCCTAGCCCGATCATCCTTAGCCTATCTTTCCAGCTTACTATGCTGTTTATATGGCCATTTATTGTCAGCTTATTCGACCCTGGCCTCGGTGAGAGATTTTCTAGCTCAGGGCGTAAGCAACCCTCAGCCTGCTAACCTGGAGATGTGAAACAGTAGCTTAAATGTTGGTATAAGCAGTCCCAGCGTAGACTCACTCCTGAGCAGGCTGGGCGATAGCCAAGTCTGCACAGGTGATGGCTTCACTGTTTGACAGTGTGAAGAGAACACACGAGAGGTGAAGTTCGATTTGGTTCGAGTATTAAGCTCACCTAACCTTTTGCGATTTACTCCGCTAACTGCCTGCTGCTGGGCGTTGTCCAATCCAGAGGGCAAGAGAGTCGAGGGCAGAGAAGAGAGGAGACCGAGAAGGTCAGCCTGAGCGTTGTGAATACTGGCTGGATGGCTTTGCTGAAAGCTTGCTGAGCCGCCAATCATCCCTCGGCCCACAGCCACTGGCGCGGGCCGGAAGTATTTCTTCTTGCAGCGATCTACAACGAGACCCTCCGGGAGATTATCAAGCCACCGTAAAGCAATGCGTGAGTTGTGACTTCGGTGGAGTATGGGCTGCCAGGATTGCTTGGAAATAGCCGTCGCCAATCTGCCCATTTCAGATTAACGCTGAGTGCACTGGAGTGCTCTAGCACTCCCGAGGCTATGGTCGTCAGCTCCCACGTTGCACGCTTCATTTTTATTTCCCAAAATGTCCCGAGGTGGTCATGCGCCTCCCACCTCCAGCCTCCAAGGGATGGGAGGGTCTCGATCGGCGTTAACCTGCACCAGCCCAGGGTAAAGGTCTCCACGACCGAGGCATGGTTTGAGTCCTCGCTTGGCAGGCAATGACTGTGCCATTTCATCCAGCAGTGCAAGCAGGAGTGGTAGCCTCTGTCGGCTCTGTAAACTACACTAAGAAGTTCAGCTCAAATTAGCTTGGCCTCATTCTTTTTCCCTCTGCTTGAAAAACTTGCAGTGATGGCTATCGCCACCGCACTGTTGGCAAGGATCTTACAAAGGGATCGCCCACTGCAGCATCCAGACCCACGACTCAGCGATGAGCAAAACCTACTAAATCGCGGCGGGGGACATGGCTCAAAAAGATGGGAGCGTGTGCCGTCTGCAGTTGTGATCAAAGCTGAACTTGGTTGAGATCAGCCGTGCTGGTTTCCAGAAGTTCAAGCTGCCGGCTGAGTCAAAGAAGCATGATGGGTGGCAGTTTTCAGAGGCGCTCCTCTCAGGAGATCAAATGCTAGCTGGCCTGGTAGCAGTCCTGAACTTCTCGATCGAAACTTCTCTGATCATGCTGGGCGCAGGAAGAGGCCTCAGTGAAGCTTTCTGCCACGCGACTTGCAGTAGGCAGCCAGTATTGCCCGTTGCACGGACTCCGGGCTCGAGCTTGGGTCAGCGGAAGTGCAAGCCCACCTCATCCTGGGGTGTCTGCTCTCCAGTCAAGACCACCGAATCAGCCGACTGCCAGTTTCTTGTCACCTTAGATCATGTGCCGGTGCTGTGCCTTGTTTAGCCAGGGATTAACTATCTGGCATGGTTTGGTTTGCTAGAAAGCCTGAGCGCCGGCTTTGTCGAGCAGGCTGACTAGCGTAGCAGCATGTGTGTCGTGAAGCTAATCGTTCACGTCGTCGATGCCCTACCAGCGCTTTTCCTGCCACCCTCATTGGTCGATACAAAATGGCGAGTCTACGGCAGCAGGTCGAGATATGCTGTCATGCTGCTTCCAACATGGCTTCCACAAACACACAGGCCACGATGCCGTCTTTGTCTCTGCTGTAACTCCACACAAAGTCATAAAGTACCATCGTAGATGTTGCGCGGGAGAGTTTTGCCTGTGCGCACTCCACAGCCTAGCGGCTCGGTGCACGCATTCTAGTAGCCAACTGGAAGCTCCGTCTCACACAACAAAGAGAAGAAGTGGGAGAGCATCAGCAGGAGTCAGGAAGCAAGTTGAGGTGGTGAGAAGCATAGCGGTAGCAGCTCAGGACGACTGCTGAAAAAGATGTGCCATAGTCGGTCATTGAGGTAGTTGTCGTTGCGTAAGAATTGTGGAAGCGAGTTCCACAGTGCTAGGACCTGCAGAGCTAAAGCTTCTGTTGCCAACTGTGCTTTAGCGGAGGAATGGTCAGCTAATTTCGTGTCACACACTGGACCTCAAGGGCGAACAGGCTGAAACTGGTGGCAGCAGCAGGCAAGGAGAGATCAAATATAAGAAATACAAACTGAGTTTAACGAGATCTCCTTTTGCATAGCAGCAAGAAGAGCGGCATTTAGCTCTACGCCGCTTGCAGCAAGCAACAGAGAGGTCGCGACCAGCGACCTTACCTAGTGTGCAATCACGGCTCAGTCAAGGTGTTCTATGTAATTATAATTGTCATCCTTGCAGCTTCAGTTGTTTCAAGATTGAGCGTAAAAGCGATGATTGTTTGTAGTGGGTAAAATTTTTGTTTGCTGCTGCGCTTGCGGCGGCAGCAGCACCCCCACTCGGGCGATCCAACGCCCATGAAGCTCTGCTGACAGGAGCCAGAGAGCGTGTGTAGTCGCGCGCATCGAGCTGCATTCAGATTCAGTGTGACGGTGAAATCATGATGCAGTGCATGCTAGCATCTGCCGAGCTGGGCTCCTCGTGAAAGAGTCGAGTCGAGTAGCCAGTACGCTCTACAACTGCGTCACTTACAGCAACATAAGAAGAAGCTTAGAATGATCATAAAAGATTGAGGTTTATGCTTGCTTGATGAAGCTTGTGTACACACGTCGCACAATCTTCAGCTGCCAGACGTGAAGACAGACGTCGAATCCACTCACTCCTTGCAGTGGGATCTCACTTGGACCCGAGTTGAAGCTGCCAGTCGAGGCCGGTCCCCTTTGGTCACGTGCACCGAATGCTGCTCAAAACTTGACCATTTACAAAAGAGAGTACGCAGCACATATTTATCACTGGCATTTAGCAGGTCCACAGTGAGTTCAATCACTCTATGTGTGCTTATCGCGTGCTGTTACCTGTAGTGTGCTGCGCTATCTCATACTTTGCATGCTGACCTTGTGCATGTGACGCTCTTTCCATGTTACTGGCTTGCTGTCATTAGGGCATGCTACCGCTAAACATTCGGGTATCAGTGCTCCCTTTGCAGCTTAAAATCTATGGTGTCTAGAAAAGAGATTCAGTTCTCTTTAGGCGCTATCCCGTCTGTGCACTACATTATTCTTACTAAAGTCAATATGCTGCAATACGCGTGGCAGTGCAGAGGTCAGTGAGAAATGGTGCACTCGCTGTTGCCAAAGTTCGACCGGCATGGCTCGAGCGAATAGTTTCGGTGCCAGCGTAAGCATACCTCATCCACCGGATGAGGTGCACTGGGTGTCAGGTGTCATCATCAGTCAGGTGTTGAGAGAGAAATTCGACCAAGCTCCTTAAGGGGTTTGCTGAGGCCGAGAGCTCTGTGCCGAATTGTCTTGGAAGGGGACTTGGCTGCTGGCAGCACGGCGCAATGGCTCAGCGAGTGCCCATCAGGTGCCCTAGGTGGCGGATTTGCCTGGCAAAGCTGTCGTAGGAAATACGCTCTGTGATCGAATGTGAGAGAATCCGGTGCCATATTATTCAAGGCACTCACTATCTTCTTGATGTGTGGCTGTGTGTTTTCAGCTTGCCACGACGTGCTATCTGCCCAGCGAGGAGTTTGCTGTGTCTTTCCGGAAAGGGCAGTTAAGGGCTCACCGATGTCAGCTGGTAGATTCTGGTGACAAATCAGGGAACTGAGAGTGGAACCAGTGGATCAGCTGCCTGATGCAGCAAGCGCGCCCAGCAGTAGCCGATATGGTCAGGAGCTATGCTAGCTATTCATGACTGGTCTGGTGGCTGCCTGGCAGGGAGGCCAGCTTTTTCTGGACTCCTCATCTCCTCAGCACTGAAGTTGAGGAGATGCTGTAGCTGCGAGGCTGAAACCTTGTTGCAGGAGTTTGTTAGGTTGATGCACGTGCTGTACTGGCAGTGAGATACAGACGTTGTAGCGACTGTCGACCGCCGTAATTGGCTGTCACTGAGAATGTTGAGGCACCAGTGTCAAAGGGATCAGCCGAGAGCTGTCGCATCGGAAAAAGTGTGCACTCACAGAAAGCCCATCGTATAGCTGCTGCTGTTTGCTCTTTCTCTTGTGTCATCTCTCTGTTCGGATGCGACGGAGCTTTCTTTCGCAACAGCGTCTGACTGCGACGTTTAACTACGATCGCTGCAGGGCACAGAAACGATAAGCTCGCTCATGTCGAGTGCCACCTGGTCGTGTTAAGATGGACCGCCTTGCAGCACCGGATCCACGTGGCCCGAGATCGCATGCGCCCGCGAGTCATCTGCCTGCTGTGCAGTCCTGCCGTTTGCCTGGAGGCGCGTCGCTCGTCGCTACTTGTCGTGAGTGTTTGCGATGCAAAAGCTTGTGTCTATCGTGTTTCTTTCTGTCTGTAGCTGTCAGCATGGTGTTCAACCAAGTTATTATATCAATTCTCTCTCTTTGTAGCCGGTCAGGCGATATAACTCTGCGGTTTTGCACTACGTGGCGTACTACATGGAGTCCTCGACCAACCGGTGAGCAGCAGCGGGCTTGACGTGGGTCGAGGTCTTAGCTGCCGGCAGCCAGCCGCTTCAAGCAGCCTTCTGCTACCGAGCATTTCAGCCACTGACCAGCGTAGCTACTCCGGTGGCCTTGCACTCGAGCAGGCCAGCAGCTCCGAGCCGGCTGGCTGCAGCGAGGCGATGTCCCTCGGTGGCTGCAGCTGCACGGTACCTCAATGCACGCCAGCGGCTGACGGACAGGCGGTGCCGTTTAGGGCTCATCGAGCGTCGTTGGCGATGCGTGTGAAAACGTCGAGGTTTCCACCTCTCTCGGCCGTGGCTGAGCGGCGCAAACAAAGGAATGGTTCACACATAGTAAACGAGGTCGGCATCTTACCGCCACCACGCTTGCAGTTACGGTCCCGTTTTGAGAGACAACCGGCCGGGAAAGGCTATCGCGGGCGTCTCTGCCCGAGAGCGCAGCTCGGTGCGACAGTAACCCGATTGCCCGTAGAAGTCGTTTCGCCCAGGGCAGAGGCCTCTTCTGTCTCCACGGCTGCCTTCACTGAGCGACGTCTGCTGCAGGTTCTGCAATCAGGCGTCTTGTCGCGCTCAAAGCTGTCATGCTGCACGCCGCATAGATCAGCTCGGCGACGGCTTCCACACCGTCTGTGCAGTAATCGTTCCCGAGCTTTGGGCGTGCACCGTGCGTTCAGGAACTCATGAGAGCGGTTTCGTGCTGCCTTCGGCAGCCGTGCATTGCAGACTCACTCACCTTCGAACCACCTATAGCGTGGATGATCACGAGCAGAACGATGCTAATGCTTCCAAGGTGGTGGCCAAAACGTCACCTGCAGGCAAACCAGGCGCAGGCAATGCCCTGAGCCTGGGTGGGCAGGGCGATGCACTGTGGCTGGGTGGCCGGCAAGCATCGCCCTGAGCCTGGGTAGGATGGGGTTGCCCTGTGGCTGTCAGGTGGGCTCGTGCTTTCGCTGCTGCGTTGCTGTGTTCTCAGTCAAGGCCAAGGTGGATCTGCTTCCCGATAAGCGCTTTTGCCAGTAAGCCCTGTGGGTGCTCATTATCGATTGTGTATGTGAGCGCCCAATCCATAATGTTGGCCGGGCAAAGCTGGAGCTCAGCTGCCGTCTATCCAGCGCCTGCCACGCATAGAGCTGGCGGCTTCCCACCACACTAGCCACCGACACGTCATCTCAGAGGGCATGATGACTCACTACGCACTTCTTCCAAGCGAGGCCGTGGTTTCGAAGTAGTATTATGCAGCTGATTCCAGCCAATGCCCACTCCAAGATGAGTCGGACGAGAGGCTCACGAGTCGAGGATCGAGGGCTTCTCCTGCTGCGTACCCTAGATCAATCAAAAGCGAGCGGAGGAGTCATTTGTCCGCACATTCCTCGACTTCAAACCGATTGCAGTGATTGCCGTCCTTCGAAAGAAGAAGTCTTTCCGAATGCTGCATCAGCAAGTTGCCAACGGCGACGGTAGAAATCTGTCGCCTCGAGTACCACTAAGTTCTTCCATTGTCTAGGTTTTTATCTCATCTCGATTCTGTGTGCATAAAGCAATTTTTCTTCCTTGTTTTGGGTGATTTTATAATTCATTTTGCCGACTCAGCTCAACGACTTTAGTGCCGATTTTCACGCACTGACTGAAGCTCTTCTCTTGTGGCTCTTGTGCGTGACCTAACTCCCAGCAAGTCATACACTCGATCAAATATGTTTCCCGCGATTGGCTTTGCTATAGTGTGTTACAATGGAAACAGTGGTGGGACGTCGGATCACATGCGGGTCTCAGTCCAGTCTGCCAGTGCGCGGTGTCTACATCTCAGCATCCAAGTCATGTGAATCGTCAAACCAACCGTAATAAGACTGTAACAACGCACAGGAGGTAAGGTACTCGCATCTTTGACCGATGATCGTCGTGGGTTTGAATCCTGCGAGTTGGACGACTCTTCAGGCTGTCAGCTGCAAGCGATGTGATAGGCTGATTATAGATGATAGGCTCTTCTTCAGCTATACACAAGTGAGGCTGTTACTAGCTTAAATGTTTTTCCTCATACTGTCCTCAAACAGAAATCTTTCATCTTGCATCTCTGCTGCTTCAATTCTCCTTCCGACCTATCAGCATCAGTAGAATGTCTCTCAACACATCACCAGCCCGGTTTTCGATGAGGTTCGTATCTCCGACTGAGTGCACTGTGTGCCCACGCCCATATGATGCCGATGGACTGCAGACACTAAAGCTACGTAGGTGTATTAAGCTTTAAACTAGATATACCTCGACAGAAAGTCAGGACTGATTGTCCATCGACGGAGGTATGTGAGGACTAGTAAAGATCATACCTATCCATGCAA
Source organism: Cristatella mucedo (assembly GCA_009760855.2). Classification (NCBI taxonomy): domain Eukaryota; kingdom Metazoa; phylum Bryozoa; class Phylactolaemata; family Cristatellidae; genus Cristatella; species Cristatella mucedo. The sequence continues at coordinate 349,116 of WPIO01000163.1, forward strand.
TCTACACTGAGGCTGTCTAGATTCTATGATGTCAGAAATCACAGATGCATTCAATCCAAGTGCTGACGTCGACTGTCCACTATCACTCACACTTAACCCGCCTCCCATGTTAACTCCTCACTTAGTAAGTAATCCTAGTGGTGATCTAGCAGACTGGCTTCTCAAGCTGTGTTGGCAAGATGAGAAAGATCGGAGAGCTCTAGCGACAGTTCTCTCAACCTACCTACTTGCCGCGAGCCCTTTGACGCAGTTCCTTACGAGCTGGTTTTGGTCTGGCGCTTGGGTACTCGCCCCCGACCCAAAGTCTGACTGAGGTCGTGGAGGCAAGCAGGCATCATCTGTGAAGCGCCTGAAAAGAGATTAAGTGCTCTTGGGGCGCTATAAAAATGAATTATATATATGTAGCTGGCGACCTCCAACCGTCAGTTATTTTCCGTTTGCTTATTTCTTAACTGCGGATTTAGCTACTATGATGCAGCGTAATGTGAATATTGTGTATGTGAAGGATATATTTTCATTGACTTTTCAAAGTGAGTTTCATGTTAAAGCATAGTGAATTAGTCACAAAGACAATACGCAATTATAGTGGAGGACCATCGGAAATGCGTGTTTTCACGATGGTCTAGCGGCGACCCTAACAGAAGAGTCGTTCGACAGAGAGAGTCGCGAGGTCCTGAGTTTGAGAACCGCTGCTCCAGACTCTCTGCCCACATTTCCTGCCTCTCGCGATTGACTACGGGACTGCGCCGGTGCCATGCATAGCTTAACTTTACCTGCGCTGGCATCCGGATGATATTGTCCCGGGCCTTTCGAACCAGACTGTTTTATGAGTGGAGGCTAAGTAAGAAATACCAGCAATGACCAGAGAACTAGAGCAACTTTCCTACCACCGTGTCTTCATCCATCACAGCGTTTGGACGAGTATTGAGGAAGTGGACTACGTCCTGAGGAGCTCCTCCAACTCAGAGGAAATTTCAACTAGTAGTTCACTCCTGTTTTGAGAGCTAATGCTCAGAAAAGTCACAGCGAATTTCTTCAGAGGAGCATAACGAACTCAGAGAATTCTGAGTCTTAGGTAAAGTCTTCATGATTTGGTTTTCTTGATCTTTGTGTTGTCGGAGTTTGGTTCCGCGATCGATCGATGAGTACTTCCTTGAGAGCGCCTTTCGCTCTCATCCAGGGCATCACTGGCACTGCACAATGGTTTACGAGTCTAAATCTCGGTGGGAAACTGAGATAATTGAGTTCGAGATGGACTAGTCAACTAGGGAACTGGAGTATGAGGTGAACCTCAGGGCTACTAGTAGCTTAAGGTCTGCTATACTTCTTTCTACAAATTTGTGACGAGACTCCTCCTGCACTATGCGAGTCGCCATGCATAATCTGAGGCTTCTACTTTGATACAGATGACACTGAAATTGTACCTTTGCTTTGCAGTCGCTTCCAGCTCTCACCTGGCAATCCTCTCAGCTCCGCTGCATCATCGGCTATTCTGACGTCGAGAGGCATTGATGGCAGTCAAAGCTCTCTCGAGGCTGAAACAACGATACCCGACCATCTTGCTAGTTGCGTCAGAGCCAAGAACGTGACTCGGAGATTGGAACGTCCAACGCTCGAAATCAGCTCTGGGCTTCACCTCAAATAGACCTGCGGCTGACGCTCTGTTTGGCTGCTGAACTGCGAAAGTGGACTTTGCTGCACCCGATCAGCGGTGCACAGAGATCTGCACTCTGCTCGGCACGCATGTGCCCAAGTTCGTGGAAGCCCTACTTTGCTGCGCCCTGGATGCGGCATCCAGTTACCTCCATGCATTTGTTTACGTCAATCTCGACTTCTGTAATTTCCTACGCAGGTCCTGCCAGCCCATGCTGGAACTTACAGTTGGTGCGGAAAATCTGCAACCGGGTTTGCGCTGTGTTGAGTAGTCACCAACTTGGCCTACTGCTTTGACCATGGCGCTTGCTTACAGATCTAGCGAATGTGTGCCGCATGGTTGTATTGACAAACTCTTGAGTTCCATGAATCTCGGTTTCCGGTCCCGCGCATTATTGCTGCCATTATTACTCCTCTCCAGGCTGCATCATAACACGAGCTGGTCCTCGATTGACATGGAGTTGCGTGCTGCAACCAACTGGCGGGCGCCAAAAGAGCGGCGGTGAACGATTTTCCCAAGGAAAGTAGGGAAGTATACCTATATCACTGGAGTCAATTTCCCCAGGCCCGCGGCCAGGAGCAACTCATCATATCTTGCCCTCCACACCTGAAAAGCCTGACCTTGACCCGACGTCAAAATCCTGCTCCGTCCTTGCAGTGATCAAATCACGATTAACTGCTTCCTCAATAGCGTACGTAAAAGCGCCTAGAAAGAGATTTAATGTCCTTCGAGGGGCAGCTGTATACATTATTATCAGTAACATATTAGGTGCAAAAGCTGATGCATGTCGAGACCGCCTAGTTCAGTACAATTTGTTGGCCTGAATAAGCGTTATGGATAGGAGCAGCTGCTTGTCTGGGTGAGCCAATCAGAAGTTGGAAGCTATTGAGCTCATCCGTATACTAAAGACTTAGAGCAGTTTTTGCTTTTAAAAGGCTCGCAAGTTATTTTTACCACTTGTGCGTCAATTTTTACTTTAGAACTACTGCTTGATTGTTTTCATTTGCTATTTGTCGTGATTGCTTTTGTGCACACTTATTTCCGCTCAAAGCATCGGCAGCAGCGCTAGCCTCTGTGCTACGACGACTGTCCTACGATTAAGTTCCACCCAGCTCTCGCCTTAGCATGGGTCAGCGGCAAAAACCTGTGGAGGCTGATTTACGAACAAGATATTTGGGGAAGTGGTACCCAATTTCTTTTCATTCTGATAACTGCTTCGATTTGTTGACCGCGAGCGGTTTTACATGTCGGACATTTTGTCATAATGGCGTTCTGTGACAGCAATGCCTGGACCTCGCCAAGCCTAGAGGTGAACACCGGAATCTCTCTTAGAGAGTGCACTCTGTACTTATCTAGGCTTCGAAGTCGGGTCATACAAGTGGAGAAAGTTTAGATAACCGCGTCCTTTTCTATTGAATAAAACACGACGGCTCCTCATTTTATTCATTTTAGCGACTAGTGTAGCCGAATAAGCTATTGCTGAGGGGGTCACAAGCTGAGTCTTCGCCCAGTGAAGTAGGATTCGTCACCTTCAACGACCGAGCCCTTCGGCATATGTAAAGCGCCAGTATGGAGATGTTAGTTCTCTTATGCACAATAACAAATTAATTGTTACCTATACAATGCTCGGTCGCACGTCTGGCATATCATGACCAGCCAGCGGCTAAGAAATGAAAGCGACCCCAACATACTCACTTGTCGCCCAACATGGTTGGTATCTTTTAGCAGACTGTTTCCGCCCCCAGCCCCGCCTAAAGACACTACTAATTCCAAGGGTCTTTTCATGCAGACTGAGCCTGATGCGCGTTGGCTGCACTTTTTGATGCAAAGACGGTTGCAACAGAGGGGCTAATCCTTTCTCGCAGCGCTGCGGTGTTCACTCCTCCCTATTTATTCCAAGAAGTATACTCCGATATCTCCGTCCAAACGAAGCTGACGCTGGCTCCTGTCGGCGACTGACATGTCTTGCTGCGTGGTTCTGCCCGAGTACCCACCTTTTCCGACCGACAGTCCACTTCGCCTCATTCTGCTTCGACACAAATCGAGACGCGTACTCCGAGCTTTGACTAAACAACGCTCACTCGGAAAGCCTCTTCTCCAGTGGCATCTCAGCGTCCTGGCCTGATATAATACGGTCGCGTGTTGGTCCCTAAAATTTGGCATTACCACCGTCTGAGATGTCTCTACACCTGCCGTGAGGAAGCAGCGCGTACGAAGGTGCGACCCGCACAGCTCAGCTATCGGCTCCTGCTCCACCAGTCGGCAGCTCGTTAAACCAAATGGCCATCGCCAGGCCGCTGGGTCAGAGGCCGCTCGCTTGGTCCAAGGACAGACCGCTGGATAGTGATAAGTGCTGCGGGGGTTAGAGGAGGTTCGCTCTCGCTCTCTTTCGAGCTCGGCAAATACTTTGCGTCTGAAATCAAAAGACTGGTGACTTACTGGACGAGCTGACTTACTCAAAATTCTCAGGATCGCCTGCCCCTGGCGTTGGCCGAGATGTTGTAGACGAGCAGGGCGCCGCCGTGGCGACCCTTGGGCCTTATCAGCCGAACTCGCCTCGTCGACGCCGATCTCGGCTGTGGTCACCGGCGCCTCTACTTTGGCCGCAGCACTTCCGCCGTCGAGCTCTGCCGGGGCAGCGTCTTTGTCCTCTGCCGGGGTGGCGTCATTGTCCTCCTCCAGGGTGGAGTCATCGGACGTTTCAACCGGGCCCGAGGGATGTGAAGCGTCGTCGTCGGCCGTGCCGTCGCCGATGTCGTCCTCGTCGTCGTAGTTCTCCGTCTCGTCGTCCTCAGAATCTTGGTCGTCCTCCTCTCCTCCCAGCGCCTCTTGCGCATCTTCGGCAGCGCCGGACGAGACGTCGCCGGGCTGGTCTACCTCGACGTTGGGTCTCTTTGATGCAGCGAAACGCGACTCGACGTCCGCTCTGCCGTATTTCGGATCATAAGTCGTTCGGGTCGACCGCTTCTACAACGCTCATCTGCCCCGGAAGAAGCTGAGCCACCGTCGCCGCCGTCACACTAGTGCGACCGTGGTCGTGCGTCCGTCGCTTGGCCATCTTCTTCCTCGCTGTCGTGCGTTTTGTCCAGCGGCGTTTCTGAAAAAACGTGGTTTTTTGCGATGGTTTTCTCTGCTGCGTCGCTGCGCTGCCCCCGCTCTATCTGGTCCTTCCTCGCCTCTTCCTCTTTTCTCTTCTCTCCGCAGCCTTACGCAGCCACATCCTTACCTTAACCTTAATCTGACCTTAACCTGACCATAACCTGACCTTATCCTGACCGTAATCCGACCTTGACCTGACCTGACCTTAACTCTGACCTTACCCCGCCCCAGAGCGAGCGACGCGCCGCGCGACGAACCTGTGTAGTGGAGCCACACGCCGCCTCTGGTCGCTTGTCTCGAGCTGGTGACGAACGTGACCCTGAGGAAGTTTCCGCGCTGCCGCTGCTGACGAAGTCCTGATTTTCCAGAGCAGCGTGACCGCCCCGTGCCACCGCCGCACCACGAGCGGCCGCCGAGCAGGTCCCTCGTGATGACAGACAGTCGTCGCGGTCCTCGAGCAGCACGCTCTCGGCCCGAAGCGTCACCCGCCCCGCCGAGTAGCGTGAATGAGCATTTCAGGCCGCTCGCGTACGGATCGGGATAGCCGTAGCTGGCAATGAAACCCTCGCGGGCTTCCAAGCGAGGGAAGCGTCGCTGCGGCAGCGAGCACATGTCCTCCAGCCGGGTCACTGCAAAGAGTCGAGACAGAGCTTGTGCTTCGTTCGCCCACGCGCCGGCCTACGAGGAGCTCTCCGGCGGCGGAGCCCACTCGGCTCCTCGCTCCTCGTGGCTCTGCGAAGCTAATCAGCACGGCGGAGGCATTTACGCTGTCGCTTGACGCTTCGTGACGCTTCGGCGTTTTCCAGCTGCTCCCGCGGCCGGTTTGTAAGAAAACTCTCGCCTCACCCATTCCCGCGAGCGAGCGGCGCTGCCATAAGTGGAGATGCTGAGTCGGCCAGTGCAGCTCCAGCAGGGGAGTAGAAAATTTAGCCCCGTATAGACTCGAGAATCTCTGGGCGCCTGTGACCGAAGCCTCGATCTAGGCCGATTAGCCAGAACAGGCACTTTTGGGGAAATTCTCCTGCCGTCTGGTCCGAAACTCTTGTGCAGAAACCGAGAGAGGATAGATGTTCGGATGATCTCGCCGAGAAAAGCAGGCAGCGCGTGGCAAAAGAGGATCGACAATCGTCGTCGCATATCGAAAGCGCCCCGCCCACTTTAAATTCCTAGCAATTGTCAGATTGTCGTGGCGGAAGCAGACGACGCACGTTTCGCGGCTCGAAGTCGATGCTGGCCGCCGCGACAAGCTACCGGACCGGATCTTCGAGGCCTCGATTGCAACCTCGTGCGGCTCGAGAACCTCGAACCTCGCGCGCACGAAAGAAGATGCAGATTTCCCGCGCGCAAGGTGGCCGAAAGATGTCGTCGCTCACCGTTAACGCAGGCGTAGGTGGCTTGAAAAGCGCGTCGCCCTCGGCCGCTACGCGTCGACGCGGTAGCAGTCCCCGTCGGCGAGTGAACAGCGCGACCGGTCTTTCGGCGATCCGTCGGCGATGTACACCAGCTCCCGCACTCGGATCAGGCTGTCCCCGGGACAGTGAAGGTCCAGAAATGGCGTCTCTGAACTGCCGTCGACGCAGGTTGTCCGGATGTGTGGAGCTCCGTCTGTGGGGGGCGTATTCGATCTGACTGAGTCGCACTGCCGCGCTGCCCTCCGAGAAGACGAACGTTCGTGAAGACGCGTGTGCAGGGAAACGTCTCATGCAGGGGCTGCAGGCAGCGCTGGTTTGTACCGGGGCTGGCTGCTGAAGGCCGAAACGGATCGTACTGGCAGACACCTGGGTTCCAAGCGATGTGAGGGATCGAGCTACCACTGAAAGGCAGACTCGATTTTCGTACCGAATCTGGCTTCCCGCTAATCAGGGACGACGAGTAAATCAACGACACGACACGGCAGCCTGAGTGCCGGTGGCTCGCTGGCACTTCCCAGCAACGGCCACGTCGCCTGCAATGACCTCGTTCGCCCGCTGTTACAGCCAAGCTCTTTACTCCCGGACCGTATTGGCTTGGCGGCAAATTCTCGCGGCATCGGAACCCTCGCAATCCGCTCTGGCTCTGTCGTCGTTGCCGTGCGGCCCTCCGACGATCGGTGCGACTAGTACTCCCACGCTGTGGAGGGCCCAGGCGCGGCAAGCGATCTAGCCCCCCTAAAAAGTCAGCACCTCGACCGTTAACCCCACAGGGCGAGAGCTTGACCTTGGAGAAATTCTTGGCAAAATCCTGGCTACTCGTCTCGCTCAGGCAGCTTCGTTATGCAGCTTCAAGGTGTCCGTGCTAGTTCAATCTGCTCAGTCGAGGTTGCTCACACAAAAAATGCCTCTAGCAGCCGTACCGTGATGGCATTGGCATCGGATGATGGTGCTCGTCGTCTTCCTTCCGCCGAGCAAGCCCGCGGGATTGAGGACGGCTACCGCAGCGACCGTGTGCAACAAGTGCCTCGTAAGTCAAAGCTAGCTCTGGCTCCTGTCGCTTGTCGTCTGCGGAAATCAGCTCCAGTGACTTCGGAGAGCGTCGCAGGGTTAGGAATGGGCACCTCAGAGCTCGCCTCGTAATTGCCACCACCAGCTGAAGGAGACGACTTCATGAACTTCCTACGACTTCCTGTACTCCATACGACTTCCAGTACTACTTCCCCTACTTTCCACGACTTCGTGTACCGACGGATTTCGTTATCGATCGCACGAATATCTCAGGTCTTCAGTCTTTGAAAGCTAAGAAAATATTGACTTTTGGCTTGCTAGAGTGAAAGAGTATCTACATCAATGTTTAAATGTATGTTGTGCTGCACAGCTGGATGCGTTTTTGCCTCTAGAACACGACACAGGTAGTTAACTGGTTGGGATGGGGCGGCTGAAGCCTTAGTTAGCTGTGCCTACCTGCGGTGGTGAACTGTGGGCGCCAGGCCAGACTGCCCCAGCCACAGTAACTGCATGCCAAGCCCAACTGGCCAAAAACTGATGCCCTGAGTATCCCCTTAGGAGCCCGAAGGCATCTTTCTGTGCGGCTACCGGGTTTCCTAAAAAGGGTCTACCACTAAGTAAGGACGGTTCGAGAGAGTTTTGTTGGCAGCGAGCCTTCGGCGAACGATGTCTTTGCGTTTTTCTCCACAGATATTCTAGTTGTACTCCATAGATGGGGCTAAAAGGGTCGCTCTCAGCTGTTGCTTAGCGAGTGGAACTATTAAATAATTTCATCGCTTGTGACAGTAGGAGGGAAGCGTAGGGGAATAGGGGATGACCCTGGGCACTGCCCAGCTATAAAGGGGGGCAAATGCCCTCTGACTCTCAGGCTCCGTTGCTGCTTATTTAATGAGATAGAATTGTGGAGGCTGGAGAGAAAATGCCCGCTGACCTTCAGGCTGCATTAATGCTGCTTATTGAAAGGGATAACAATTTTGGAGGTTCAAAAGTGATTAATTCTTCTAAAAAAACCCGTTTTACGAGGCACAAAGTATTTGAACTTGGCACTTAAGATAGCTTGTCCCCAGGATATTCCGAATAGAAATCCTTGGGTTTGTATCGCTCCCTTCAAAGTAGAGGCTTAGCCACAATACTTACTAAAATCTTGGCTACAGCTTCGAACTGAACTAAACTGAACAACTGAAGCGGGAAAGAGCGATAGAGAGAGAGAGAGAGAGAGCTAGGAAATACGATAGCTGGGCACCAGAGCGAGGCTTCAGAGCGAATTCCGTCGATCTTTAGCGATAATAATAATAATATTGCTCTTTAATAAAGCGCCCTCAGAGAACTCAATCTCTCTCTAGGCGTTTTACATTTGCTGCAAAGGGAAACGCGATTGAATCGTGAGTAATATCATGCTTGATAGACCACATGAATAACATGGTTAGGGGTGACATGCACAGGGTCAGCATGCAAATGTGGTTAGTGGCAGCATGCACAGTGTCAACACGCATAAGCACGTGAAGGACGAATCACAGGGACCCACTAAATGCTGTCCTGAATAGGTGCGTCTTAAAGTTCTTTTTAAATGTGCTCAAGTCAGGGAATGTTGTGAGGCAAGTCGGGAGGGAGTCCAGGCTTTGGGAGCGTACGAACTAAATGCACGGTCTCCAAAGGATTTAAGGTTTGTACGAGGTATTTTTAGACTGCTGGATTCCGAAAAGCGGGTGGTAAAATGCTTGGCCTGGTGGGGGAGTAGATCTGAGATATAGGCTGGAGCCAAAGAATGAAGTGACCTAAAAGCGATAGCTTGATATCCGAACTACCCAATCCCAAAAAGGGTTGACTGGAGCAGACTTGGCGCTGGGCGAGAGGTATTTCGACTAGTCAAGCTTAGTTATTATAACTATATATATTTACGAAGGTCTCTTGCATGCCACCTCACCCGCTTACCGACAGATGCTTCCAACGCGTCAGCAGAGCCCGATGAGATTGAGTCTGTTCCCCACGTCCAGACAGCTTTGCTTACTTGGCACAGTGTGGTTGCGTCGTTTTCTGCTGTTCACTGACGGGCCTTTGAGCTGTCAGAGTCACGATTTGCCATTTGATATACACGAAACAAGTGCGTTCTCATTCATTTTGATTATCATAGAGTCAATGTTTATCATGGATCGCAGCTCACCAAGAACTCGGGCGCATCCGGCTAGACAGCGAGTCACCCTGGCGCGGCCGAACTCGGCCAGCTCAAGTGCTCACAGTACATCAGAGCATCCTAAAAACATTCTGATTGTAGCGGTCAGCTTTAAATCTGCTGCTGGAGGCTTTAAGGTAAGGCGGAAAAGCTCAGAAGAGTCTTACGCTCGCCTCACTCGCAGAGCGGTGCTCGACGGAACGTAGACTACAAGCGAAACTACCATCGAATCTCTCTGACGCCTTTGAATGCGAAACGCGAGCGGCGAAAAACGCGAAGAGTGAAATCGCCGCCCCACAATGCACAATGACTGAAACTACCCGGATCGTTTATACAAGAGCACGACTTCTCCTCTCGACACCAAAATCCTAGAAATGCGACCTTGGGCTAAAGTTCAAGGACGTAGCCATTCGTGAAAAGCTGTCGCTGGGAGTGGTACCGCACAAGCGGGGGGGGACGGCGGCGGTGTGGAGGCAGAAGACAATACTGAGACAAAAATGTGCGTGCATCAACCGCAGCATCTGTCCTTAAATACGGTCGCAAATTAGGAAACTGTTGCCGATTGACAGTCAGTAAAGCATGCTTCGGTAGGACTAAGCGAGACGACAATGACAGCACAGCAAAGAGAATGCGAGACGAATGTCAGCCCAGGCAGGTTTTATAGGATAACGATTCACAGCCGAATCGCTGGAGCAATTGGAGGCAAAGGAGAGAGAAGCGAGGGTCAGCAGGTGAAGGCGGCATTAATAGTAGGGGCCACGGTTTCAGGTAGCCGTGCAGCCGCACAGTATGTCGTCCGGTTCGCATTTAAGTCGTGCACGCAAAAAGCTGAGTGGAGACCGCCGGTCAACTAAATCTTGCGTACCAGTGCGGTTTAAAAGTCACCCAAAGGCTCCGTTTAGCCGCAGCTAACCAGCTATTCGCCATGCAATGAGGTGCATTTCAAACTGAATTACTTACGGAAGAGCCACGGCCACGCTATGCCGTACAAAGTGAGGTCAGATGAAACATCTCAAATTAGACTCACACAAATTTGCGGTAGCACATAACGCACGCAACGCCGGGGAGCTGCCCTGCACACCTTTTCTACAAGTCCAATTGGCCTTGGTCGGCAACTGAATATGGCCAAGAAAATATGTCTCCCCTGACGGAGCATAAGGTTGAAGTGCTAAGGAAGCAAGCAGGAGGAAGTACAGCTCCGAACGGAAATAGAGAGCTGCCAGTGTGCAGCAGGCAGGTCTTGCCAGGTGGCCGCTGAACGTTTCGCAAGAGTTGCTAGCAATATAAAGCTGAATATAAAGTATAAAACTGAATATAAAATATAAAAATAAAATATAAAATAAAAAAATAAAAGAAAGTAAATAAAATATAAAATATAAAACCGAATATAAAACTGAAAGTTCCGAGGAAAGGGAGCGCCGACTGCCGCACTCCGAGCTCTGATTGACTGATGGTCTGACCACAACGTCGCCGATTACAGATGCAAGTTGAGAAACCGTTGCGATGTATGAACGACTCTTGACGATTAGGAAGCCAGTTGTACCGTCAGTTAGCTCAAGAAAGCCGGCCGAATTCAAAGATATTCTGTCGGATTTAGTTTTCAGCTGTCATGGCTGCCTCTGAGGACGTAATAGCAGCACGCAGTATCGCCAGCATGACAGGCGCGATAATCGAAGGCTGAGGTACCACATGCTCAGGTAGCTGTACATATATCGAATGGCAGTGACTAAAGGGCGGTCGTCACAGAGCACCGCCGGCGCGATTGGTCGAGCCAGGCGAAACGTAAATGGCGTGCGATTCACACCGGATTCGGTCAAAAGGTTACCATTCAAACGAATAGAAGTAGACCGGCGCATTGGTCAGACCGGCCGCTCACTGGTCGATTACGTAAGTCGGTGAATCAAATGCAGCGAGCGTGGATTGAGTGGGTCTCGAAAGTGTGGCTCAGCAGGACAAACTGGCGAGACGGACTAGCGAAAGGAATGCGGAGGAGGATTTATATTACAGTCAGCCGCCATGACTTAGCTGACACGACGAGACCACATTCCTGCTCGCCGTTCGCCGGAAAAATAAATCAGGTCTTAAGCGGAGCAGCGTGACAAGCGAGCGTGACAGGTCCGCCCGCCGCGGGCGACATTCCGCTGAGACGTACCTGAGGACGACGGGGGAGGAGCCAGCAATGCAACGCAGCACACGCTCAGCGCCCACGCAGCAGCGTCACGTCCCGGCGCCCAGAGGAGGAAGCGGACCGGCGAGCGCTCGGCTCGCGCCATCGGAGCGCCGCTGCACGGCTGAGGCGGCAGCTCGGCGCCTCAGTAAGCACGCTCGCTGTGAATGAGAGCTCTGCCGCGAGCCTCTGCCTATCTGGCCGATAGTGGGCGCCGGCGCCGCGGCGGGAGCCCTGCGCCAGGCTGCCAGCTAATTGTTGAAGAGTTTTCTCAGCGGGTTGCTATCGGCGAGAGCTGAGCGTATGGGCGTATGAATGCAGTCTAGGCCCTCGCTGGTTTTTTTCCCACCGAAAGCCTTCGGATGACAAGCGCAAAGATAGTGGTGCAGAAAAAACTATGAATAAGCAGAGGATAGCTGATTCGGCGGCATTGTTCGTCTTTCGGCCACACACGATTCCCGTGCTCAGGGCTCGAACCAGATCTCGAAGCGTGAGCAGCTCCGAGAGGCCGTGTGAGGTGTGGAGGCATCCATGTTCAGCGACGTCCGGGGGGGGGGTCGCAGCTGCAGCCTCAGCAGCAGAGGCAGCGGCGGCGGCGGCAGCGGTGGCAGCGGCGGCAGCAGAGGCGGGAGAAGCAGTCTGTGAGAGGTACAACCGCTTATTAAATAGACTTGGCTGCGCGCACTTTTAACGGCCGCTGCACAGCGCACTGTCCGGTCGGAGAAGTCTGGATGAAGTAACTATGAAATCGGCCGCCTTCCCGTAGCATCAACATGTCCTGTACGTACTTAATGCCTTATGCCAGCCGCCACGAGCGGCGTTGCCGCCGCCGGTATCACGTGGTTGCTCCATGATACCGGCGCCGGTGGCAAGCTTTGGCCCTTCTGCCGCATCTCGCTGATAAAAACGCCTGCAGCCGAGATATCTGAGCACTCGCGGAATTTCATCTGCGGTCCTTGCGGAAGGAGAAGAAGGAAAAAGGAGACGAAGGAGAAAAAGGAGAAAATTAAAAATATACGACGTTCAAGGCAGCCGGTCAGCATGCTTACTATAAAGAGGACAGCGGTACGCTCGCGGCTGCCGTGCAGCGATAGTAGCATGCAACATCGTTATTTCCTGCTCTAATGTCTCTCTCGGAGCGTTCTCTTGCACTCTGCTGTACCGCCGGACACTCTTCCGCGCTAGCGGTAGAGTGTCGCGCTTTGGATGGCTACGGCGGTCGCTCCGCAGGCACTAGCCCAGTGCCGCCCCTCGTTTCGAAGTGAGCAGTTGCAGTTATCACTTTGCTGCACGCGCTCGAACCTTTGCCGGGACCGCAACGCTGAAGGCTATATAGTACTGGATTGTGAGAACGTCGGCCATCCTTGTAAGAGGGCGCATCGGGTAAACAGCGAGCTCAACCGACAGTGGTTCGCCCGGAAGCGACATCGGCTGACCGTCTAGAGATAATATTCTGAGCGTTGGCGGTGTTCGAGAAGCTGAGATTCCGGGCTCGAGCCATCGGGTGGCTGAGATTTTTCCCAGTCAGTTCTGGAGACCTTGCAAATCTGGATTCCGTGTCGCCGCGACGCTAGGGGCGACGCCGACCAAAACGAGGCTGCCGAAATTATACAGTCCTACGACTCGGCGGCTGCAGGCCGCGACTGGCGACCCATCCGTTCTTAATGAGCCGTCGCCTGAAAATAGGTACGGCTGACTGGCTGACGAGAACATCTTCGCGGCGATTCATACGTCGTAACAAAAATTATTTGGGTATTTGGGAATGCAAAGACGTTCTTTCTTTTGCTGCACAGCGAGACCGGGAAACTACTCCGCCGGCTGAGTTAGCGTGGTCGCAGCTCGCGTGCGTTCTTGCGAAAGAGTGGGGAACAGAGAGGCGGAGGTTAGGAAAGGCGGAATGAGGCCATCATAGTTCCATGGCGCAGCGGTCAGACTCGTCGACGGCTTGCGTGCCGCATAAATGAATCGAAAAAGGACGGGTAAACACGTGTAGTGACGGACGTAGTAAGCACGCGCACCTGTTCACGTACACGCGCACCCACATGCACATGTGCACTGTATATATATGCAGATGCACTTTGTAGCAGGCAAATAAATTAGGTCCAGTGGAAAAGGCAGACATGGACTGATATTATTGAAGGCGGAAGTAGAGGTAGAAGGTAGTAGCAAAGAAATGAGCGTATCACTGCCGAGCAAGCCAAACGTTGACAGCGTGCTTGACTATTTTTTTCAGAATACCAACTTTAAAGCTTGTCAGCCCGTACGCAGCTCCTTTTCAGCAGCTGCGTTTTCAGCAGCTACTTTTCAGCAGCTTTTTTCTCCAGTAGTCGCGCTGTCGACGAAGAAAAAACCGTAAGAAAAAAGGCCATTTCCCTTAAGCCAAAGCGAAATTACTGAACCTTGACCTGTCCAAGCAAGCGACCGTGCACGCGACGAGTACTTCCGTCCGCCGCAGCTCGCCGTGCGAGCCGACGAAGACCTGGCGCCGCACGTAGCGGCGCGCAAGCTCCTTAACGACGCCGACTCTCCAAGCCGAGCGCCAAAGGATGGCAGCGCGCCAACTGGCCGACCTGCGGTCTCCTCAGTAATTCATTCTCGTTCAACTCGGCGGCGGCGGCGGCGGCGGCGGCGGGGCGTCGAGAGGCCGCGAGACGGCGGCGGCATTTCTCGCCAGCTAGCGCGGCGGAGCGGCCGCTCGCCGGCTTGGTCTGTAATGGCTAACGGAGGGGCGGCGGAAGCGGACGCCGCCAGCTCGTCTCTGTCTGCTCGAGAGGCATGCGCGGCGAGCGTCGCTGTGACGCCCAAGGTCTGCGATCTGCGAATTCCGTCGCGCGCGTGCGCGCGCGCGCGCGATCTCTCGCCTGCCGAGCTCGTAGGGTGACGCTCGGCGCGGCCAGCGGTCGTGGCCTGGTCTGCCGGCTCCTTCTAGCGCATGACAGCAGCAAATGTAAAGCATCTAGAGAAAAAACGACTAACTTCTCCGAGGGCGCTTTATCAAGTGTATTATTATTTATTATGCATTATTATTATTATATACATCCTGCCGCCACCCAGCTCGCGCCGGCCATGGCGGCACGCGTACGCGATCGCACGTCTCGCTTTCTCGCAGTGCGCGTCGCGTGGCATTTCGCGAGCTCCCAGTCAGCTGTAGCCGAAGGATTTCGCACTGGGAAGCGAAAACACCTCGCACTCGCCAGCGTCGATACGTTCTTTGTACGCGCGTCGCCCAGTTTGTTCGCTCGCTGATGAGCGGTGGCGTAATGCTGCAATCGAGAACACTATAAATATCACTCTTCTTGTAGTTTTGTAAAAATATATATAATTCGCCCGGCGTAGTGATAACTCGCCGGCGGTTGCGAGCTCTGCACCCGCTCTGCGCTCTCGCTGCCAAAGCGAAGGTGAAGGCCAGCGCCAAGCGCCAGCCACAATGAGCGGCGCCCTCGCACAGACGCTCGACTCTCTAGAGCGGCAAGAGCTGGCGCTGGAGCGTCGTCGTGCTGGGCGTTGCCGATCGATGGCGCGCGCGCGCGCGCGACGGTCGATTAACACGGCGTTCTCTCTGCGCCCACCGTCGCCGACGCGGCCCGGCGAGGAGGCCATCGAACGATCGACCGGCCGCCAGCCCGACGGGGCGGCCTTCCTTCGGTCGCCGCAGCGCCGTAGCTACAGGTCGATCGGTGGCGCGCGCAGGCAGCTCGGTGCGCGTCGACGTCGCTCCGTTGCACCGGTGCCCGCAGCGGCGGCCGCCGCTTTGCTCGGCTCAGCCAGCCGGCTCAAGACGCCTCGTCGGCGGCGGCCGCCGAGCCCTTCTTGCCGTCGGCGTCGCCGCCCGCTGCAGCCGCCTCGACCTCTGTAGGTCGCTTTCGCGGCAGCGTGGCGGCCGATATGACGCCGCTCCAGACCGGCGTGGCGGCGCCGTCGATGCATCCGGCCGCGAGCGCCTGCTCGAGCGACATGGTGACGGTGCGGTTGCTCTCACGCGTCTTGGTCTTCTCGCGCGTCAGCGTGGACGTGCGGAGCGCGTGCAGCGAGTCGTCCGCGCCGATCAGAGCGATCGCGCTCTTGCTGCGCGACTGCAGGCGCCCGAGCGTGGACGAGCGCTGCGCCGCCGCCGCGTCGGTGTCGGTCAGCGCCGAAAAGGACGATCCGCGGCGCGTCGCCGTCGCGTAGACGCCAGGCGGGTCGAACGTCTTGAGGTCGGATGGCGACGGCATCAGATCGCCGCCTCTCAGTCCGTCCTTGCTCCCCGCCGCTGCCGTGTTCTGCGGCGGCGAAGTCGGTGGCGCGCCGTGCCGGACGCGAGCGACAGTGACGCCCGCGCCGCGCGGCCGCGGCGCGGCGCGAAAAGGAGAGGGTGGATAGCGATGGTGGCCACCGCGAAGCGACGGCTTCGCAAAAGACGCGTCGGTGGCGAAGTTGCGGCAACTTCGACAGCTCTCCACGGCACTCACCTTTACGTGGGTCTCTCGCTATTCTCGCCATTGGCCTGTAAGTCACCTCGGTTAGTTTTTTGCATCGGGCCTGCGGTCCCACCACCCACACTCCTAGACTTGATTGCCCTTCTAGCTTGCTTTGAATCCCGCGAAAAGTCACAAGCCAAAGATCTGACCTTCAATTGCTAGCGTATACGCACAAAGCATGGAGCTCGCCATTGATTGAAATTACGTTATCTTTTGAGTTGACTAGCATTAAAAAAAACGAAACTGAAAACCTACCTGCTACTCACAGCATTTCCTTCGTCCTAGAGAATTTTCCTTGGCGTGCCAACTGCGTGCGTGACTGAGAGTCGCGTGACTGAGAGTCGCGTGACTGAGAGTCGCGTGACTGAGAGTTGCGTATATATATATATATATATATATATATATATATATATATATATATATATATATATATATATATATATATATATATATATATATATATATATATATATATATATATATATATATATATATATATATATATATATATATATATATATATATATATATATATGTAGTGGCTGGAGCCGCAAGATACGAAAGCAGACGGGGTTAGGCGTGCAATAAATACATTATGTAGGGCAAAATCATAATGTTACCATGACACGAATATTGACGTAATTTCTGTGCTGTTGATGGTCGCGAGGCAAAGAAAGAGGGGGCGGGGCGGGGGGGCGGAGCGGCGACCCAGATCGCTTCTTCATTGTAGGAGACCGAGCTCACGCCAGCCCTGCCCCCTGGCTCCACCGCTGACAGACCGAAGCATTTGAAACAGCATTTTCAGGTTACATTGCCGTCAATGTGTCTTACCCCTGGGTCTTAGCCCAATGGTAAGGTGCTCAATCTTCACGACCTGAGTCGTGGGTTTGAGTACTGCAGTGGTCCATCCTTTATTGACCGCTTCAAGCGGCGGTGATAGCCACGAAGGCTCCCCTGCCTGTATATGAATAAGGCCGTCAAATCAGCTAACATTTGACTTCCATTCATTTAATTCGTTTAAAATCGCTTTTTTATCCTGCTGTAAGCTACCCACTGTGACACATGAGTGGCATTAGCAGCAGCTAATATTCTTTCTGCAGCGGTATCGCTGTGCCAAGATGCTTTCTCTGTCTCAGTCTCTCTGTCGCCCTAAGATCTCTCATCCAGTCCCATTTTATCCTTTTTTTGTAGTTCCATCTCCATCCAGTCACGCTGTATCCCTTTGGAGCCGGATATTTGCCTACACTGGGACGAAAACTGCTACTATACTTTTTCGAATAGGGATAGTGTTGGCCGTTGGAAGGTTATGCAAGCTTTGATTGCTACTTAGCGTCCGTCACTTACTGCGAGCTACGTGAGTTTATTTTTGTACAATGCCATCGCTGAGTGCCAGCCCCCGAGTGCATGACCCACCGCAGACCAGTAGAGCCGAGGATAGCAGGATTAGCATTGGATAGGATAGGATGGGTTGACAGTGAGTTGATCAGGCGATGACCTAGAAATCCTAAGAACGTGTGTAGGTCAATTTCGCAACCGTTGCTACATCAAACGATAGTTGATGTCGACGCTGATGCTTGTGCCGATTTGCTCCGCACAGGCTGGCGCTGGCTAATACGTGAAGTAGCGATGGCGCTTATCAGAAGACTGGAGGCAAAACATATTATTAATGCTAATAATATATTATAAATATTATAATTGCATCATATTACTCTATTATATTCTATTATTATTCTGTTATATATCAATTAGTAATGTTAATATTTTATTATACAGCTGAAATATTCTCAACGGCACGTGCACAATTTGGCGGCGAGCGCGGTAGGAACGCGAAAAACGAAGCGAGCCGCCGTCGCCGCCGCCGCCGCCGCCGGGGGTAGGGCGGCACGTTTGAGTCGTGCTCGACGTTCGACGACGGACATTCGCTCGCGACGCGCGTGCGGCGCGCGCGTCGCGGGCAGCCGGAAAGCCACCGCCGCGACTTTGATCACTAACCTTCTGAAACAGCCCGCGCGGTCTGCTGCCATCGCCGGCCGACAACTCGCAGGCGGATCTCCTGAGAGTGGCCGTCTGGGCGCTGACGTCAGCCGGACACGCTAAGCCCTTCTGACCGAAGTACGCCCTGCAGCGCAGGCGCCGCGCACCGCGCTCGGTCGCTCGCTCGGCGCACGGCTTCCGCTTCGCCGCTTCGAGCAGGCGTCTCGGGCGGCGAGGGCGAGGGGGGCGGGGGGGGGGCGGCGGCGGCGGCTGCCGGCGAGCGCAGCTACGCAGAGCGGCTGGCCCGCCAAAAAGGCGGAAGTCTCGGCGGGCGGGAAGCGCTCGCCGCGAGCGCTTGGCCAAGCGCTTCGAGCGGCGCGGCGCTTGGCGCCGCTCACGGTTGCGGGTCTTGCTGCTTTCGCCTCCTCTTCGTGCCGAACTCGACGCCGCTCGCGTCCGGCTCGTCGTAGCCGCCGATGCCGCTGTCCTGCGACGAGTTCTGATAGTTGAGATTCGGCATCGAACCGTGGCCCCTGCTTAGCGTCGACATCCTGTCGCCCGCGCCGCCGTGCGACGAGGTGACGCGCCCTCCGCGCGTGGGCCCGAACTCGAGCGTCGCGTAGCCGCCTCCCCATCCGCCACCGCCGCCGCCTTCTCCTCCAGCGGCGCCGTGAGCGCCGCCGAAGGAGGACGCTCGATCGCCGTCAGGCGATACGCCGCCGCCGCCGCCGCTCGACGAAGCGGCGCTGCAGTAGTCGCTCTGCTGCAAGGCTGCAGTCGACGAGCGCGTCAGGCTGAAGTTGCTGCTGCTGCCCGAGGGGTAGTCGATCGTCGAGTGGCTTTCGAGACTCGTCAGGGTCATGAAGGCCGTCTTGCCGAGGTTATTCGGCTCATCGTAGCGATGGCAGCGGTTGGGGCAGCTGCAGCGGGCGAGCGTCGAAGCGCCCTCGTCGTTGCCGCGCTCGGATGCCGAGGATGCTGCCGCAAGCGCGAGGCGCCTCAAGCGGCCGCAAGGCGCGACAGGCTCGCGACGAGGCGGACGAGAAGGAAGCCGTCGCGACCGACAAGATGGCCGGAGCGAAGCCTCGTTGCGGCTGCGAATGGAGCGGCGTTTTTGTTTCTCGTCCGGCTCGCTTCTCGGCTCAATGCTGGAGCATGGGCCCGTTGGCTGCCTCGGCCTAAGGCCGCCTCGGTCGGACAGCCTAAATAAGCTTGCCCGCGGACGGCATTTGGTCTTCTGAAAATCAAGGCCTCGGCGCACTTGGACGAGTGTCTGGCTACTTACCAACCGCAGAGCAGAAGAAGAATCGTGATGACGATGATGATAACCACGCATCCTACGATGCACCAGATCACGATGAATTGCCAGGATTCGTAGTTCATCCACCAGTTGTCCGCTGCAGCAAATAAATTGCTTGCCAGAATCGGCAGCAGCAGCAGCAGCAGCAGAAGCAGCAGCAGCAGCAGCAGAAGCAGCAGAAACAGAGGTAGAGTTCAGATTCGCAGGCGATTTCTCCGTGCAGAGAAGCAGCTTCCAGTGGTGACCGTCGGCAGTCATGTCCTGCGAATCCTTGCAGGGAGAGCTGTCCATGCGCTCAAGGGGTAGTGAGCGAGTTGTCAAGTCATCTCCACGTTAAAGAATGATTAGGTTCGGGCTCAGAGTTTTTTTGCAGTGGCCGGCTAGCCGCTGGTCGCGAAAATGGAACTAGAGGAATCGCCATTGAGTGTAGAATCTCGCCGCGGAGGCAGCGGATTCTGCGGCCAGTTAAGCTCGTTGCGGTGACCGCTCGTCGCGGTCACCGCAGCTCTCAGCGATCTAGGTCTAGTTACCTGGCCAGTATTACCGAGCTTATGAGTGCCACATACGATACCAAGTGTCATCTGTCATTCCCACCGCCTTGCTCTATCGCCAAGCGAATATGGCTGTGGTGCAGAACAAATCGAACTCGTTGCTAGGATTAGGATATTCCATATCCCTCTCTCGGTAGTTACCCATGTAGCATCCTTCGATATGTAAACGTAAGTGGCTCGGTGATGAAGCGAAGCTATATGCTTGAGCATGCATAGGGCTAAACGACGTTGTTGTGGGTAGACGCCGACTTATGTTAATGCGAGGGACCGGTTGCCAATACTGAAGTGATCGAGCAGATACGAAACCTCAACGATCCAAAGTTTAGCAAGGGTTAAGTGCAAAGCCAGTAGAACGTGCAGTATAGCCACGATTACCGCCTTTCGGCATCGGCGTAGTCTACAAATAATAGTTGTAAGCAGTAGCCGAGCCAGAGCGCCGGAGGCCATCTGCTCCCCTCTGCAGCGACCTAGATCTGGACCACCCCTTTTTTCTACGCCCCCAACCATCGCCAGTGACGATATTGTGCCACTGTGTATATGATATGGTAGTAAATTGCTTATGAAAGCTGCTTAACATTTGATGATTCAGCACGAAGCAGCAAATTTGATCTCGATTGCATCATGAAATGGAGAGTTCTCTGCTGCAAGAAGAAAAGCAAATCGATGGTCTTGGTGGTGAAGTGCGAGCATCTTATTGAAGGGCTAAGACAGAGGTGGTGACTAGCTTCGAGACATGGTGACTTGCAAAGGTAAAGGGCGGAGCCAGAATATTGGCGTAGGGCATGCGGCCCACCAGATTTTTAAGTAAGGAGCGTAAGATCCGCAAATAATCAAAAATTAAAGCTCTCAATCATAGAGTTTATTCGCCACGCACTCAGTGGTTGCTCGGCGACTGAGAGCTGGACATAATTTTGTCGTTGTTGACGATCGAGATTGGGTGCGTAAGTGTAGGGGTACCCTACAGGTAAGTGTAGAGGTAACCTACAAGTAAGTGTAGGGGTAACCTACAGGTAAGAGTAGGGTAAATAAATTAAAAACATTAGCTGATTTAACAACATATTTTTGCATAGCGACAGAAGAGCCTTTACGGCTATCACCACCGCTTGCAGCGACGATAAAGAATCACCCACTGCAGGATTCGAACCCACGACCTCGGGATCGAGGCCGTGATATGCAGCTGCCTTATATAGTGTGCCATCACGGCTCACATGTAAGTGTAGGGCTACACCCGGAACGCTACGTCCATCTCTTGCGACCTGTTCTGAACCTTGTACTCATTCATAATTGTTCCCTTTGTAACCTTGCTGTGAGCCAGCTTCCCATTTATTTATCTATTTATTTATTGGCTACCGAAAGAAAGCCCGCGTACCGTTGCAGCAGGCGATGAATATGGCTGCAAATCAAGGCAAACACCGTTCTCGAGGTTCAGCCAAGTGTCTCCTGTGCTGAAATAGTCCCAGCGGCTTCGGGTCGGTGTGCAGACATAGAGCTAAGTATTTAATCTGACACGTTGGACATGCCATATATTTGCTTCTTTATACCTTGCTGAACTGATGCACTAGCAAGACCTCCCTCCTCACACCCTCAGATCCTGTGCGGACGATGCATTTGCTGTTCCATTCCGACGTTTGAATACAGTTGGCGACCAAAGCTGTTGCTGTGCTGGGCCTAGCATTAGCACACCGACACTTCCACAGTTCCTCCTCACCGATCATCTTTGACCCTGCTGCTGCCGACTGTGACGTATCTTATCGTGTAATCCTGAGGGGCGCTACATCTATGCTGATCGCTTCCTCAGGTGCCCCCTGACTCAGTTATGCTTCTGACTTAGGCTTTGTCGCATCATTGCCGTCTGTTAGCTGCCGCATGTGAACCGAAAGCCCGATAGACTTTACATGCTCCACAGATATCGCACTAGCGTAATGCCCACTCAGTCCCTGTGGCAGTGTAGAATTACAGACGAGGATCCATTAGATTACGAATGTGTAATTTTTAAGTAGCTGACAGGAGCAGCGCAGAAGTAACAGTTACGAGTCCTTACACCGCGGTACGAGCTCAGATTGGCAGGGAATATGTAGTAGTTTACTTTCATCTCAGTGGATGTAGGCGAGGATTTAGTGTTGCCTGTGCATGGGACTTGACGGTGGGGTAGATAAAAATAAATACTAAGGAGAAGGTGCGCGCGGGGAAAAAAGAAAGAGACAGGGAGGGAGAGAGAGGGAGAGAGAGAGAGAGAGAGAGAGAGAGAGAGAGAGAAAGAAAAAGCAGATCGAGTGAGATCTCAGTACAACGTTACTGCACCAGACCGAATCAAGCAGCTACAGGCGCCACTTACGGGCCGCAGTCGTTCCAGCAAGAGGAGCATTGTTCGTTAGAACTAAAAAATAAGAAAGAAAAAATGTCATTTTTGTGTACATTTTCAACTACAATCCCGATGCGGCACATGAAGGGCTCATATTCTTCATAAAGGCGCTAGGAGTCACGCGTGCTTAGCACTTACGATTTGTCACTGATAATTTATAGGCACAGTAATACAAAAGGAGAATTAAAGAATCTAGAACTGCTGAATGCTTCACGTATAAGGTAGTGAAAACCTTCATTTGATAAAGAAAGCTTATGGCAACGATCGAGCAATATAAATCAGGGCGATCAGCACCTACCCTTTACCTAGCTACAACCCTTAAGGCTGTATTAATCCTTAGACTGCCAGCGAGTGTAATATATTCAAAAAAGTCTTTTATGTTAAGATATATTTTAGAAAGTGAGAGCTATATTCTTTTGAGAAGCATGGAATATCTTAGTACATAACTTCATTTAACTATATGTGGCCTAGAGTTAGTTCAACAGGTGTAAGACATATCCCACCAGGCTCAAACGTTGACCATAGCCACCGAGAATTGTCAGAGTAAGTTCATTAGCGTCCTTAGATCGGGCAGAATCTTCTTGATTAGGCAAGGGCTAGTAGAGGTAGGAATTAAAACTGTGCAAACGCATCTTGAAGGTTGGGTTGAACGTTGTCTCTATTAACACGATACTTGAGGAAGAAAGTGTAACATCAGCATGCTGGACTCTATTATTGATACGATATGATTAACAATAACTAATTAACTAATACATAATTTGATATGAATAATCTCAATGTGGGACTCTAGAATCTCTAGAATAGAATGGCGATCTTAAATACAGAGAGTACAAGCCTTAAATCAACGTTCAATCTTTTACGCCGACCAGAGTGTACTCGTGAACAACCCGCAATTGGTAAACCGAGAAGCACTTTAACATGTGACTTAGCACACGCGGAATAATAGCATGCCCGAAGTAAGATATGGCTGCGTATGCTGTGCAAAGGCGAACCCAAGTGTCCCAACTGTGCAAACGAATGATCGACTTACCGCCGCCGCACGAATAGTTGATCTTAATTGAGACGATATTGCAGCTTTTGTCCAGTTTCATCTTTATTTGATCGAAGTCAGGCGAGCAGCTGCTGGCACCATTGCTGCACAGCTGGTACAGATAGCTTGTCATTGGGGCGTCGGCAGTGGGCCCACAAAACGTGGAATCATTATAGCAAGCTGAGTAGGTAGCGACCGCTAAGATCTGCAGTGGCTGACTTTGACCGCATATAATAGATGACAGGCCAGTAGATAGAAGACATAGGGTCGAAGAATAATTCGTAGCTTTTGCAGTGACATTCGTCCCTGCAGATCACGGTAGCTCATTATGAATCCAAGAGCCAAGACTAAGTCTAATAGCGAGCCTGATCTCATGGGTCTTTTTTAGCAGTTGGCGAATTCAGCACAAGTCATTGAGACACCAGCAAGTGCATCAACAGTCGGTGGATTCAGAAGACATTTTGAAACAGCAAGCAAGTATAATGGGTTCGCAAAGAAAAAAGTCATACATTCATCCGACAGAGAATCACTCATCGATTCCCCAAGTCTAACATGTCAATTTATTCCTCGATCGCATGCATGCATGTTAGCAACCAGACCGTCCAGTTGAACTGCACACGCAAAAAATTAGAAGAGCTGTTTACATGCAGAAGAACCGGGGCGTTGGTTATGTCTTTCGATAAAGGAGTCTATCGGCTTCATCTTTGATATCGGCTGTCAAAAATGTGGGATCAAGTACATTTTGTTGAGTCTCCCGGTGCTAATGTCCACACTAAATGTGTAATTAAGACTTGCGAGAGAGGATAGAAGTTGTGTTATGGGACACGAGCTAAGGTCCTAGCGGTGATTGAGACGACTTCGTGAGAATCTATCAGGCTAGAGACATAGATATAGACCAGTATGCCGTATATATTGCTGGCCTCAAGTCGGCAAGATTAAACCAGAATTATAATCTAGCAATATCACAGCTAGCGTAAATTCTAATATTGGTGCGTGGATAAATATAAACAGACAAATAAAAGCCAAGGAATAGCAAGTGACTGTGGTATGTGTCAGCATTTACATAGTTTCATTCATTTAGCCGTGCGGTCACTGTATTATGTGTGTGATCAGACTCTGTCTTTTAGTCCGCGGTACTTGAAACCAAGACTTCACAATCGATACGTCTTAACATCAATATATTAGGTGTCAAGAGTTTTCTCAGAGAAAGATACCGTTACTGCTGCTGCAACTCCAGGCTGTCAAGAGCAGTAGTTCTACAATGGTGGAGCTGCATTCTGCCAACGGAGGAGACTATGCATTTAAAAATTGCGACACAAAATTAACGTGCACGAATTGCAATCCTACAGGCTCTTGCAAATAGTAGATATGCAAACAATTAACCCTTTGGCCACCTCTGTTGAGTTCAGTCCTGCGGCCTGCTAG
This sequence comes from Cristatella mucedo, assembly GCA_009760855.2. Taxonomy (NCBI): domain Eukaryota; kingdom Metazoa; phylum Bryozoa; class Phylactolaemata; family Cristatellidae; genus Cristatella; species Cristatella mucedo. Next base: position 373,728 of record WPIO01000163.1, read on the forward strand.
TTTCGGCTACCGCTATCGGGGGGGGGGGCGTGGGACATGAATTTTGGGTGCTCCTATGGATAGTCTGCTGGCTACCGAATGCGTACAGAAAGCCACCTAGGCTTTGAGTGCTCCATACAAAACTCTCCTGCGTAACAAACACATAATCTCCATGGCTTTGTGGAGTCACAGGCGAAGATACATCATTACAGTAAATTACATCAAGGTGAGCCGTGATGGAACACTAGGTAAGGTTGTTGATTTTCATGACCTTGGGCCCAAAGTAAGTCGTGGGTTCGAATCCTGCAGCGAGTGATCCTTAATTGGCGCTGCACGCGCGGTAATGGCCGTAAAAGCATTACCGTCGCTATAAAAGCGGCTGTTAAATCAGATAGTATTTTTATTACTACACATTTTTTTGATCTGCCGTTTTTAATATTTGTGACTATGGAGTTCTGAAGAGGTTGCATGCCAAATAATTGCATCATCCAGGCAATTCGAGGCAACCAAAGTACGTTGACAGCCTTTCTAGAAGCATGGATGACAAGAAACGCCCACAAAAGTATGTATTTATATAATGATGTCGCTTTTGCGTTGCCAAGAAGTGCTGAGTGGTATGGTGCGCTTCTTAGTGTCTTATCATCGGCAATCTAACTGTAAGCCACATATTTAACTACTCTGAGAATCTGTATAAGAAAAGACCTCTTCCATGGCTATTGAGCACTATATCTGCATTTCAGTAATCATTCTAGGTCATTTTTATAGCACCCTAATCTCGGCCCAGATACTTCACAACTAGCTGTAAGGAAATTATTAGCACAAGGATTAGTAACCTACATGATATCGAGCCTGTGAAAGAAAACCATTATCATATGAAGATCAGCATATTAAAGTAAACACAAGGCACTCAGTGCTGGCTGCTGAATAATGATGTCTATGATTACTAACGTGCGCAGAATCGTGCTCAGGTGGCATGCAAAGTACAGAAGAACAAATTCAGGCAAGCTCACTGGACCAATAAGAAAGCAGGCTCGTCAAGATATATCTTCAGCCGAGGCTGAAGAATCCTGGTGGTAGTGACTATTAGCTTGTATTTAGCTCCCGGCGTCTGGCGCGCACGACCTGAATAGGCTCGCATGCACAGAAACAGTTTCCATATAGAGCGAGTTAAGGCAAGAGGGCTAGATAGTAAGGAGCGACTAGTCCGAGAGCACGTGACTGGAAGAGCAAAGAGGTCATACAGGTAAGCTGGGACTACCGAGTGACATGATCTGTAAGCCGGATTGCAGATCTTGAAGGCACTTTGCTGTTTGATTGAAGACTGAGAAGCTCAGACAGAAACGGGGAGTGGATGTGGCAGCTCCACCACTGACTAGAGATCAACCCGGGTCTCGAGAGTTTTGCACCTGTAACGGACTATTAAGGACGCTGGCCAGGAGTCTTGAGATTGGGGACCTGGAATATTCCAGACGCGATGTCTCAAACGCTTGAACGAGCTTGGCTGTCGTACTCCTATAAAAAATAGCCGAGGGTTTAAGAATAGTTTGGGAATATGCAGACTTAGTGAGCACGCATGACCCGCTAAAAGTCATGTGCAGTAGATGTGGTTTCGTCACAATTTTTAACTGAGGCAGAGCCAGGCACAAATTGTACCGGCACTGCACAACGATCATGGCCAACTGGCAGCCTGCAGGACCGGCAGGCTGCCAGATGGCCATGATCGCTGTGCATTGATGCTACGAGGCCTTTGCCGCTTGGCCTGCAGCAACAACGTCGCTGCTCTTCGGCGAGATTGCGACCTGAATAGGCCATACGTATCATTGAGTTGTTTTCGCAACGACGGCTTAGCAAGGTTAAACGAAATGCTTAGCTAAATGAAATGCCAAGTTGATAAGGACCCATACAGTAAAACGTATAGCAGCGATGCAAGCCAGCTTTTCGTTAACACGGGCAGGGTATGTGTTCGCTGGTATTTAGAAAGAAACTCGAGCTGCCTGCGGCTCGCTAGCTCGGAATGTTGACATGACGGATAGCTGCTGGTGCTGCACTAGCTTTCCTCGGACCGTAAGACGAAGTCTATGAAAGCCGATGGATCGGGTCGATTGTTGGCATCAGTTAAGATTGGTCACTTTAAGCTGTAAGTACGAAAACTGTCGTACCACAATGGAACCCCCTCCCGCCGGAAGACTATCTACTGCCGTAAGAAATCGCACGTGTCAAACAATATGTCTTCGGCAGAATTTTTCATGTACTCCAGGGTATGGCTTCTCCATTTGCCATCTGCCAGGGTTGTAGATGCTCAATGGTGCGGTGTTGGTGGCAGCACAGTAGCTTATAAAGAGAGAGAGAGAGAGATACAGAGAGCGAGAGAGAGAGAGAGAGAGAGAGTGTGTGTGTGTGTGTGTGTGAGAGAGTGAGAGAGAGAGAGAGAGAGAGAGAGAGAGAGAGAGAGAGAGAGTGTGTGTGTGTGTGTGTGAGAGAGAGAGAGAGAGAGAGAGGGAGAGAGAGTAAACAATGCAATGACACTTTTGCTTGTTCGTCAGGTGACTCTAAAAAGTGACGTGCACTGGGATAATAGCCGATTCGTAATTCTAGCTCAGGTACGTAAGCTGGCATAGTGTCGGCTGGAATGCTGATTAAGTGAGATTAAATGGTATTGACTGTTTCAAGTGTCAACGTGGCAGACGTAGCTAGCAATAGGTTTAGCAGAGGTTAAGTAGGACAGACTCATCAGAATTTGACGCAGCTTGCGGGCTTGCAGGCTGCCGCAAAATGATAATGATCCCATTTCATTCAATGATGCCGAACATCGTGGCATCTTGATGTTGCTGCAATGTATTTTGATGATTTGCAAATCATGTCGTTGCCTACTCCAAACAACTAGCCTGGGGACGGTAGCATTCAAAAAGCCGGGCCCTGGCTACACTCCGTCTTCAGGCCACGGCACAGAGTGATTACAGTACCGCTGCTTTTACCAGTGGCCAGAGCCCAAACACCACGGGCACAATTAGAAGTTGAGCTTTTGCATTTACTGAAGATGCATATGCTAGCCAATCTAAACTATTTGCCGACGGTCATAATTAACGTGACATGACTGCTCAAAATAATATCAGTATGACCTACTGGCTATGGCGCTGGGCAGTTTACTAAAGTGCAATAAGCCTGAGCGACACATTAAGTGCGAGGTGAGAATTTAATAACGTAGGAGTGCATGCCGCATATCAAAGTGATGTGTAGGAAAAAAAGTGATAGCAATTGTAACTCTTTCGTATGGGATCCCAAGAGTAAAAATATATCTCAATCCTATCACTTTACAACTCGCTGCAAAGGAAACCCGAACCAAGAGTTCGACGCCATTTTTATCTTTATCCCTGCATTCGAAAATGCTTTACGGCCTTATAATCATGCGAAACTGCGCATCGCTTTACAAGGATCATATACGCGCAAGAAAAGTGGGTACTTCGCAAGCTTGCGGAAAAGCGAGCACGATGGAGGGAGAGCGGCAGGCGAGCGTTTGCTCTGCGTGTCGCTGCCGCGTAGTGTCGACTGCGTAGGAGCGCCTCGAGTGTCGTCGTCATTTAATTTCTGGATAGGATAAACGAGGTCCTACCTAAGTCAACGACAGACAGTTTCTAGCGACCCACTCACTGGTGGATTGTACTGGGCTTTCCTGGGAAGATAAGTGAAATGGCTCCTCGGGGGTAGCGATTCAAAACAGGGCATAGCGCGCTGTTAGTGCATTCCGAGCATGCAGAGCGCGTGGAGGTTCTGGTAAAGTTTGAATGATTACGGAGGACGTTCTGTTACTGCTGGGACTATACCGCATTTCACGGTGTAACGAACGCTCCCTTGGTTAGGCCGGAGGGACAGAAGTCTTGTCAAGATTGCATCAACTTCAAGTATTTGCTCAGTGTGCCTCGATAGTATCGAAGCGCTCGGAACGGGCGTGCTGGTGAGCAACCACTCTGTTGGTCGACGGCGCACTGTGGCCAAAGGATAGAGTGTTCAACTAATAAGGCTTGACTTGACCGAGGAGGAAGAGGGAGAGAGAGAGAGAGAGGGAGAGAGAGAGAGAGAGAGAGAGAGAGAGAGAGAGAGAGAGAGCGAACGGTGATAACTGGTAAGAAAGGTGGAACGAAAAATACAGAAGGAGTCGCTCGATACGTCGTAGCGGCTAATGCTTGGGAGCGACATAATTTTTCTTTGAATTTCTTATTGGGCAGTCGCCTGCTATTTGCTTAGGATTACCCTAATCCTTTTCTCGCATCCGCGAGCGGCAGTTTCTCCAATGGATAAGCGAGGAGCGATCTTCTCAGCATTGTTTTAAATGTCGCCGCCGCCGCCGCAGCCGCTAGAGCAGCTCAGGCGCGGGACGAGGCCGACGGGAGGCGCGGCCGCCGCTGCGACGTTCACGCTGACCTGCTGGGAAATCGCTGCCCAGACCCCGCCCAGGCCTCGCGCAGGCGCTCGAGCACCGGCGCGGGGTCTGGGCGGGGTCTGGGCGGGGAGCGGCGGACCCCGGCGCTCGCTCTGTCTGGCAGGCGCCCGGACATGCCGCCGCAGCGCACTCCCGGCGAGCTTCCAGCGGCGAGGCAGTCGCTGCGACTGCGGGCGCGCCCAGCCTCCGCCCGAGATCAAAAAGCGGCGGCGGCGCGCCGCGATGAGTGATGGCTAGGCTAGGCGGCGGCGCACGCCGCGGCATCCGTGCGGCGAGGCAGAGGATTACGGCCCGAGCGGCTGCCGGCTCTCAGAAGTCGCAGCCGCCGAACGCCGCTCCCGCTGGCGGACGGCCGCGGGCAGAGGCGGTGAAAGCGCTCCGCCCGCGCGATCCAAAAGCACGCGCCGTCCGGGACGGCGCGCCAGAGGGTCAACGAGGCTGACAGTGGTGGGTGACAACGAATGAGCCCGCCCCCCCCCCCGCGCCTACGAAGAGGCAGCCGCGGAGAGCAGCTAGCGCGCGGCCGGCCGCGGCAGTGCGGCGCGCCGGCGAGCGAAAGAGCGAGAGGAAGCTCGGCCTCTGCCGCCGCGGCAGAGGCCGAGCTCCGCTGCGTCAGCCGTCGCGAACCAACGCCCGGAAGTCGCCACGCCCGACGGCGGAGGAGCCGCAATAGCGCGCGCCGCCGCCGCTTCGCACCGGCCACTCGCTGCCTGGCGGTCGGCCAGCGGTGCTGCTGCTATGGCAACGAAGCCGGCGCTGGCGAGCGAGCTGGGTGGGCGAGCTGCCGTAGCTAGTTTCGCGCGAACTGGATGAGGCGTCGAGCAGGATGCAGCTGGACGCGAGAGCCAGATGGCCGGGGCGTGGAGCCATTTCCTTTCGTGGACCCTTTTCACTAAGATGCAGGGATATGACCTGAGGCCGAAAACTAATTTATTACATGTTTATATATTATTAATTATGTCTATATATTATTTACATATCACTGAATGTTTATATATATATATATTTACGTGTTCACATATTATTAGTTATGTAGTATTTATTGTTTTTTTATATACTATATAATTTACATTGTCATTAGGTTTTTATTCATGCACGGCAGCAGCAGCAGCAGCAGATGCATGCATCTTAGAAGTAGGACGATGAGAATAGGTCTTAGAGAGGACTAGAAGTTTTTCCTGACCGAAAGAGGGTAAATAGCTGCAGGGCAAAACGCAAAGCAGTTAACAGAAACAAAATCCGTGCGGCGATTAAAAATTGCCCGGAAACTCGCCGACTCCAAACGACGCGAGCTACGCGATTTAGAGCCGCCGGTCGCGCGGCAGCGCCTCGAGCTCAGCTACAGCCACGGCTCGCGGCGGCGGCGGCTCGCTCCACGTCGGCGGCTGCAGCTGGGAGCCAACGCGCGCAGGCGGAGGGAGCGGGCCGAGTTTCTCGTCGACGGTCGCATCGACGAGAAACTCGCGAGGCGCCCCAGTCGCCGCCGCGAGCGCCCGCCGCGGCCCGCAACGGCGCTACCGTCTCCGCCGCCGCGGCGGCGGCGGCTACGAGCGCCGTCGCAGAGAACGCAGCCGGCGACGAGGGCTTCGGGCGTCGGGCCGTAGACGCCGCGGTGCACGCCCAGGCGGCGGCGGAGTTCTCTGATCGCTGGGACGCTGCCGCCGCCTCGCCGCGCTAGACGCGCTCGACGGGCTGGCGGCGGCGGCGGTGGCGACGGCGGCTGGAGCTCGATTGCGGCTAGCTAGGCGCCGCGAGCGCGCGTCCAGCTCGGGAGCGAGCGAGCGAGCGATGCGACGCGGAGCGCTCACCGAGTCGCAGGAGGGTGCAGAGCACCAGCGCCGCGCGGGCGCCGCTCAGCCGTCGCCGCACTGGCGTGCCGTCGAAGAGAAAGGGCATCGGCGACGACATTTGCCGCCGATGCGCGACCCGCCCAACCGAAACTAGATTGGGAACTGACGCGGTAGTGAGAGGGCGGCAGCGTCCGGGAGCAGAAAGCCGATGCGCTTGAGTGAGTGGCGGACAGTGCGCGCGCGCGCGCGCGCAGACTGGCGATTGGACGCCACCGCGGCCCTTCCCCTCGATATCAGGTCGGGTCGGTTAGTCATGAGCGAGCGATTGCGGCGCCGCGAACGATGGGCCGCATCTCTCTGCGGCCGCCGGTCCGGATGGCGGCGTCGGATTTTTGCCGCTGTTCGACCATTCGATCTGAGGCAAGGCCTCCGAGAAATGGCTTTAGAAAAAAAAGCCTCGAAGGGCGAAGCGCGCGCGGCCGCGAGCGACTACGCACGGGCTGCGGCCTTGCTGTCTGGCCCAGCAACGGGCTGGGGCCAAGTATTCAGTTGGAGCAGTGATGAGAGCAAGCGAGGTAGGACCAAAAAATAGAGCCTGGGCGTTTGTAATCTAGGACTGTCTGTGTGAGAGCTGAGCCACTGAGTGTTGCCAGTGTGGTGCGACAATAGGAGCGGCTGCGAGCTACGCTGTGGCCGTCGAACGGACCTTGCAGTGTCAGCCCATGGCGGGCGCTGCAAAGTGATGTCGCACTCGGCGTAGTTTTCCAAGCGTCAGGCCTGGCTTTTGAATGCCAACGTAAGAAAATAAACATTCTTTTGAAGTTTTCACGCCTCCTAGCTGTCTTCAGATTTGCGAATAACGGAAAGCCATTTTAGCGATTTCATGCGAGTGAGTGAGTGAACGTCTCTACCGTTAAGACCGCAAGCAAACGTAATTGATGTAATTACATCTTGGCAGCTTAAAAATGTACTGCGTTTCAACTCCACTGCGTTTTCTGAATTCCCAAAACCAGAGCCCGTGGACAACTCCAGCCAACGCGGGCATGGCATTTTCGGCGGACTAGTCGCTTGCTACTTGAGGCCACTTTGATAGCTAAACGTCAAATTGGTTCTGATTCTTTGAAACATTAGCTACCCAAGAGATGTAAATACGAACAGTATACTAGAAAGTTATGAAACATAGCTACTTAGCAGAGGTTTTTTCAAACCAGAAACCATGCTAAATAAAATATCAAACCTGCCTGCGTATCGCACAAGCTCGGTAGTCGTTGGATGACTCCAGGCCGCAGTCGATGTACTTATTGGAAAAGGCGAAAGACATGAAGCTCTGTCCTGCTAAGGTGCACGACGACTTGGAAATCGTTGCTGCCCCGGATCTGCGTCGGGAGACACATAATAGCAATAACATTGGTAAGGATACTATAAAAATAGAGATAATATCAGTGAAAACATTTACAGCAAAGTAAGAGAGCTAAATCATTTTAAAAGCACTTAACACTTGCTGCAAAGGAAGCGAGTCAGCTAGTTAGCAACGGCGTGGATAATTTAGCCGGAATGGCCACGCAAAGGACAGTGCATACGGGGAGAGCAAAAGCTGCGGTGAATGGTTGGTTAGGTTTCTCGCTATTGATTAAATGTCGTCAAGTCACTGTATCCCCTGACGTCGGTCGGCGCCGGTAACGAATTCCATGCATTGTGTGCGTTCGAACGTTAAGCAGCGCCTTTGGAAGCGTAGGCACGCTGGCATGCTTTGAGTCGGATGATCGCGTGAGACGAAGCAAAGCCGGATGCGGAAGTATATTGGAGAGAGGCTGGGGTCACAGCGGGAGACAGAGCTGAGGAGCCTACAAGTGAGTGTCGGGACGACCAAGTCGAGCCACTTTTCGATGCAACTGCAAGTTGAACGGATTTGCAGTTAAACGGCGCTCCGAGCGCCGAGCTCCGAGCTCGCGCCTGTTGCCTCTCGCCGCTCGTAAGCGCGCAGTGAATTTTTCTCTCCTGATGCCGACTGTGGCGCATATTTTCGAGCCGTCCCGAGCTGCTGCCACTGTCACGTGCCACTTGTTTCTTTGATGCTTCACTTTCCGATGCTTCACTTTCACTTTCACTTCACTTTCCCTTCGTCGCACCGATGCCAAGTCTGCGCTGGCCAACGAGTGCACAGCAAAACCATCTCGGTCTTTCAGTGTGCTACGAAAAGACTTTCGGGGCGTGCCTTCTGTTCGCGTGCTCTCTTTTTCCTATCAAAGTGCGGTGCGACGCCAATCGAAGCCTTGCCCGCGCCTGCCTTGCCCACTTCGCCGTAGCAGGAAGCTTCGGCCTGCAGTGTAGACAGAATGTCGGCGACGATTACCAAAACAATATGAAGAGTGCAAACGGGACAGATGAACATATTCTAGCAAAATATTCTTGCGCACGCGTACGGCTAATGGTTTCCTTCAGCACTTGTGCTTGAAGCGGGAGCGGTGCACTGTGCAATATCGGCCTCAGAATGTCTTCTGACTGAACATGTCTGCTTTCACTTTCTCAAAATGAAAGGCGAGACGGGCTTTTTTGTGAGGCCGATGCACTCTGGTCTCGAATTGTATGATAGGCATACAGCGAGCGCGGAAATCGACGCGGTCGCTAAGCGCAGGTAACTGCATTCCAACAGTCGCATCGCAGGCTATCGTCCGAAATCGGGCCTTCCATCCAATGAAGAGCTACTGCGGGGACGAGCGACGATATGTTGCAATAGGCTTGCTTCCTCTCCGGCTGTTACGATAGTCGGAGCGAGGCTCAGTGCTAGAGATTTTGACGACCACTATTTTATTTTTTTTGCATGCTTGATGTACGTAATATTAGATTGCTAGCAACATTGCAAGCTATCTAGCAAGCTGCAGAAGGTAGTCACGTTACAGAATCTTTTCTAAGAAACAATTAGGAACAAACCATTCTCACCTGGTATGAGTTAAAAATTGCGTACGTATATTCTCACGAGACACACTCTTGAAGACTCATTTGAACGAAATGTCGCTCTGTTTATGAGGCGAACGTGCTGCCAATGCGCAAGGGGTGTCTAAGATACCCGTTGCAACTGAATCTCTTTCTGCGCACTTAACGTAGGCTGATAAGAAAGCCTCTCAACTGTTAATCAGAAATGGCATGCACAGTTTCAGCAGATGCCAAAGTATGCAGGCCAATATACACCGGAAAATGAAGTGCAGCGAGGAATAGGTTGGCTTTTAGTTTAGTTTCGAACTTCCTCAGATCAGCTGGATGTGTGACGCCAGCGGGTAGAAAGTTCCAGGCATTCCAGGCCCCAGGCATCGAAAGCCTACGAAATGCGAGTGGCAAGATGGCTGACATGTAAAAGGAATACATGCAAACGGTATGCGTAGATGTATGAGCGATGAAGGATACAAATGCATGCAAACATTCAGACCTATAATTGATAAAAGATTGATCTCTCGCTCGAAAACTTTATTTCGACTGCTTGAGATATACAGTAGATGCTGCAATCAGAAAGCTTCGTTCGAGTCTGGTGACCTGCAGCTCGTGAAAGCTCCTAGATTTAGCAGCTGCCGTCCAAAAATGAGCATGCCGAGAGGATGGTTGTATTGTACGCTGTCGAGGTCAGACAATTTAATTTCGCACGCGCTTCGCTCATGATCTTATGATCTCATGATCTTATCCTCTCAAATACGCGCGCATCAGATCATCCTCCACCGGCTCCTTTGGAAATCCCATAATCCCACGTGAGGAATGCTCTGCGGTAAGCGACATTCTGACGACGCGAGAATTAACTCCAGCTCGTAAAGCAAGTTTCCAAGTGAGTGTAGAAAGGTGGCTTTCTCATTCGATCTATAAGGAGAAACTGCTTGATGACTTGCACGCACGGGGCCGGGTTCTTGAGAAAGTGCAGCAACACGCGGATGAGCAGTGGGGCTAAACGCACGTGATGCTGCATCAAAGTGCACTCCTTCACGCGGGTATTGTGGACATAACAGGATTCCAGCATGGCAGCAGCCTGCAGCCCTTGCTATAGGCAATGTGCTTGCGGGAAACCTCTAATCCTCGATTCTAATACGTAAAAGCTAAACGATAACTCTAAACCGTAGACATGTATACTATATACGGAACTGAACTCTTTTTTATATTTATTTAATGTATCTCCGTCTGTGAGTTCACTAAGCCTCAAAGAATATGTGAATGATACGCAGGAGAAATTTGTACAGCACACTCAAAGCCTAAGCGGATTTTGGGACGCATTCGGTAGCCAACATACTTCACTTTACAAAACGAAGACAAAATGAGAAGCATAGCTGAGTCAGGAGAGCAGTAGAGGTTGTGAGTAGCATGGAAGTAGCAGCAGCTAAGGACGCCTGGAAAGAATGTACCATAGCCGGCAGAAGGAGAGTAGACGTCGTTGCGTAAGAATTGTGGCAGTGAGTTCTACAGTCTAGGACCAACCTGCAAAAATAAGCTTCTCTCGCTAACGGTCTTTAACCGGAAGAATGAATCAGCTAAAATATTGTCAATAGAGGGCCCGAGCACTCGAGAAGGCTAAAACTGGTGCAGCAGTTTAGCTATGTATGAAGCAGCTAAGCTGTGTTTTAGAAATATATTTTTATGATAATCAATTTTTTGCATAGCGCCCTCAGATAAATGAATGTTTACACTAGGCAAGTTGCATATGTTGTAAAGAAAGCATGTCCAAATAGCTTTTGGTAACATTCGCAATGTCATCATGCATACCATTGTTAGAAGTGGCATGCACAGCGTCAGAATGCAGATATGCTCAGTAGCAGTAGGCACAGTGTCAGCACGCATAAGGACATAAAGAACTTATCACAAAGACCCACTCAATGCTGTCATAAACAGATGTGTTTCAAGCTTCTTTTTAAATATAGTCATGTCAAGAGATGTCGTGACGTCTGTTTGGAGTGAGTTCCAGTCTTTGGGAGCAAATGAACTAAATGCACGGTCTCCAGAGGTTTTGATCTTCATACGAGGTAAACCTGTACGATTTGAGTCAAATCAGCAGGTTGCTAAGAAGCTTCGCCACATGTGGGTTCACGCCTACAAAATCAGATTGCTGGCATTTTATTGCTACGGTCATAATTGCCATAATAGTAGAAAAAGATAGCAGGAGTTAATATTACTACATGTACTACACGCACCAGCAGGCACGAGACTAGTAGACAAGTACTGTAAATATTGTGTTTGTATAGTAATAATAATAATAATAATAATAATAATATTGTACCAGATAAAGCGCCCTCAGAGAACTTAATCTCTTTCTAGGCACTTTATATTTGCTGCAAAGGGAAATGCAATTGAATGGTAAGTAAAATCATGCTTGAAAAAAAAACAAAATGAATAACATGGTTAGGGGTGACATGCACAGGGTCAGGATGCAAATGTGGTTAGTGGCAGCATGCACAGTGTCAGCACGCATAAGCACGTCAAGGACGAATCACAGGGACCCACTCAATCACGGTCTCCAAAGGATTTAAGGTTTGTACGAGGCATTTCTAGACTGTTGGATTCCGAAAAGTGAGTGGTACGATGCTTGGCCTGATGGGGGAGTATGTCGGAGAGATAGGCTGGAGCCATAGAATGAAGGGACCTAAAAGTCAGCGACAGAACCTTAAAGTCAATCCGGTGCTTGACTGGTAGCCAGTGCAGGTCGGCGAGAAGTGGAGTAAAGCAGCAACTGCGACGCTCACGACAGACAAGCCTATCTGCGGAGTTTTGCACCAGCTGCAATCGCCTGATCGCACATGCTGGTAGGCCAGTAAGCAGTGAGTTGCAGAAGTCGAGACGAGATGTCACGAACGCATGGACCAACTTAGACATGGTATCCTTATCTAAACAAGCCCGAATTTTAGCAATGTTATGAAGCTGAAAATAGCCAGATTTGACTGTGGAGCTGATATGGTCGTCTAACGAAAGGTCGCTTTGGAATAGGACACCTAGATTTCGAGCTGATTCAACTGGAGATATGCTGGCAGAGCCAATTTTGAGAGACAGTCTTTCCAATCTGTGAGTCACACTGGGTTTGCCCATAACTAGTAATTTAATTTTTGTCATCGTTTAGTTTTATAAAATTTGCTGCCATCCATGTGTGGATGTCATCAATGCATGCAGCAAGTGAGTTTAGAGAATTTGAGGTGCTCTAAGGCTGGGAGGGATCAAAGCAAAGGTACAACTGAGTGTCATCCGCATATAAGTGAAAGCCTAGACTGTGCTTGGAAATCACATCAGCAAGAAGGAGAGTATAAACCGTGCAAAGAACCGGACCTAGCACGGAGCCCTGAGGTACTCCATATTTCAGAGGTACTTCAGATGATCTTTGTCCATTCACGTCAACACTCTGGAGTCTCCCACTGAGATAGGACCTGAACCACTGCAGAGCAGTGCCAGTGATGTCCAGGTGAGATGAGAGGCGCTCTAGAAGAACTTTGTGATCGATGGTGTCAAAAGCTGCCGAAAGATCGAGCAAAACAAGCAGAGACACTCTACCCATGTCTGCATTCCTAAATAGGTCGTTGTATACCCTAAGCAATGCTGACTCTGTGGAGTGATTAGCTCTAAAGCCGGACTGGAACTTACTAGCAAGGTGTGAGGTTTCGATATATGAATTTAGCTGGTCTGCCATGACCCATTCCAGTGTCTTTGATAGGAATGGTAGAAGGGAGACTGGGCGGTAGTTGCTGAAGTTCTCTTGGTCTAGTGTCACTTTCTTGAGAAGTGGGTTGACTACGGCTTTTTTGAAAGGTGCTGGGACATGACCTGAGGCTAATGACACATTAATGATGTTAGTTATGCATGGCAGCAGCAGATCAATGCAACGTAGGAGCAGGACAGTGGGAATAGGGTCCAGAGGACTTGTTGTCTTCTTTGATTGCGATACGAACTTTAGGACTAGAATACTAGTGACTTGCTAATTTTATTAATATTATATTAAATTAATATTAAATGCAGACATTGAGGTGCAGCCAGGAACCGAGGAACAGCATTCTAGTGGGGAGGTTGTCATCGCAGGGATGGATTCCCTGATCTTGTCTATCTTCTGCACAAAGAATCGAGAGAAGCGATCGGCTAGATCATCACAAGGATCATCAGGTAAGGAGCTAATCTGGGAACGGTTGAGGAGATGGTTTATTGTCGACATCAGCATTTTTGGATTGTGCATCTGTGATTCAACAATATTTCTATAGAAGCTAGACTTGGCCTTTGCTAGGATTGATTGGTACGACTTACAGTAGTCTTCATACGCCTATCGTTGGACAGTTAGTCCGGATCTTGTGTATGCTTTTTCAAGCTTTCGGTTAGTAGACCTGGCTAGTTTAATGTCTGTGGTAAACCATAGGCCGTCTGGGCATGGGCGCACAGTGCGCTTTGTCAGAGGTGCAAACTCGTCGAGCGTGTCAGCTAGTGTTGTGTTGTAGCTATCTACCAATGATGACAGATCGGAGGGAGGACTGAGCAGCAGAGTCGAAACAGATATTCTCGCACGGAAAGCATCGATGTCAAGGGTCTTGAGGTTTCGCGATTCACAGGTTATTTTAAAGGAGGATGTGGGCACACACTGTAGATTGAATGAGATTTGCATGTGGTCAGATAAGCAGGATTTGGTAATAATTGGTGATGACAAAGTGCAGTTGTATGAGAAAGTCTGGTTGAGTGTGTGACCCTTGGTGTGGGTAGGGCCATGCACATGAGCCACAAGAGACAATGAGTAAGTCAATGCACGAAATTCGGTGCTGAAAGCGTCAGATAAGTTATCAAAGTGAACGCTGAAATCACCCATAACGAGGAAGGATCGATTTCTTGCACACAGAATCGAAATGAGATTGCAGAAATCTGAGATAAAGGAGGATTTGGTACCTGGTGGGCGATACACTACTGCAACTATCGGTAGCTTGTTTTCGGGTGAGACCAAGACAATTGATTCAAAAGACTGCTTCGAGGGTACTGCAAATGGCTTGAAGTTGAATTTCGAGCTCACGATGATAGCAACTCCACATCCAGTTTTGATTGATCTAGGGGTGTGAAAGAACGAGAAACCGGATGGAGTAGCGTCTTTCGTTGTCGGGCAGTTTATCGATTTCAGCCAGGTTTCAGTTAGGGCGAGCAGGTCGATACCATTTTCAGAAATGAGGTCGCTTATTACCAGAGGTTTATTGCACATTGAGCGAGGATTCCACAGGCAAGCGTTAAGTCTGGCCGATGGAGTTACAACAGGCCTGATGACCACTAAGTTAGAGAGATTTACATTCACGCATGTGGGGGAGCGTGCTGAGCAACCTAAGAGAACCTCTAAACCTCTTTGCTGATACTGTGCATAGGCGTGAAAGAATAAGTACATGCTTCTTAAGTAACTTACAACGCGGAGAGAGTGACAAAGGAAGAACGAAGAGAAGAATAGACGATTGATCATCAGCCAAGCATTCGCTCACGCTCGTTACTAACAATTTTGTTGGTTACTGACTAACCTTGAACATCCAAACTTGACCCCAATCCAGGCCAGCTGATTGACACGGATTGCAAGGGCGTTATGCAAAATCAAACCCTCTCACTGATCTAGCAAGAAAGAGAGAGAGAGAGAGAGCGAGAAAGAGAGAGAATCTGGTAAGATGAGAGGAAGAACGGAGGTAGACAGACACTGACTGCTAGATACAGGTCGGAGACACACAGAGAGAGAGAGAGAGAGAGAGAGAGAGAGAGAGAGAGAGAGAGAAAGAGAGAGCGAGAGAGAATGAACATGACGAAAGACCGATTAAAGTGAGACAACAAAAGACTAATAGTAATACAATGAAGGATACAACCAGCGATAGCGAGGCAGAGAGAAACAAGATGAGAGAGAGAGAGAGAGAGAGAGAGAAAGCCAGACCTCCAAAGAAAATGACAGAAACGGATTAAGATAGGCAGAAACAGGGAACAATGAAAGACAAATCGACAGACAAGCAAAGGGTGAGACTGAAAGAGAAAGTGATTACGACAAAAAGTGAGGATACAAGGGATGCAAGTCACACAGATTAGAAAAGTGGGTTTAAAGATACATACATGCAAATTTAGGAAGTTTGGGACAGCGAGAGAGAGAAATAAAATCAGAGAGAGAGAAAGAGAGAGAGAGAGGGAGAGAGAGAGAGAGAGAGAGAGAGAGAGAGGGGGAGGGAGATTCAGAAAAGCAAAAAACCATAGAGCATCTGCTCTTTCTCTCTTGAGATGGTATGGTGCAGACTAGTCGAATTATATGTGTATAGGCTCCCGAAATCTAAAAAAACGAGCGATCATGTGGTCTAAGGATTCCGTACTGCATGCAGAGTTGGCACATGCCCGACGATCTGCTCTACTTCGCCAGCGCCTGCCGCCGCAGAGGCTTTATCTCTTAATTAATGCATCATCTTGAAATGACCAATTCATTCGCAGAAGCAGAGCTTCAGAGGCCTTGGCTGCAGCAGCCGCGGAAGCTGTGGCAGCCACTAGCAGGCACTAAGCACTTCTCGCCGGTCGCCTGAACTAGAAGCCATCTCCTACACGTCGGCATCTTCACTAGAAGCCACATCTTATACGTCTTTAAATGCTCACAGCACGCGCACTACAAGGGGACGTTTCTAAAAACCAGGTTCAAGATGGTCAACATTTTTACATTGAGCACTGGATGGAGTCCAAAATTTCAGCTGTGAAATTCAAGCCTCTTTTTTTAGTGAAAGACTGCCCATTTCTCATAAATGGGCTCGTTGTCTTCTTAAGTGTGGCCACATAAGACCCGATGAAACGATGTCTCACGCCCCCTGCCTTATGCCACATATAAAATGTGCATTCCTTGTGATAAGTTCTTCATGCCAAAGCCGTGTGAGCAACAGCTGAATCAGCCATTACGCTAATGTCCAAGGAGCTGGGAGTTATGCCCTACTCTTGTGTGATTTATCTCCCCGCCGCATATTAATTGATATTTCTCTAATACTAATGGAACAATCAGCATGCAAATTAAGAAAAACAATGGCACCATAATCTATCCTTTGATGTAACCATAGAAATCGTGTTGACTTTCTGATAACCTGTAAATAGTCATGGTCACTATGTTCCGGGTTTAACAATGGCTTGTTGGGGGAAATCAACAGATGCAACACCACGCACTTTAGAGACATGCCAATGCCCTCAAATGATGCAGCGACTTGATTCTAAGTGACGCTGTATCCAAAATTTTATTTGAAACTGTAACTTTCATGAACCTGCAAAAATAAAGTTTAACAACTTCGGGGACACATCCAGCAACACTTACGACACCGACAATCTTGATGAGACTGACGTCACGAAGAAATATTCAAGGCCAGTTCGCATTCAAAATTTCACGTAGTTGGGTTGCAAATTGGTTATTCTGTAGAATTTTCCAGTTCTCAAAGAGGTGTTGGGAAAACACTCTTGAAGACAATGGACGATTTAAAGCATGCACACGATCAAAAGAAAGCCTTAATCACCCAGTTTAACAAATAAAAATCTAAAGCGCATATCAGGGAGTGTATATCTTAAATTTCAAGTTGATCAAATCACGATTAGCCAAACTGTGACATTTTCACGACACCTCTGCAGCATTTTGACTAAACGCATAGAACGACAAAAGCCACCTCAAGATCAAAATAAGCTGGTACGAAGGTCCAAAATACATGAGATGCGGCTGGAATGCAATGGAAGCCTTAGAAATCATACATTTCAAAATTCTAGTTGATCTTGTAACTATTTATTGAAGACATGGCATGTGCAAAATATAATCACTGGCAGCTGATTACGCCACACAGGAGTGGTTTAAGATTAGGGTGCCAAGCTAGAAAAATACGATAGTGCTATGGATTGCACAAAGAATTTAATATAAATACGTAAGTACACGCTTTTAGGACTTACCTAACCCAAAATGGCTGTTAGATTTCGCCAACACAGCCTGTAACAACAATGTATGTAACCGAGGGCAAAACGCCTAGTGCCCAGGGGGTCACTGGCTTTTGTATGGAAGAATTCAAAAATTGGCCTACATATCAGCTATAAACGGTACTAATAAGAAGTCGATCCACTTTAATTTTCCTTGAATAGACTCGAATCAACATTTGCAGACTGATTTTCAGAGAACGACGAACTTGTTCAATCCAAGCACTAGGCAGCCGGTCCGTGTGCAGCTGTGGCAGCTTCCTGCATGTTTAATGGCTGCTACTGGAACCGGAGCAGCGGTCCCAGGATCCAGTGGGTGCTGTGATTATGGACTCTCTGGTTACCATGGGATCGGTGCTAATGTATTGTCAATACATTATCCTTAACGATAACCATGTTATACTTGCTGACATTGAGCATGCTATTGCTAACCATTCTATCATGCTTCCTTTTCAAAATATTGAAAGGTACAAATTTGTTATTATTATTAGTATCAAGTCTCGCTGGCTGCCGATGAAACTTCACCCTTAACTTCAATCGTAATGTATCTGCCATATTTCTATTTATATCTGTCAACTGGGTTTGTTTATTTATATAGATATACTAGTTTAACGGCTGAGTACAATCAATGAATCAGGCGGATGAGGCACCTGCGTGTTTCAATCGCACTAAAATTATCCTCATCAATCCATTTCGTGTAGTGATGACATCTCCTTCAGCAAAATAGCCCAATGTAAATTTCGGGGAATTTCGCCCATTATCGATCCTTTGCTTCGCTCCATTCATTCTTCGCCGGTAAAGTGGTTTGCTGCTTTACTCAGACACCTTCCTCCTGCAATCGGTGAGGCTGTAGCGATACCAAAACGACGACCTTGGAATTTAGGTGTCCTATAAGATACGTCTAACGTTGTAAAGCTTTTCTTCGAAGACCAATTGCTAGGGCTACTAAAATAACCATCAAGCTGGTGATGAATACGGTTGCAAGGCCAGTCAGACCCAAAACAGATTTATAAGAGTGTAAACAATTTACTATCCAATGCTGAGAGATCTCACTCCCCAGATAATAACGGCTCAGCCGAAAAGTTTTCGGCCTTCTTTAAGAAAAAAATTGATCGTGTACATTTGTGCCTCCATAAATCTCTCTCGTACCAAAGAAATTGCTGAATCGTAACCTGTGACCTTCTTTAAAAGATTTTCCAAGGTTTCTGCATGCTATGTGGCTACCTTAATAAGGTCGAGTAAAAAGAACTCGTTTCCTGAAGACTCTTCACCGTCATCACTGCGGTCTTCACTGGCAGACCAGCTTAGCCCAGCCATAACCGAGATTTTTAATGCTTCTCTGGAAAAACCGGTCGTACGCATGTCCTTCAAATTGGCAATCGTTTGGCCGATACTTGGAAAGCCAGGATTAGATGAAAAGGTCCTTCCAAGCTATCGCCCAGTTTTTCTCATTTCTTTGTCCAAGATTATTGAAAGAATTGTCGCTAAGCAGCTGGAAGCACACAGTAAAAAGAACGAAAAGTCCGAAGAATTTCTATCTGGGCTGTAGCGGCAATACTACACTGAAACTGCTCTCCTCTGTGTAATCAATGACATTCCATGCAGCAACAATGACGGGAATGTCACCTGCCCTTGGTGCTGCTAGATTTATGAGCTGCCTCCGACACAATTGATCACGATCTCCTTGATCGATTGAAAACAACTACCGGTCTGGCAGACGAAGCACTGGCGTGATTAAAATCGTACTTGTCTGATCGTGTTCAATCCGTGTCGTGTGGGGTCAGGTAACATCCACTAGACCAGTCACATGTGGAGTGCCTCAACGGTCCGTCCTCGGTTCCTTGCTGTTTTCCATTTATACTCAACCACTATGAGAAGTTATTAAGGCACATGGAATAGGATATAACTGTTATGCTTAGAATACTAAGCAGTATTTTTTATTTAAACCGTCGAAATCTGCTGCAGCAACTGATAACCTGAATGCTTGCCTTGCCGACATTTGATCCTGAATGTCGAAAAAGTTCTTGAAACTAAATGACTATAAATCTGAACTGCTACTCGTAAGGCACTCTAAGAGTGTGACTGGATTAGAAGGCTTTGCTCTTCGAATAGGTGATGCTGTTTCGCGACCATTATCAGGTGCTTCGGAATTTATATGTGGTCATCGACAACTGTGTATGTATTAAAAGCTTCGTTCAGAAGACTGCTTCTAATGCTAGCCATCACGTTTGATCCCTATCCAAGATTAGGGACCATCTTCCACGTGTCTTGCAAAATTTAGCTAGCTCTCTAGTTCTGTCTTGACTAGATTATTGTAATTCCCTTTTGGCTAGGCTACCTAAAAAGGTACTAGGTCACAGCAGCTGGCGACGAATATGGCTTCAAGGCGAGTTTTCAAGTCCTAGAGGTTTGACAGCGTGTGTCCTTTACTAAAAGAGGTAAGATGTCTGCCGATTGATCAATGGATACAGAGCAGTTCTTACGGTGACCCACAGGCCCACAATGACCTGGTTCTTCCATCGCTGGCACTGCATTGCAATGGTTCAGGTTCTGTCTCAGTGAGAGACTCCAGAGTATTGATGTGAATGGACGAAAATCATCCCATCCGAGGAAACTCTGAAATTTGGGATACCTCAAGGATCTGTGCTTGGTTCTGTTCTTTTCAAGGTTTATACTCTCACTTTCGCCGATGTGATAGCCAAGCACAATCTGGGCTTTCACTTTTATGCAGCTGACACTCAGTTCCACCTTAGCTTTGATCCATTCTAGCCCTCCAGCTCGTCAAATTCTCTCAACTCCCTTGCTGCATGCATTGATGGCATCCGCACATGGATGGCAGCAAACTTTCTTACATTGAATGTTGATAAAACTAAATTACTAGTTATGGACAAACCAAGTGTGATTCTCAAATTGGATAGACTAGCGCTCAAAATAAGCTCTACCAGCCAGCATATATCCTATTGAATCTGCACGAGATCTAGGTGTCATGTTCCAAAGTGACCTTTCGTTAGAAGATCACATCAGCTCCACAATCAAGTCTGCCTACTTCCAGCTACATAACATTACTAAAATGCGTGCTTGTATAGACAAAGATATGACATCTAAATTGGTCCATGCACTTGTGACATCCATTCTTGGCTTCTGTAACTCGCTGCTTGCTGGTCTAGCAACCTGGGCACTCAAGCGCTTACTGTTGGTTAATACTAAGTACCGGAGTTGCTTTTAACAGCTTGAAGAAAGCGCAGAATTTTCAGCAGAAAAGACTTAAATTTATGCACCGATGTGTGAATATTAATAACAATAATTTGTGTGCATAGCATCATTTCAGAGAATTGAATCTCTTTCTAGGCATTTTCGTTCTTCGCGTGCACCTGCTTACACTATGCCTGCTGCTTGGTGATGCTACTACCAATCATTTAGTAATACTTTCTATGCGGCATCTGTGAAGTGCCTAGAATTATATAAATTATATATAAGAATTATATAAATTATATAATTCTTATAATTATATAAATTATATAATTCCTAGATTAATAATAAGAAGAATCTTATATATAGATTCTTATTATATTCATAGAATAAGTTCTTTGAGAGTGATAAAAAATGTATTATCAAGCATATATTCACATATATTATCATTATTATTACTTTAAATATGAAAGGTGTAGAGCTATAAGTAAGACTTCCGCTGTGTAAATACAGCAGTTTTTATCGCTACTTAATACCGTTTGAAATGCAGAGGCCCTATGTACTTTAAGACATTCAGAGCTACTGTTAAAGTGACTGCTCTATATATATGTATATATGTATATATACATATATATACATATACATATATAAAAAAAATATATATATATATATGTATATATATATATGTCTTATTTGTATAGCGTCCCAAGAGACTTAATCTTTATTCAGGCGCTCCATATATTGCCTCGGGGCTCGAGCCGACGACTTTAGCCAGATCTTGGTCGGGGCGAGCACCTTAACAGCTGTACCAAACTAGCTCGGCTGCATCTAAATGCCTAGATTTAGCTTCTGCAATTATTTAGTGAGTTCCGCTTGCACTGCGGTTCCTGCCATTTCACACCATTGGCATCTGTCGCATAGGTGCAGTTATATCCATTGACATAATGAACGCTAGCATCAACTTCAGCTGGCTACAAAGTTTAATAAATCACAACGATACGACGTAGCTTAAAATACGGTTAATTGCATTTTAGGCTGAGAAACCAGAGACAGTGAGTTCGCCCGCATAGGCGCAAGCTGGCAGTGGTAGCTCTCAAAGTATTTTGCAAGCTGTAAGCTCATTAGAGGCTTAGGATGTGTCCAACTTCTAGTCTAAAATAAAGGTGCTTTCATGCTAGCAGCTTGAATTAGAAATTGAAACCCTCAGAAGGCTTTTGTGACACTAAAAAACGTCACGGAAGGCGGCCAACCTAAGAAAAGAAAAAAAATGTAATCGCGTATTATTTCAAATGTGACAATTTGGCTTACATTTTCTCCGGTTTTCATCGCTAGAATTAAAGGCTGATGGCTACAAAATTTGAAAACCTCCCGATCCTAGCGAACTTAGGTTGTAAATAAGAATAATAATAATAATAATAATTCACTTGATAAAGCGCCCTCAGAGAACTCAATCTCTCTCTAGGCGCTTTACATTTGCTGTAAAGTGAGATGCAATTGAATGGTAAGTAAAATCATGCTTGAAAAACAAACGAGATGAATAATATGGTTAGGGGTGACATGCACAGGGTCAGCATGCAAATGTGGTTAGTGGCAGCAAGATAGGACATACGTGTTGCTACTAAATATACCGCAGCTCAAACGTGGTCATTAAAGACGCGCTGTGGGACGCCAAGCCTTAAAGTGAAATTCTGGCGATGCAGGATTTCTGTCACAAGAATTCATAGATATAATATAAACCAGCAGCGCTGATTGAGATGACAGTCGAGAGCATGCAGCACACGAGCACGAGAATGAGAGCTAGCGAGGAGCTCGCGAGAGAGCCACCCAAGTACGAGTGCAGGGAGTCACACAACCGCGACAATCTATTCGACTAGGTTAAAAGGAACGCCCCACTTTCTCAGCACTGACGAAGAAGCCAACTAAGACCAGCCATGTCATTCTGATGGGACGACCACTTCACTTTTTCCCCCCCGACCTCGTCCACTGTTTCCACGCTCCCAAAGCTTAATGCTCACTGCCAGCTAGCAACCGTACTTTCCCCGACTGACGAAATTTAAACGGAAATCAAAAGCTCACCTGCTCCTCACAGCACAAGCGCTGTCGAGCGAGGATGCCCCTGGAGTGCTTAAGAGTGCTACTACTACTTATATTGAGCGTTATTGGTAACCAATTGGCATGCTTCCCCTTCCTAGCATCGTATGCAAAACGCCTAGAACACAAAGAAGAATATTGAGTTCTCCAATATAGCGTAAAGACATTTCATTATTTATTATAATTGCACAAAGTCATCTCTAGTCGAAGAAAGTGTCAAGAATTAACAATGGCACTTTAACGCTCACGCGCACAGATTTGCGAGCACAGCAAAAACTTCGCTCTCGGCTTCCGGCGGTAAAATGAGGTGATTTCCAATGCTTTCGCCGGCCGGCGAATGCAGCTGAACGGAAAATGCGAGCTTCAAGCCAAAAGACGAGAGCGCGCCCTCGTGTTCACCGCTCGCTCGCGCTTGCGCGCGTGCGCGAGCGAAGCCTAGCGGCCACAGGCCGCACTCGCATTCGGTTAGAAACTTTGCGGTTCGCGGAGAAAGAGGGTTTTGACGCAATTTTGCGAGGCTTTCTAATCTTGAGACGCATCCGCTTTCGGATGTGCGCAAAATTTCACACTCCCTGACACCGGTGAGAAATATTTAAACGAAAAGCGTTGCGGAGTCGCGCGCGCGCGACTCCGCCGGATCTCCGGAGCGAAGCTGAGGTCAGATCACCGCCACCGCCGCTCCCCGAAGGATCCAAGCGACGCCGACTTGCAAGCGAACTTTGGAAGCGCACCTCGAATTGCGTAGCATTTCGCAAGCCCGGTCGCACGCCGCCGCCGTGGCGGCTATGATTCGCGGGCGGGGCGGGGCGGGGCGGGGCGCGGCAGCTGCCGCCGCCGTCCATCTACTCGTTCTCCGCGCGCCGAGCCAACTAGTAATGCAGCACGTCCGTTCGCTCGAAGGTGGACGGCAGGTACGCGCTGTTGACGAACTCCTTGTCGGCCGATGTGCGCACGAGAGTCGTGACGGACGTGGCACTGTGCAGCTCGCCGCCTCGCTGCATCGTCGAGTAGCCGTCACCTCCGCCGCCTCGCTGGAGCGTGGTGGTGGCGTAGCCGCGCTGGAGCGTGGTGGTGGCGTAGCCGCGCTGGAGCGTGGTGGCGGTGTAGCCGCGCTGGAGCGTGGCAGCGCCGTCCTGTCGCGCCTTGTCGCTCCGGTCCATCGTCTTGCGATTGATGGTGAACACTTCTTCGGGCTTCACTCCGCAGTACTCGCCGAGTGCTTCGGCGTCTGCAGCGTCGCGATGGCAGCGCTCAGACACTGCCGCCGCCGCCGCCGCGAAGAGTCGGAATTGAGAACGGGTTACGCCAATCAGCCGCCTGACATTCGCCAGGCAGACGCCAGCGGTGACGTTGAGGTCTCGCTGCGAAATACCTCTCAGAGACGGCTGAAGGCGCGCCCTCAATGTCGGAGTCTAGACTCCGACATCGATTGCGATCAATTGCGGTTTCCGGGTACAGCGTTTGCAGCTAGCTAAGAAGGCTCTAGAGAAACATCGCAAGAGGGTTTCAAGTTCGATTTCGTCTCTTTCCGCGTGTTGCGAAGAAGTCGTTGCGGCTGCGGGGCGGCAACAGAGAGAGCCACCGTTGCCGCGTCTTTCCACGCAAGCAACTTAACCTGCGTCTTAGCCCAGAGGTACTGCTACCCAGTTTACACGACGCAGAATCACTGGCTGGGGTCATGCGGTGCGCGATCCCACGTGGCGAAATCCTTGATTGCACAGTGCAAGCGTGTCATGGAGGCCCATGCTCTTTGACTGCTATAAAAATGAAGCTGTTGAATCGGATAATCTTTAACTTTTAACTTTAAAGCCGACCGCCGATTTGTAACTATTCCAGCTTGCGTAGTCGACTCTTTCCCACTTCTATTTACTAGCACTGAGCGTTGCGTCAATATTCAATAAAAGCAGTTGCTATTTATTAATTTACCGTGGCGTTACAATAAAGCGCTCCGAATGAATTTGACACACTGCTTTCTTAAAAAACTTTCATTTAAGCAGAATAATAGGGAGCGCATGGTAATACGCTTGAACTACTATTTTTGAGGAAGTTTCTGAAACAACTCTCCCGACTCTAGTTTACTTTGGGCGGTACGCTAGCTTATCCGTAACCCATAAAGTGCTGCTTGATACATTAAATGCTTGCCTTGCAGACATTCAATCCTAGATGTCGAAAATTTCTGGAAACTTAATGACGATAAAACCGATCTGCTGCTCATAAGACACCCTAAGCGTCTGGCTGGATTAAAAGGCTTTTCTCTTCTAGTAGGTGATACTGCTCTTGTGCGATTATCACCATGTGCTCGAAATTTAGGTGTCGTTTTCGACAGCTTCTTAAATTTTAAAAACTTCATTCAGAAGACTGCTTCTACCGCTAGCCATAACGTCCGATCCCTATTTAAGATTAGGGACTGTCTTCCATAGTGGCTTGCAATAAAATGTATCTAGCCCGTTAGTTCTGTCTCGCTTTGATTATTGCAATTCTCTTTTGGCTGGGCTACCCAAAAAACTAGGCCATTGCAGCTGGCAATGAATATGGCTGCGAGGCTATTTTTCAAGTCCCAGAAGTTTGACCACTTGTCTCCTTTGCTAAAAGAGCTAGGATGGCTTCCGGTTGATCTACGGATACAGAGCAAAGTTCTTACGCTGACCCACAAGGCTCGCCACGGCTTGGCTCCTTCGTACCTAGCTGAACTGCTGCACCAGTCTCAGCCTCCTCGTACCCTCAAGTCCTGTATGGACAATAAATTAGCTGTTCCAGTTTTCCGCTTAAAGACCCTTGGCGACAGAAGCTTTAGCTCTGCAGATCCTAGACTGTGGAGCTCGCTTCCACAATTCTTACACAACAACAACTACTCTCCTGCTGCCGGCTATGGCTCATCCTTTTCAGCGGCTCTGAGCTGCTACTTTCATGCTACTCACTACCTGAACTGCTCTCCTGACTCTGCTATGCTTCCCACTTTCTCTTTGTTGCGTGAGACGAAGTCCGTTGGCTACTGAATGCGTACCAAACGCCGCTTAGGCTGTAAGTGCGCTATACAAAACTCTCCTGCGTAACACCCACATAGTCGTCATGGCTTTATGGAGTTACTGACGGAGATACATTACATTACTCGCTACTCCACGTGGCTGAAGCCATTACCCGGTCTGTTATCTCTGAAGGTCGACAATGACAGCTATCTAGTTTGAAATGCTTGCGTGCGGAAGCCTGTTCACGCTATGCTATTCGAAGGTATTGGGAATCCTAAAAATGTAGTTTGTTATATATCGCCATCTATAACTCCTCCGAGCTGCAAAGACTGAGTGGGCTTTGCGCAGAAGAGTTTTATAAGGTGGACAAACACCTTAAGCTTTCGTTACACATGCTGCAGCCAAAAGACCTGATCTCAAGCAAAAAAGGAAAGTAAGACATAGAGCTGAGTCAAGAGGGCACTAAAGGTAGTGAGTAGAATGGAAGTAGCAGCTCAGGACGGCGGGAAAGGACGTGCCACAGTCGGCTGCCGGAGAGTAGATGGAGTTCTTTAAGAACTGTGTAAGTGAGTCCCGAAGTCTAGGACCTGCGGAGCAAAGCTTCTGTCGCCGACGATCTTGAGGCGAAAGAACGGCAGCTGAGGCCAATTTATTGTCCATTTAGGACCTGCGGGGCTCGAGGAGGCTGAACAGAGGTGCAGCGGTTGCACCATCACTGCTTTCAGTGGGATGGAGGCTGCCATTTTCTACTACTTTGGCTGCTGCATTATGCCAGAATTTCATTGCCGACCTGAACAGAACGGATGCCAACGGCAGCTTATTTGACCTCAAAAAATTAAGTGTCTGAGCAAAGAGCGGATTTCTGGGAATGCAGACGCTCACACCGATCGTACAATTGGACAATCGCAATTTCGCATGCCCGTGTATATTCCTGTGTCTGCCGCTCTTCCAGCGGATGAGTGAATGCACGTATAGTTTGACCCACGAAGCGGCAGAAGCTTCTTCGTTGCAGAGGCGTCTTCGTTGCGACGAGCCTGACGAGCCGAAGTTCGACGACCTGTCCCGGCATGCCTGCTTCACACATCAACGGGCGAATATTCTGCTCCAGGTACAGTAGAAAGATGGGAAGCTGAAATTGCATTTGGCTGTTGGAATAACGGTCACTGTTCGGCACACATGGACATGCATGCTATGTAGAC
Organism: Cristatella mucedo; assembly: GCA_009760855.2. Classification (NCBI taxonomy): domain Eukaryota; kingdom Metazoa; phylum Bryozoa; class Phylactolaemata; family Cristatellidae; genus Cristatella; species Cristatella mucedo. The sequence goes on from WPIO01000163.1 coordinate 400,294, forward strand.
ATCCATGCGCTGCTCACTAGCTCGCCCTCACTGAGGACACCCCCTTTTTTCTGCACACAACCAACTGTCGTGGGTCTATTGATTCATCCTACGAACGTGCGCAGCTTCTCGTTTTAGCAAGCTTCCCGTGCACGGATAACAACGATTGCGGCGAGGACGATGTGGCCTTTGAAATGGCCCACTCCAGACTCTTGACTAACAGTGCGGCGCTAGTCCTACTCTCATGCTCTATCTCAGAGCTGTCGATTCTATCTGTGTTCGCTTTGTCTGCTTTGTTACAGCTTTGCCTCAGTGCTAATCCTCCCAGTTAATTTGTGCCAGCATATAGTGGGTCCCCGTGATTTGTCCTTTATCTGCTTATGCGTGCTGACACGGTTGCATGCTGCCACTATAACAATAATAATAATAATGCACTTGATAAAGCGCCCTCAGAGAACTTAATCTCTTTCTAGGCGCTTTACATTTGCTGCAAAGGGAAATGCAATTGAATGGTAGGTAAAATCATGCTTGAAAAACAAACAAAATGAATAACATGGTTAGGGGTGACATGAACAGGGTCAGCATGCAAATGTGGTTAGTGGCAGCATGCACAGTGTCAGTACGCATAAGCACATGAAGGACGAATCACAGGGACCCACTAAATGCTGTCCTAAATAGTCGTGTTTTTAAGTTCCTTTTAAATGTGGTCAGGTCAGGGGATGTTCTGACGCAGGTCGGGAGGGAGTTCCAGGCTTTGGGAGCATACGAACTAAATGCACGGTCTCCAAAGGATTTAAGGTTTACTAACCACACTTGCATGCATGCTGACCCTGTGCATGTCACCCCAACCACGTTATTCACGATCTTTATCAAGCATGATATTTCAACTCACAATTCAATAGTGTTTTCTTTGCAACGAATGTAAAGCGCCTAGAAAGAGATTGAGTTCCATGGGGGCGATTTATCAAGTGTATTATTATTATTATTAGACGGCGAGATGAAACAAATGTTTGTGCAACCCTTGCCTAAATCTTGTTCGCTGTGCTATGCACAAGGCGAAAGCCTTTTGCAGTCGATGCGCCGTAGGACATCGGTACTTCTTGTGACTTCCGACAGGGGCCGCCACATTCCCACCCGTGATGGTGCAACCGAAACAGTAACTCCCTCCCCTCAAATCAGATACTGTGCGTCGGAAGCAGGGACGGAGGCACCGCCGGCCATTCATGAAACTTACGTTCCGTCTCATGCATCCACGCCTCCCTGGCAGCAAATTCTTTAATTTCATCAATGGCGTCGAGCTTTTGTTCAGGCTTTCCCAATCGTAGAAACATGGACAGCTTCTTTTTCTCTCTCCTAGAACGAGAGACCGCGAGAAATAAATCAACATTAAGCTTAATTGGAGTGATGGTGAAGCGATAGCTTCAACCACGACTGGTCAATCGGTCCCAGAACAAAATTGCTTCTACAATCACCCATAAATACGAATTGATTGACTCAGTGGCAAGCATCTACAGCATACATGAGGTTTGGACATTTTTTCCTACTCATGAACAAGCGACGCAGGATGTTAAACTCACCTCCATTTGTCGCAGCAGTACAGAAGCAGAAGCAATAGGAAGAGTCCAATTATTGCAGAACAAATTGTTACTGCTAGGACGATTCCTAAAAAGAATTAAAATTATAAATTTGGCTTTAGTGTCATATGACGGCGTTTCTAGACGATGCCTGCGCTCGTCAAAGTCTCTAGCGAAATAGCTGAAGTGGCCGCTGCAACAGCTTTCACTCAAAAAGTTCCTGCGATGAGTTATTTTCTACTTTGCTGGGTAGAGATACTTGGCATTAAGGGCTCAAATAACAGATACTGTAGCCACAGCTTGGCACAAACAATCGACAAATTAAAGTACTCAACTAAAGAGACCTGTTTGGCAAGGCATGCATGCCTACCAAATATATATCTCGCAAACTACATCAGGTGTACTAGTTTGCTGCTGATTAACCAACATACCAATGTAAAAAGTCGATTTAGAATTAGATAGGAATCTGCCGGAGCACATAAATGAAGCCATTAATTCCATTACACAATTTAAAGCCCTCTATTGAAAGCCGATTGAAGAGTAGGCTGCCTAATTAATTCGATAGAGCATTGGACCAGTAAATAGTAGATTTTAGGATGGCTCACCACTCGAGATGACAATTTCCTTCGGTGCACAGCTCCACATGTGAAAGACCTCCGGTCAATTGATGTTTTTGAATCCCTGCGTCTGTCATCAACAGCGGCAAGTGGTCGTATTACAAACCTAAAATTCTAGTTCATTAGCCACGAGATAGATTTTTCGCTCTTTATTTCAAGTTGCTCCCAGAGAATAGAATTTTTGTTCTTTATTTTAAGTTGATCCCAGGGACGCTATGACCGTCCTGAGTTTTCAGCTAAAATGTTGCACAGATCAATTGCTAGGTTCTCGATTCTCGGGACTCAGGTGGCGGGTTTCAGTATTGTAGCAGGTAATCCTATATTCCTAGCTGCGAGTGTGGTGATTGCCGCTGGAGGCTCTTTTTCAGCTGTAAAAATGAGGCTCTAGGATCACCTAACGTTTATTTATTGCATACTACCACTTTGAATAGTTAGTATAGCAAAAATTATGTGCTCGCTATGCACTATGACTATTGAAATCAGCTACATGAATTGTGCAGGTTTTCTTGATGGAAGCTGTAAAAATCCCGGAACCAGGAGCTATCGGAGAGATCTAGCAAACAAGTTTCAACCTAATCTTGGTTGCAAGAAGCGATGAACCACATTAGTAATAGTCAGTGAACCACCATGACGGTAACAATATTTTGCGTCATCTCAATCGTGAAAATAAATTAGTTAATCTTAGTTAATTTAGCAGCCTCACTTATATAGCGGAAGACGAGCATTAAAGACTGTTCCCGCTGCTTGCATTGGGCAATATAGGATAGATAGCCCGCCGCAGAAATCAAAAGCAAGCGCAACCTGGGTCGTGAAAAGCGAGTGCCTCACCTCCAGGGCTAAGACCCATGGGCATTCCTCCAGTTCGCAACTGTGCCGTGACCCCTTATTGTTTCAGCTGCACATTTCTGCCTTCTTGCTTTAATTTACTTAATTTGAACGCCAGTGGCGCTATAGGTGGTCGCGAAAAAGCTCTCTGTGCTGCAGTAGCAGCAGCAGCAGCAGTAAGATGACCTTTAGCAGCAGTAAGATGACCCGTATCCATCTTTTTCTTAACACGAAAAGCAGTTGCGAGGCGAGCAAACAAAAGAAAGCGTCAGCTGACTTACTGTCTGTAGAACTCAGTGCGCCCGTTGCTATGGGCACCATCATTGGGGCTGTCTCTAAAGCCTCCGTGGACGGTCCGTCCGTTGTCGGAATCGTCGTTTCAGGTAAAGGTGCAATAGTGGAAAAATTAAACGCTAAAACGCGCTCAAGCAAGCAGAGAAATCAATCAGAAATCAGAAATCACTGGCACGAGCTTTCTTGCCATTTATTCGTGCATTTATTCGTGCAGGCACCAACAATCTGGTCCAAGAGGAAGCGGGGGGGGGGAGGGGAGGCGTTAAAGCGACAAAGCATAAATCTCAGGAAAGCCAGAAATAGGCGTACCTGGCAGGCACTCGCCATCAAAGTAGGCAGCCACAAAATAGGCTACAGCTGTTGAAGAGCACACTTGATTAATTCCGTGGAGTCGGTCCGGAGCAGGCATCGTACCATTACAGAAGCCTTTCCCTTCACAGGCGATGAACATCCACTTGTAGAAGTAGTCATACTCGGGTAGATCCTTAAAGCCTTGATCGTTGGAATCCTTGAATGTTCGCGTGCAATTGTACAGAGCACGTGGGCAGGTATTGTTGTTGATCGCCAACGTGGGAGCAGGATTAATTATACTGGATAGTATAGTGATGCTCAATATATTGATCGTTAGGTTTTCGGGGCACTCGTAGGCGAATTTCGAGTTTGCACAAGTTTTTGTTTGAATTCTGTACATACCATCTGAAGCGAAAGGCGAGGAATCATTGAGAAAAATATTCCCGACAAATGGCAGGTGACAAGCATCAAGCATCAAGCATCAAGCAGCTTCGACGGACGGAAGCTCCTAACAACCGCAAGAGAACCCCGCCGCCGGCTACAGCGATAAAGCTAAAGGCTAAAGGCTCCGGGATTGCGAGTGTAGAGAGAGGGTGCGATGCAGGGCCGAAGAGATTTCGCTCGCGCATTCGACTTTACGCTTAATTGAAAGGTGAGTACTCAATCGATTCATATTACCTAGGTTCAGCAAATCAAAACCGAACTGCTTCTCATAGGACACCCTAAGCGTGTGACTGGATTAAAAGGCTTTGCTGTTCTAATAGGTGATGCTATTGAGCGACCTTCACCACGTGCTCGTAATCTAGGTGTCGTGTTCGACAGATGCCTCAATTTCAAAAGCTTCATTCAGAAGACTGCCTCTACAGCTAGCCATCACATCCGATCCCTATCCAAGATTAGAAGCTGTCTCCCACAGTGGCTTGTAAAAAATTTAACTAGCTCTTTAGTTCTGTCTCGACTTGATTATTGTAATTCCCTTTTGGCTGGGTTACCAAAGAAAGCTATTATGCCACTACAGTGGACTATGAATATGGCTGCAAGGCTGGTCTTCAAGTCCCAGCGGTTTGAGCACGTGTCACCTTTGCTGAAAGAGCTAGGATGGTTGCCGGTTGAGCAAATGATACAGAGCCAAGTTCTTACACTGACCCACAAGGCCCGCCACGGCTTGGCTCCTTCATACCTAGCTGAACTGCTGCATCAGTTTCAGCCTGTTCGCACCCTCAGGTCCTGTGTGGACAATAAATTAGCTGTTCCATTCCTCCGCTTAAAGACAGTTGGCGACAGAAGCTTTAGCTCTGCAGGTCCTAGACTGTGGAACTCGCTTCCACAATTCTTACGCAACGACATCTACTCTCCAACTGCCGACTATGGCTCATCCTTTTCAGCGGCCTTAAGCTGCTACTTTCATGCTACTCACTATCTCAACTGCTCTCCCAACTCTGCTATGCTTCCCACTTTCTCTTTGTTGTGTGAGACGAAGTCCGTTGGCTACTGAATGCGTACCGAAAGCCGCTTAGGCTGTGAGTGCGCTATACAAAACTCTCCTGCGTAACACCCACATGGTCTTTATGACTTTGTGGAGTTACTGACGGAGATACAAGCACAACCTTGACGTAGATGAATCAATACAGCTCGCGCAGCATCAGGAACATCCGTATGTGGGGAATCAATATTTTAAAATTCAATTAAATTAGAGCGTTTTAAAACTAAATTTCGTCCAAGGCTCTACTTCACGAGACATGCTGCAAGGTGGCATGCTTACATGTTTGAAGGGAAGCCTTGAATTTTTATCAGGGATTCAGCCAGTGTCCAATAATCAAAGGAATAGGACAGCAAAGAGAAAGAAAAAACGATTATCTTCTCATTGTTATCTGTTATCACGTCAAATGGCTGAAATATTTGCACGGAAATATCTAAACAGGTGAAGAGAAATTGCGAGAGTTTGGCTCAACAAATGAGCGGTCAATTAATGAGCTAAAGTAAGAGACGCCCTTCAATGAGTCCAGATCGATAAGTTGATATTAATCGAAGTTGAAGGCTGAAGCCTGATATCGAAGAACGACACTTTTTGTGCACTTTTTTGATCGGAATTACAAGGCAGGAGAATCTAGGCAAAAATAAGAATACTCACAAAATTCAAGTTCTATCAGGTTGTCGTCTCTTATAACTAACCAATGGCATTTATTATTTTGCTGTACATTGCAAACTGCTCACAAAGATATTTTATTCGCTTCAAGGGCTACGAGCCTGTCTTGGCGTTATGATTATTTTAATTATCATCGTAGCATTTGCGATGCTCAGGTCAGAATGAACTAATCGTTACTAAATATGAACAAATTAAATTTAATTAACACAGCGAAGCATCATCAAAACAAGAGTGGACGTATAACAGCTTCGAAAAATTGAGGTCACTTGTAATACTGAGTAGTACCGTGTTTCGCCAACTGGAGCATTCTCACATACGAGTCTGCTAATGCAAGCACACCCAGATTATAGCAGTTCAAGCGTAAGATTTTTCGTCCTTGGATCATATCAAAATGTAATAGCAGGCTCCACAGCTGATAGCATTACCATATACAGTGTTCACTATACATTTAGAGTACTTCACAAATAATCCCTGCCCTCTGAAAATTTATTCTAAAAGGCGCTCTCGACACGATCCTGAACCATCTCTGCGATGCCTTGCCAGATCACCTGCCACAATGAACGAAGCTGGACAGATGGACTTCGGTGAGAACAGCTCACTGCGCCCGGATCTCATATTCGACTATGGACAACCGCAATCATCATCGAAGTGGTGGTCCCGTTCGACAATGACGAGGATGTCTCGGCATAAGCCGCTGATCGAAAGATCACGAAGTGCGAAGGTATCTCGCGGGACTTCCGGTCCCAGGGCCAGGTGTCATCGTCTGTCCTACCATTTGTCGTAGGAGCACTCGGGTCTCGGTACCCGGGTAATGAGCGGCGCCTTGATACCTTCGGCATCAACACTGCGTACCGGAAGCTCTTCCCGAAACTATTTGTCAGCAATACGGTGTGGGGCAGCGCCAAGGTGTGAGCGAAGTTCTACGCGGAAGGAAGCAACAGTGCTATCGTTCAGCACGGTAATGCTCAGCTCGAGAGGGAGGACGGCGCACTGCCTTCGCTTGTTTAACATCGTTATTCTAGAATACAATATATTTTTCATCACCCAACCGACAATTCTTACTAATCCGCAATTCACACCCCCACACTCACGCGCACACACACACCATACACACATGCACACACACACACACACACACACACACACACACACACACACACACACACACACACACACACACATATATATACATTTACTATTAACATGGAATCTCAACAATACATATGGCATAGGATTCGATTAGCATAATGGAATATACCGATTGTTTTAAGAATGCCATCCCAATTATAACGCAGTTTTTTCTTTGTCTACGGGCAAGCATTTAAGAGATAAAAAGGATCTATATTCCAAGCCTAAAACACAAAGTACTTCTACAAGATTAGTCTTGGAGATTTACTTAAATTCGCAGGACCAGGAAATGGACTGAGGTGACAGTGATGAAAAAGCAAAAGGAATTCGTAAAACATGCAAAGTCTTAACTGATACTGAACTTGATCAAGGCTTTAGCGACTATTGGGCTTACGAATAACATGTACTTGATCTTTTTAAAGGAACCCAGTCGCAGAAAAGTGGATAGGCTATTTGACATGAAATGCAGGCACTATACCGCTGGGCTAATACACGGGCCTCATCTTTTAGTTTGATAAGGGGTGGTTCAATACCCATGATCATGATTGGGTCCAGCAGTGTCCCAGTTGTCAGCGGCACGTCAAAGTAGACCGAATAGGCTTAAATTTCTCCAAAAGCTTCAAATAGCCCGAGCCAAGTGACCTCGTCAAGGACAGTCTCGCCAACAATGTTTCTTAGAAAATCCCAGGTGATGGCGAGCCCAGCCCCTAAGCAAAGGGCTCCGTCCGTCTTCATTCCAGGATATTGGCGAGCGAATGTCGCTGCCTGTCGCTCAACTAAGTCCGATCCTTGCTGACAGCGGGGCAGGGGCGGGGCAGGGGCAGCCGTTGGTGGGGGAGAAGCTGTCGACTCAGCCGAGTTCTTCTCTGCTCCCGGATACGTTAACAGGAATATATCTATGGCGAGCGAAAAGCAACACTGGGAGCACTGGCTCCGCCCTCGATATGATTGGCTGACAGTGATTAATGCGAGTGCTGGACTCGACTCGATTCTGAGGCGACCGTTACATTTAGATCGGTCAGAGGTGCGACTAGAAACTGGCAAGTAGCGACGGTGGATTCTGGCGGACCACCTCAGGTGACTTCAACGAAGCAGTCCAACAATCATGCTCTCAACCAGGGATCGCCTGCCGGGGTATAGCGAAAAGAACTCTCCGAGTTGCTCAACCCATCGAATCGTGTTACTGAAAATGAGTATGCAATTTGATTGAAAACGATTTGTCTAGTCAATATATGTAGGAACGCCTGCTGCTTTCACACAAGCTTGGCATTACGGCCTTTACCCTATTAAGACGGTACGCTAAGCAGAGTTCACATCCAATCCCTATCCAAGATTAGAAGCTGTCTCCCACAGTGGCTTGTAAAAAAATTAACTAGCTCTTTAGTTCTGTCTCGACTTGATTATTGTAATTCCCTTTTGGCTGGGCTGCCAAAGAAAGCTATTATGCCACTACAGCGGACTATGAATATGGCTGCTAGGCTAGTCTTCAAGTCCCAGCGGTTTGAGCACGTGTCTCCTTTGCTGAAAAAGCTAGGATAGTTGCCGTTTGAGCAAAGGATACAGAGCAAAGGATACAGAGCAAAGGATACAGAGCAAAGTTCTTACGCTGACCCACAAGGCCCGCCACGGCTTGGCTTCTTCGTACCTAGCTGAACTGCTGCATCAGTTTCAGCCTGTTCGCACCCTCAGGTCCTGTGTGGACAATTAATTTGCTGTTCCATTTCTCCGCTTAAAGACAGTTGGCGACAGAAGCTTTAGCTCTGCAGGTCCTAGACTGTGAAACTCGCTTCCACAATTCTTAAGCAACGACAACTACTCTCCTACTGCCGACTATGGCACATCCTTTTCAGCGGTCCTGAGCTGCTACTTCCATGCTACTCACTACCTCAACTGCTCTCCCAACTTTGCTATGCTTCCCACTTTCTCTTTGTTGCGTGAGACGACGTCCGTTGGCTACTGAATGCGTACCGAAAGCCGCTTAGGCTGTGAGTGCGCTATACAAAACTCTCCTGCGTAACACCCACATGGTCTTCATGACTTTGTGGAGTTACAGACGGAGATAAATTACATAGTTCTATAAGACGCTAAGCATAATTCGCTTTCGATTTTTACGTCTAATTAAGTAATCGCCACTGGATTCCACGGCTTCAGGAAGTTCGATGCATCTTTTGGGCGACCCCTGGCCACCAGGATCACTCACCTTGAGCCGATCCGCCGTTCAGCCACAATAGCAGTAGAAGTGCGGCGGCTAGAATAGCCAAAGGAGCTGCAACAATTCTTGCCATTCCACAAGTAAGTTAAATCGCTGTCCGCTGGTTCAACATCAGAAGCGACCTTGTGCGAATACCAACCGCGAGTCAACAGTCTTGACCGGTCGTTTGGTAGGCTCGGAGACTTTGCTCGCCGGACGAGTTTAGGTTACTCGACAAAACGGCCATCCATCGTGGAGTGAGGGAAAAGGCTTGGCGACCGCCACTGGCATGCCGACAGATTAATCTTTGATTAATGATCAAGGACCTGGCAAGCCCCCATCCCGAAGTGTATGTCATTTACATTTGCAATGCAGAAGCCTTATCACCGTGCCTAATGCGGTGGGAACGGCAAAAAAGAACCTGCTTCGGCTCTCAGAGCCTTAATTCTCCAGCCAGGAGATGACCCCATGCCCTGCATAGGCTGACTCCTGGCGTCTGCAGCTCGGCCCATCATGGCCCGGCTGAGTTATTTCAGATCTAAGCAAAGCTTCCTACTACGATTTACGCGTCTTAGGGAAGCACTAGGCTTACAGCTACTTTAAACGCTCAGTTTTCAGCTCACTCTGCCAACTGAAACTTCAAAAAAGGACAGCATTGAAATGATATCTACATGGTAGTGCCTATAGAGCCATTTTGAGCTACCGGTTTTATGACCACCCGAGAACTATAACTCTGAAGTCCTGGCAATATTTAAGCCCTGGATCGCTACGTCCAAGTGTCGGTAGCAGTAACCACGTCCCTAGCAGCAGTCAAATATCCTTAACTGTGAGTGAGCTCGCATAGTCAACCAGAATATTAACGAACCACGGAGCACGTGGTATGCCAATACGGACGACAGGGATGGCCACGAAAGCCGACCAATAGTTTGAGGTGGCATGCTGTGCCTCTGTTACGGTTGCCTAGCATCCTGCCACAATGACTGGCATTGGAAGAGGGGCGAAGCTGGCTGTAGTAACCCATCGGCTCATGGCTTGCGATACAACTCGGGGCTGCTAACAGTTTTTCTAGCAAGGCTCAAGTCAAGAAAAACCTGCTCAGCCCCGCCCCTTGGTAGCTCATGGTTAAAATAAATAAATAAATCCTAGCTGATTAAACAGCCTCTTTTTGTATGGCGACAGAGGAGCCTTTACGGCTATCATCACCGCTTGCAGTGGCGATAAAGAATCGCCCACCGCAGGAATCGAACCCACGACCTCGGGACCGAGATCGTGAAAGCAACCGCCATACCTAGTGTGCCATCACGGCTCACCGTTGCCTATAGAATGGCAATGGCTCAGCTGTATGAAACGAAGCACCAAAATTGAATTGAAGGTGAGGCAGAGCTTGGTTGATAATACTCGAGAGATGAAGAAATTATACTGGCAAATGCTACTGACAATCCACAACCTCTATCCACAACCTCTAAGAGCCAGAGTAGTCTCCAGGGACGTGTGTGAGAGTATAGGAGGCACATGAAACCATCGTTGAAAGTATAGCAACTTTTAGCCTTACCTTGAAAAACAGAACGCTAAAGCAATAATAATCATAATATATTGTAGTATTATATATTACATGTTTTTATATTATAATATATCTTTTTTATAGCAACCTAAGATAATTAAATGAGAGCTAGGCACTTAATATGTCAGTCAAAGTGCAGCAATGGCCAAGGTTTAGGGAAATGCATGGTGTCATGCATACAAGCATGAAAAACCACACAAGTAATACGAAAATACTAGCATGTAAAATGCACACGATATCATTCAGGGGCATCTGTTAGTAGGGCCATTGGTAATTAGCATGCATGATGGCACACTAGGTAAGGTGCTTGCTTTCACGACCTCGGTCCCGAGGTCATGGGTTCGATTCCTGCGGTGGGCGATTCTTTATCGCCACTGCAAGCGGTGATGATAGCCGTAAAGGCTCTTCTGTCGATATACAAAAAGAGGCTGTTTAATTAGCTAGGATAGAGCAAGGCACTGGTACGTACGCAAGCAGAAAGCACTCTGGAAAGAAAGACTATGTTACCACGGCACTGGGTGATGCTAAACAGGACACTGTGCATGCTGCCAATAACCACATTTGCATGCTGACCCTGTGTATGTCATCCCTAACCACGTTGTTCATTTTGTATATCAAGCATTATATTACTCACGATTCAATCACGTTTCCCTTTGCAGCAAATGTAAAGCACCTAGGAAGAGATTGAGTTCTCTGATGGCGCTTTATCAAGTGCATTTTTATTATTCGAATATTAGAGGTTCAATAGGCTGATGCAAGCGAGTGAAGCGACCTGCAAGCCAGTTAGATGATATTGAAGTCGATTCCATGGCTGATAGGAGGCCAAATGCCCCTTATCGATACAGAGGTGGTGTGACGTGTTAGCTATGCCGATGACTACCAATCAGAAGGGATGCACAGGTTAGCATCAGTTGCAGACGAGTAAGGTCACCGGCCAGGAGTCCCGAATAAAGAGAATTGCAGCAACCTAGAAGCAACGTTACAAATGTGTGAGCTCTTTTGATTGTATGCCTTTTGTCTATGCAGGCCATGATTAAGAAATGTAAGAGTAGGCCAACTAAACAGGACAGGCGATGCACTCATCCAATCAGTGGTGTTTGTGAGTAGCATCCCTAAATTGTGATTGGTCTTTATAATTGTGATGCTAGACCAACCTATCTTTAGGTGAGGTATACCAGTTATAGAGTGACTATTGACTTACCCGTTGCAACCAGGTTCGTCATGTTATCATACAGCTTCAGAAAGTTGGTTTCCATTGAAGTGCAAATGTCGCAAACGCTGGCTGAAAAAATGATTTAGTGACTCCGATGAGGAACGTCCAGGCCTGGACGTGTTGAAAGAAGAAAGGATTTAAATGGGTGTAATTGTCGTAGAAATGAAATGCTAGGTTGTGTTCTTGATGAGGTCAACTAGAGAAGAGGGTTGACGATGAAAGAAGTAGTGCACAATTGCACTCTGGAATACCTAAGGCTCATTGTGCAGCTAAAATTCCTTGCAGTAATTTACATCAAAACTCTGACACCTGTCACTGAGACGGAACCTAACCCAGGTTAGAACAATGTCGATGATACCCAGGCCTGTCGATAAGCGCTCTAGCAGTTGAAGTATTGATAAATGAACAACAGAGCAGCTCTCAGTAGATTGAGAATTCCTAGCATACTACCCAGACATGTTTTGTGTGATTACCGTGATCTGAAATGCATTGGCCTAAGGAAATGTAAGATTCGTTCAGAAACTACCTTCCGACTAAGCATAGCTCTAAAGCTCGTTGTTGAAGCACACCAGCATCCTAAAGACTTGGGTGATTATACGAAACACAGGGGAAAAAGAGAACCTTTTTCCCAACAGTAAATCGCTTTCATTCTCTCACGGACCCTCTGCTGAAGTCGGAATGGATTTCTTACGCAATAGCAACTACTCTTCTGCTGCCGACTATGGCTCATCCATTTCAACGGTCCTGAGCTGCTACTTTCATGCTACTCACTACCTGAACTGCTCTCCTGACTCTGTTATGCTTACCACTTTCTATTTGTTGCGGGAAGTTTGTCGGCTACCGAATGCGTACAGAAAGCCGCTTAGGCTGTGGGTGCGCTTTACAAAACTCACCTGCGTAACACCCACATAGTCTTTATTGCTGTGTGGAGTTACAAGCGGATATGCATTACCTTAATTACCAATTACATGCACAAATAGTCTCTTGGCTATTGCAAGGTTCATGAAAGCCACAAAATCTTTCGTAGTCTCTTGGCTATTGCAAAGTTCATGAAAGCCACAAAATCTTTCGTTGAGCTATGGAAATCTCCCCTGCACAACCAACCTAGTCCGGGTGGCTTTCTGAGACTTATAAAAGGAGATAAATTACACTTCGATACAACGCAATATGTCAATGCCAATATAATCGAGCTCCAATAGATAAAGAATAAAGACCAATATGGGCTTTTTTGTAGGGACAAATGCTTGGGCTGTATAGAAATATACCTTTTAGGTTTTTTTTTTATTGAGTGCGATATTTGAGATGCAGAAAAATGCAGTCAAATAGTAAGATTTTCAAATAGAAGACAAGACCTAATTTACTTGCACGATGCTATCGAGTTGAGGTAACATTTTAAGCAGGAGCTAGCTAGGCTAGCAGAAGTACTGGAGTGACAGGAGCTTGCTAGATTATCGCCCCTCATTAATTCCAAAAGAAATGTTTCAAAAGGAGACTCAATGCACGGGTTATGTCATAGGAGAATTACAACAAGAGGCAGATCAAGACATAGTAGCATCTTCTATACACCGAACCAAGCCAACTGTATAGGTCCATGTTTTTATGGGTTCATTAACCAACTGTCGCCGCATTTTTAAGGATGCGATTCTGGTTAGACGTGACATGCACCGAGTCCGCATGCAAATATGGTTAGTAGCAGCATACACGGTATCACTATGCATACGCACATAGAGGACAAATCAGAGGAACCCACTAAATACTGTGATAAATAGAAGCGTCTTTAGTTTCTTTTTAAACCTGGTGAATTCAGGAGATGTCGGGAGTGAGTTCAGGCATTGGGAGCGTAGGAACTAAAGGAAAGGTCTCTAAAGGATTTGAGATTTGTACGAGGTATGGGAAACAGTAAGATTCCGAAAAGTGGGGAGTACGATGGTTAGCCTGGTAGGGTGGAGTTCAGTCCAGCAGTTAAAGTGCTCGCCCGGACCAAGGTCTGGCTGATGTCGTGGGCTCAAGCCCCCAAGGCATATGTGAAGCGCCTGATAGAGATTAAGTTCTCTTGGGGCGCTATACAAATGATGATATATTTTTATATTATTATCTGATAAGCAGGCTGAAGCCAAAGAATGACGAGTCCTGAAAGTGAGTGACAAAGCGTTGAAGTAGATTTGTTGCTTGACTGGGAGCCAGTGAAGGTCGCCGACAAGTGGCGTGATGTGGCAACTGAAACGCTCACGACAGGCAAGCCTAGGTGCACTTTTTTTGTACCAGCTGCATGTACCTGATTGCACAGGCCGGTAGACCATCAAGCAGTGAGTTAATAAGTCCAGAAGGGGTGTTACAAATGCATGGATACATTTAGATGTGGCATCTCTGTCTAAACAAGCCTAAATTTAGGCAATAATATGAAGCTGAAAAAAGGCACACTTGACTGGGCAGCTGATATGGTCGTCTAATGAAAGACACTTTGGAACATGTTGCCTAGGTTTCCACGAGGATTCAACAGGAGGCATGCTGGCAGAGCCGATTGTGAGAGTTAGGTTTTCTGACTTCTGAATTACACTTGGTTAACCCATAAATAGTAAGTTGACTTTTATAATCATACAAATTAGGGAAGTTTTCTGCCATCTATGAGCGAATGTCATCATTACATGCAGCAAGAGAGTTGAGAGAATTCGGCAAGCTGGAGGGCTGGGAGGGATCAGAGCATAGGTACAGCTGAGTGTGATGAAGCATCCAAATGCTTTGAAGTATCCAGTATGGATGCTCTAAAACCGATAGAAAACCTTCGTCTTTTCAACTCTCGAAGAAAAATAGAATACCAATAGAAGACAGTAAAGTTATTGGAAAGGCCCATGAGTTTTTAAAAATGGCTTTAAAGTGAGACCTTAGGCATTTACTCTGCACCTCAGACGAGGCCTGTAATTTATTGTCCTAACCATTCGTGATAGTGTCATGAGACTGGTTGTTTCCCGCAGACTAGTTCTGCAGAAGGCAGCGCCATAAGCAATCCACATGGAGGCAGCATCGCGAATCTCACCGTGAAAATAGCTGGCCTAGGTGATGAATTGTCTCACTCAATCAACACTAAAGATATCCATCGTTTGCTAAATACTGAAGACGGTAAGTGTAGATCAAAGCAAATGACGGGTCTACAAAGGTGGATTTATGATTAAGTTATGGAAGAGATATCAGAATGAATTGGTGGCTTGCCGACAGAGTATATTTTTCATGTAGCTAGCGGTTATATGTCTACTGTCGCATGTTAAAAGACTTTGACCATCGCTTACTGAACAGCGGTGTCAAATTCACCCTTAACCCTATGCCCAGGTAGTTATGAGATCCAATGAAATGAGAATGGTCGGAATAAGTGGGGTAGTTATAAGATAGGTGATGCGAATTCTAATGAAACAAGTTCACGCATATAACTCTGGATTTCCCATGATATAGCATGTAAGAAAAGATAGGGAAAACAACATTGACGAATCAAGCTAAAAAATAGTGATAATTTGCTCAACCGAAATGGTCTAGTCAGCAGCTGCTTTATTTATCGCGCTCAAGAAAATTTCTCGCCACCCTAAAGTTGCAGTACCACAAGTCATACTGACAAATTGCGATACTTATATGTTATTGGGATTTAATCTTAATCACAAACACACAAAAACACACACACGCTCGCCCATGCACCCACACCGGAAGCTTGATATGTTCACGTTCTTGATACTTTTTGTGAGGGTACACGTTGATTTTTCAGCTCACTCACTTGGATGTTGGTGGAGGTATTGTGAGATGGTCAGTGGCTGCGCGCTTCCTACTGAGTGATTAGGTTTACTTGATATGATTGAGTGATCGAGGATGTTCATTGCAGCGTGCTTTTGCAAGTCTCTTGCCAATTCCCCCACTGGAGTCTATCCGTGTAAAGGACTAAGTAAGTCACCTGTCGTTTGAGTCCAAGTTGCAACGAAGCTTAGTAGCTTGCTATCTGAGTTACCTGAGATATGCTTTATTCTGAACTCGTCATGCTTGCCATGACTAATTCTAATTTGACATTTGACTAGAAAATTTCCTAGATCCGATACTGTATTTTTCGCTTGCTGGTCTGGCTAAAGCTGGCAAATAAGCTTATTGGAAAGGTACTGCTGTGGCATTGCACGAAAATCGGTATTTCCATAGGGGCACCATTTTTCTGTTTAACCTTGGATAATTCAAGTGCGATTACTGACCGGTCTTTTTGAGTTGCCAAAACTTCAACCAGACATCACAGCGAACTAGCTCACGAGTTTATAGAGTCTGCCGATGCATGACTAGTCGGCCGCGTAGGTTTGATCTGATTCGTCAATGCTGCCATGCTCGTTCTTTTTCCGACCCTTGGGAGCTAGTGGACAGTGACACATATAAATATACATATCATTTACTTGTATAGCGCCCTAAGAGAACTTAAACACTGTTCAGGCGCTTCATTTATGCCAGGGGGTTCGAGCACACGACCTTGATCATTCATTCACCTCGACCTTGGTCAAGGCGAGCACCTTAACGACTGGGCCAAACCGGCACGGGGCACGCGGCAGATGCCAATAATTCTGCTTAACCAGACACCACAACTTCACTCTCTTAAGTAGCCGGGCATGTTTCAAGCCTACAGTGAAGGGTATATGTAACTGAGATATGCATAAGAACACAGCTGCAGCTAGTTCGGCATCGGCCTGCCGTTTGAGCACCCTAAGCAATCTCCTGTTTAACATGAAGGAATCCTAATTAGGAATCAGGTCCCGCTCGAAACAAGACCTGACGGCTCCCCGTGACTGCGCTGACAGTAGCCGCAGCAGCAGTGGCAGCAGCGGCAGCGGAGAGGGATGCCGAGGTGAAGGTGAAATGGTCGTCGTCCCACCGGAGGCGGCCAAACGATGAAGTCCGATAGCAGCCGAACCAGTTGAATTACGACGGCCCAGTTCGAGTCGATCGGAATTGAGCGACGGAGACCAGGAGCGACGACGTTCCAGGCGAGAGCAGCTGTACAAGGGCTCGGAAACTGTCAGAGTGCCATCCAAGCTGAGGGCGTCCTCGGTAAGCGATCGGTCGCAGCTGGGCCCGAAACCGTCGGCAGTGGAAGCATCCAAGAGCCGCTCAGCTGCAGACGCAGCAGCCCCGAGCACTGAGTGGCTGCCGATCGGCTCGCTTCGCTCAGCGGCCGCTGCCAGCAGCTGCTGGTCGATCCGAATTTTCGGCCTGTGCTCCCTCTCTGCCGTCCCGCGTCTTCGACCGAGCGCCACCTAGCGGGACCTAGAGAGCTGAGCCTGCCTGAGTGGTTGGCTGCCTGAAGCAAGCGGCCGCCGCTGGGAGGATGAAACGGTGCATGACAACTTATCATGCTGGCTGTAGGCCGGGCGTCAAATAGGTCGAGGTCAAGCGAGCTTCGTGCAGCTGGGCTGTGCTGAGCCGCCGCCGATAATAGCGGCTAGCGAATCGGATCCCTTTTGATCCAACGGCACCCAGCCGCCATGAGGTGCCGCAGTTCTGTAGGCACTTTTTTTTGGTATTTCCGCTTGCTGATGGCAGCCTGCTGTCGATGGGGCGCCCGACTGGCAGTCGAGCCGCTGCCAGCGGGTGGAGCAAGACTAGCCGCTTGGAATGAGACACGCCCGGCGGCTTTATAACTCGGCCTCCATCTGTCATCTATCTATCTATCTGTCTATTTATCTACCCCCCCCCAGCCGCCCTCCTATTGTCGGCTCACCCGAAGCCGATCCCTAAGCCACACCTGGCGGAGCTGGTGGACCATTTTCTCTTGAGCCCAGCGTGAATCGTAAACGTTCCACATCCCCCGCCTCTCCCCCAGGTGCCGAGTAGCTTGGCTCGGCAGACGGCAAGTTGGTTGAGCCCTCGCTCGTATTGGTCGACCGAGATTAAAGCACAGTCAGGCGTTTGACTATATATTCGGCCACCGTAGGAAAGGAAAGGAAAGGGAAGAAGAAGAGGTCCGATCATCAGGCCGAATTTTCAGGCAGACGAGGACGCTTCCGCTTAGCCCAAGCGGCGAAAGGGAAGTGTTATTTGTCAGCCCCTACTAGATGCAGATGTAGGTTCGCGCGTGTCTGACCTCGAGAGGAATTCGCCACACAACTGGCAAGCAATTGGGTTGTTAGCCCGTGGTTCGCTTATCGCTGCAATCCTAGCTGGTCGTGAGCTGCTACTTCTACGCTACTCACTACCTGAACTGCTCTCCTGACTCTGCTATGCTTTCCACTTTCTCTCTGTCGCGTGAGACGAAGTCTGTTGGCTACCGAACGCGTACCGAAAGCCGCTAAGGCTGTGAGTTCGCTATACAAGACTCTCCTTGGTAACACCCACGTGGTCTTTATGACTTTGAGGAGTTACAGACGAATATATAAGGCACTGAGAATAGAGCGTTGCAGTCTCATTACAAGTTCCAGAGTAGCAGTCGGTCGGTTGCTCAGCAGCGTGCGGCAAAGAGCAGCCTCCCAAAATAGTGTCTCTATGTGTCAAAATAGCTTCTGCAATTGGAGAGCTGGGAGTACGAAGCTACGGCGGCGCCGCTCCAGCACCGAACCAGCTTGCTGTCCGCAGCTCGCAGGACCTCGTGATTAGTGTGCTCCGTGTATCGGCTTGGCGTCGGCTGTGAATCGCAGGCAGTGGTCGGCTGTAGTCGTGGCAGCAGTGCAGATGAGCTTCTTTTGAGCACTAGATGGGAGGACAGGTTGCTGACAGGCATTGAAGGTAGATTTATTGCAGGCGGCTTCGTCGATACGTCAAGCTGCTGGTGGGCTCTGAGTCATGACCTTATCTGAATGGCAGTAAAGGGTAAGTTAAACAGAGGGATATGAAAAGCAGGCAGTAAATCACGAAGATAACATCAGGTGGCCATGGTGATAGTAAGTTCGTGGTGGTGGCATGTGTGGAGTGACGGGCAGATTTAACTCACACTCAAGCCAAAGCCGTGGCGTCACTGTGAGGTCAATCCCACGGGGAATGTGTATATATCGGCTTGAGTATATATATATATATATATATATATATATATTGATTGAATATATATATATATATATATTGATTGAATATATGCATATATATATATATATATATATATATATATATGCATATATTCAATCATCAAATCTTATATATATATTCAATCACCAACCACAAGTTATATCCTAAGTGATAGTTGTGCTCTCTACCACCGGGAGCTTTTGCCCAAAACAGAGGGTAACCTTACAAAACAGAGGGTGACCTTACCTTACCATTTACGCATGCAGTGCGCTCACAACATTTCTCGAAGATATTCAGGCCTATTGGCTAAAGCAGGCTGCTTTGACTGACTCGTCAACCAAACATTGTGACCATCATCTACCCAGATATCGCCTACCAGTTTCCATTAGTCTATCGGAGTTTGCCCCTTTTACAGGTGCTCTTGCTTGATCGTTAAACTGAACACATGCCACCAAGGTTTCATCTTATCATCTTATCCTATATTCTAAGCTAATATTCAAATGTGCTGCTGCTAAATGCCATCTGGTACTTGATATAAATATGACAAAGATCCACAGGTGCTGAATCCAGCACTAATTAGATCGAATGCAAGTGGTACACAGATCTCTAGTAAGTCTATCGATCTCATGTATAGAACCTTCTACCACGGGCTCGCCCGGTAAACCTGGTTTCTCAAAGTATTCGGCTCCGTCTGAAAAGTGACTTTCAAAAGAGCATTGATCGTGGCCTATCCTTCCTGCTGTAAGCTGGATGATGCACTGCGAATAGATTGCCTGGTCGATTCGATCCGTCTGCCTCCTCGCCGGGCAGGTAGTCTGCACAAGCACATGCCTATTAGCTGTGGCTCGAGGTTCAGTATCGTTACGTCCCGTGTCCTAAGCCCCAGGTGCCATGCAGCTGGCCGCACTATGTGAGGTTATCTATGGGCTGACGGTTGAGGTTGACTAAAGCGAGCTCTTAGCTTGCTAGGCGTAGAGAATCTTCCGAGCTCCCGTAGTGCATCCTACCTCTGTGCCAGTGCGGCTAAGCGTAACCGAATAAATGTAACGCGAGCCTCCCAGATTCTCTGGCCGATAATAAATTTCAATATCCCACACAGATGCACCTGGTCCATTAAAACCCAGCTTGCGGGGTTACAGCACTTGGTCCTCTACATTGGCAATTGTGAGAAGCCTGGCTCCACTTTCTAATATAAGTCTGCACTAGTAATTCTAACTCATCGAAATTTGCGCCAAATATGTTTTCAATCTGATAGCATTTTTGACGCACTCGTGTACAGCTGCGGCATTTGAAGACTTACCTGACAATGGAGATAATGTTTGTTAGACGTCGGCTTATGCATGGGCAGTCTGCAATCATGACGAGAATCAGGAATAGCATTCCTAACCATTTTACTTCTAGCTTGAAATTAACCAAATCCATAAAATAAGAGGCTGTATCAACATCACTATATATCACTTGGGTTAAAATTGATCACGGCACACCGATTGAAGTAGTAAGGGATTCCCAATTTCCGCCAATCAATATTCAAGGGGCCGAGATTGTCTTACTGAATATGACCGTGTTTCCTTTGCAGCAAACTTATAGAGCCTAGAAAGAGATTGCGTTCTCTGAGGGAGCTTTCTCAAGTATATTATTATTATTATTATCATTACTATTATAAGGATGCCGACCCTGGGCTGACGAGACAAGAGAATGAGGGCAGGCAGCAGTCACCATGGCGACGGTGCAATAATATCATGCTTGTTTATCAAGCATGATATTACTCACCATTCAATTGCATTTCCCTTTGCAGCAAATGTAAAGCACCTAGAGAGAGATTGAGTTCTCTGAGGGTGTTTTATCAAGTGCATTATTATTATTATTTTAATTATTATTATGCAGTCTCGCACCTACGTGTTCTGTGCAGCATAAGTATTGTTCTAGTTTCGAGTCTGGTCTAGGCAAATACTGAGAACGAGCTGCAACTATGGCACTTTTCTATATCCAGCCAAATGAAGTACTTATGACGCGAACGTCTGAAAAGCTGTGGGTTAAGGAAACCCACTGATGCCTCCACCTGCCTTAATGTAGCGGCCGCTGGTGTTGAATATGCAGAGGAAACTGGAACAGAGACGTCAGAAAATTTGGCGTCAAGATATTCTCAGTGGTAAATTATGCTAGAGCACAACATGTTGGCTAAGCCGAACGTCGACATCTACCGTAATTGGCTTTGTTGGGTTTCTTCTGTGATTGTGGTTGAGGACAATCCTAATTTAATTAGGGACAGGAGAATGCTGGAAGGCTAAATACGCTAACTTAGGATTGTCTATTTACTATTAAGTTTTTCATGGTGCCTGAGGTCTACTGATCATTAAATGGTTATTCCGTTGTCAATGGCTGGCTGCATAAAAAGCCCAACTCATGTAACGGTGAGTCTGCTATGCTTTGGGCTTCCAAACGCTGCACGCCCCAGCTAGTGCTCCATACTAGTCCACCGGTGTTGCTTTTAAACATACTTCTATATGCTATATGCTACATATATATAGGTATTTGTAAAAATATATTTGCACATATATATATATATATATATATTTATTTATCGTGTTTGATATTACTGCAATCGCTGACCTTTGACTCGGATGCCTTGTTCGTGGCCTAAACGTCTAAACATCTCGCTCAGTTTTCAGGGGTCAGCAAGGATTTGCGACGTTACGAGTAATGTATTTGTACCTATGAGCCTGATAGCAAAGTTTGAATAGTTTATTTTATAATTTTTATTCCCACTTCACAGCCTGTAACTTTCGAAACTTGTTTCTAGACTGCCTCAAGCACTGCCGATGTCATAGGCTGCATCTCACAGGCTGGCTTATATGAGTGAAAAATGGATGATCGTGCTGCTAATGATATCAGCTCTGGAAATAGTAGGATATTTGAGATCCCTTCACTTTGGAAACGTCAAGTGCTGCGACAACGCTGTATATATCGTATATCGTATATGTATATAGGCCTGTGATATCAGTGAGGACAGCTTGTCGCATTTGAACCTTCTGAACTTCAACGGTTCATCTCGATTTGCATAGATTTAGAGCAAAGCTCATTCTCTTGCGTGTTGCTATGCATGCCTAGTATCCAGTTGTGTACTCGAGACAGTTGTGTAATCGAGATTTCATCTCGTGAATGCAATGCCGGATCTTTGTAAATCTTCATGCCCACAAATTTTGCATAGTCAAGACCATGCTACGTTTTCTGAATTTGAGTGTCACGAAAACAATTATATTGGAATTTACGATTCGTTTCCACAGTAACTTGTTAGCTCAGGGATTTTTGCTTTCTACCAGCGGATACATGGTCAGCTAAATGGAAAGATATGCGTCTTCTACAGTGCACCGCATGTCGACCTTCTATATTGACCTTCTATATTTACCCACATATCGCCTAATCGCATGCAAGGCAGGCAAGACTTAGCAGGTGATACGACGCTGGGGATCATTCAAATTACAGACCGTTAGTTACAAAGTTCAGGAAAATGTGCTATTCTATTTGTGCAAAATAAACTCTAAGCTATCGTTTCGATATCGTAATAAATATAATATTAAATAAACTCGTCTTGATATCGTTTCAAGCATCCAATGAGAAAGAACAGAAGCTAGTTGCATTCATTCATCCACAGAAAGTAAAGTGCTAATCGCGTGAGCAAATGGAAAGCCACCAGATCGGAGGAAGCATTGATGCCTAGTTGGTTGCTGCAACGGCTCTTGGTGATTTAGATAAGACTAAATCTAGAAAGCTACACATTAGGCTTTGAAAGAGGCCCATGACAATATTTGGTAGTAATTAGGTTTAAAGCCTGGCAAAATGGCGAAACCGAATGTTGACTACAACCATTTTGGTAATGTAATGGAAGGTTTGTTATAGTATGCTGCCCAAAGATGGGCTTAATTTTAGGAGGTGTTGAGTGCATGCCAAAGTGGCTAGATTATGACGCTATTTGGGATTGCTAGCTCTTCCTAAATTTTAATGATTTGGTAATGGATAGGTCATAATGAATGGTTTAGGCGGATACGATGGGAACCTCAAGAGTTTGTAAAAGCACTTAATAATGAGAATAATAAAAATAATGCACTTAATAAAGCGCCCTCAGAAAAATCAATCTCTTTTTAGGCGCTTTACATTTGCTGTAAAGGGAAACGCGATTGAATGCTGAGTAATATCATGCTTGATGAACAACATGAATAACATGGTTAGTGGTGACATGCACAGGGTCAGCATGGAAATGTGATTAGTGGCAGCATGCACAGTGTTAGCACCCATAAGCACGCGAAGGACGAATCACAGGGACCCAGTTTACTGTAACTCACATCGAAAAAGTCTGCTTAAGTACCTAAGTGCGAATATTAGCAATACACGAATCCAGGGAATTGAGAGTTTGACGTGCTTGAAAAGTGAGAGAAACAAAGCATATTTAAAGTGGTGTTTCATCTGCGTGCCATGAAACTATACATTTTTCCAGGCGATTAAGTTCGCACGAGGACAGCATACATTTTTATCTGAAGTTGACCAAGCACTAAGCAATGACGAACCACTACAGTGGAGGCCTCTCTTATCGCCCCGATCAAGGCTAATGTATCTTGCTGCAAAGGTCGTGGGTTCGAGACCCACAGCATATTTGAAGCGCCTGTGTTGGGTCCGCCTGACTTGCCCAGCCACCATAGTCTTCCTACCGAGAACAGTGGACTCACTATTGGGCATTCTCAGATGCTCGTAAGCTAGCCTCGTGGCTATCACTGCCCGGTTCCTCGTTTCCTTCATAAACGGCGTCTGTCGGAGCCGGCTTGTGCTGTGCACGACTGCCCACACAAACCTAACAGCCGGGATAAAGCTCAAGTTTTTATAGGACGCTGTACAAATAAATTATATAACCTGCATATATGATTGTTGCACGGATATTAGTGGTCTCAACTGTCGTACTGCGATACGACCAAAACTCATCGTAATGTAGTGCTAGTGATGGGCCCAGGTATTTAAATAAAGGCTAAATAATAATAATCGAATAAATACTAAAACATTCAGCTGAATAAGCGTAGTGAGATTGGTGAGCCGCGATGGCACGCACTAGGTAAGGCGGTTGCTTTCATGACCTCGGTCCCCAGATCGTGGGTTCGAATCCTGCGGTGGGCGATCCTTCATCGCCACTGCAAGTGGTGGTGATTGCCGTAAAGGCTCTTCTGTCGCTATACAAAAAAAGAGGCTGTTTAAGCAGCTAGAATTTTTTCCACCTAATTTTGGATTCCTGAGGTCTTTATACATACAAGGCAATACTGACTCTAGAATAATTATCTCTAAAACATGAGCGGAACTTGGATGCTAGATTAAAAAGTTTCAGATAAAAATTAAGCTGTTCTGATGCTCCCATTTCCAGAAAATTCTATAGGAATGGTAGCTGGAAGTGTGGGCACAAGCTGCTTGGATTATTCTCAGCTAGTGTTGCATTCCTAAGGAGTGGCCTAACAGCAGCCTTCTTCAAAGATGAAGGAAAATACCTGAGGTTAAGGTTAAGGTTAAAGTTAAAGGTTAAGGAAATATTTGTAATGCTATTCATACACAGCAGAGGCAGCAGATCGAGGCATCGCAGACAGAGAATGCTAGTTATAGGGCCCAGTGGCCTAGTCGTCCTCAGGCGTCCACGGGGTGACTAATTTCAAGCTGAGGTCATGAGTGGCAGGCTGCCACATTGTGGACATTGGGCTGCTGCAAGGAGTTAAGGAAGAGTGGCTCAATACGAATGTTGTAACCTCAAGTATGTAATCAATGATCCTTTCTTGTCCATGCTGCTGACAAAGGAGCCAGTGAAGCAATGTGCAAGATCACCACAGAGGTCACTACGTACGAAACTAACCTACTACTGGTTTAGGAGATGGTTGTTTGATGGTCAGCATCAGATAGCTTGGATTGCACATTTGCAATGCGACTCTGCTTTTATAAAAAGCCACAATGGACTTACTCAAGGATAGATTGGTATGATTTACAGTAATCCTGCTATGCCAGTCGATGAACGGCTGGTCCCGACCTTTTGTGTGCTTTATCAAGCTTGGGCTTAGCAGACATAGCTAGCGTAATGTCCAAGGTAAAACAATTGCCACATGAGCGAGGGAACACGGTGCACTTAGTAAGAGAAGCATAATCACCAGAATTTTGGCTGACATCGTGTTCTAGCATTGCACAAATGAGATCAGATCGTAGGGGGATAGAGCAGGGTATTTTCATACGGACATCACCAATATAAAGGTTCTTAAGATATCGTGACTTAGCTAATTATTCTGGATAGGGAGGAAGGCACGCTCAGCTTCTAGAGACATCGGTAAGGTAGTAAGCTAACGATGTAGGCCTGCATTATGCAAAAAACTCCGCTACCGCACACTCACTTATAGCAGCAGACGGCAAATATACAATCTTAGGTAACGCTATCCAAGTATTCCAAGCTGTCTTTAGACCATAACGGATAGCAGCTTTTGAATTGACTTATTCCGAGTCAGGCTAATCACTCGTGGCACGTTGATAGTAATATCTACAGACTTTAATGGGCTGCTGGCTTTAAAGCTTCAGCTACTCCATTGGTGGAACTATCTTGAGGAAGATGCTTATGTCTATAGACGCGACACTATTATAAATAGTAGAATTTGCACGGAAAGCATGTCCGCCATTACTTGGCTATTATTTTCAATTGGAGTCTTATTCACTATAGAGTAGTAGCACAGTAGATGAGTCATCTATAGGAGCCCCTCCGTCTAAGGCCGTTGTTTCCTTTTATTTTCCTCCACTGCACTTCTCTGCAATTTCACGATAGGCACTTTCACTTAAATCACTTGCAAGAAACTCACTAACTCTAGTAAGATAAAGGTCATGAGCCATAATGGCTCACTAGGTAAGGTGGTTGCTTTTCACGACCTCGGCCCCGGGGTCGTGGGTTCGAATCCTGTGGTAGGCGATCCTTTTATCATCACTGCAAGCGGTGGCCATAACCATCAAGGCTTTTCCATCGCTATACAAAAAGAGGCTGTTAAATCAGCTAGTATTTATTTTATTTATTTAAGGTAATGATAATGCTAATAATACATTTGCATAGCACTCACAAGGAGTTCGATCTCTTCCTAAGGACTTTACGTTTGGTGCAAAAGAAGCATGACCGAATGGTTACTGGTAGCATGCTCAATGACAGCAAGCATAACATGGTTAGAGGTGACATGCACAGGGTCAGCATACACATACGGTTAGTGGCAGCATGCACAGTGTGCTGAAACGAATAAGTGCACAAAGGACGAATAAGAAGAACTCACTTAATGCTGTGATAAATAAAGGCATTTCTAGCTTTTTTAACTGCTGTCAAGTCAGGGGATGTCCTGACGCCAGTCGAAAGTGGGTTCAAGGTTTTTTGGGCGCATACGAACTAAAGGCACGGTCAGTAAAGGATTTGAGGTTCGTATGAGGTACAGGTAAACGATGCAATTCAGAAAAGTGAGTGGTACGATGCTTAGCCTGGTGGGGGAGTAGACCTAATAGGTAGGCTGTAGCAAAAATAATAAAGGGAAAGTGAGTAACATAACCTTGAAGTCAATGCGATGCTTGACTGGGAGCCAGATGAGGTTGGTGAGAAGTGGTGTGACGTTGCAACTGCAACGCTCACAACAGACAAGCCTAACAGAAGAGCTTTGCGCCAGCTGTAAGCGCCTGATTGCTCAGGCCAGTAGACCAGCAAGCAGTGAGTTACAGAAGTCGAGACGGGATGTCGCAAATGCATGGACCAATTTAGATGTAAAATCCCCGTCTAACCAAGCCCGAATTTCCTGTCAGTATGTCCATCTGTAACTCTGAAAAGCCACAAAGACTATGTGGGTGCTAGGCGACAGAGGTTTGTAGAGTGCACTCACAGCCTAAGCGGCTTTCGGTACGCATTCGATAGCCAACAGACTTCATCTCATGCAACAAAGAGAATGTGAGAAACACAGCAGAACATTTTAGCAATATTATGTAGCCGAAAGTAAGCAGACTTAACTTTGGAGCTGATATGGTTGTCTAATGACTGTAAGCGTAACTTAGCTCGCTTATCTAATACCAATAAACCAAAATGGAAGCGTAATCAGTTAGGTTCAACAGAGCCGCTGCTACAGCTAATCTAAATATCGGCCAAAGAACCTTCGCCACAATACAACTAGCTTAGAATT
Organism: Cristatella mucedo; assembly: GCA_009760855.2. Classification (NCBI taxonomy): domain Eukaryota; kingdom Metazoa; phylum Bryozoa; class Phylactolaemata; family Cristatellidae; genus Cristatella; species Cristatella mucedo. The sequence continues at coordinate 427,316 of WPIO01000163.1, forward strand.
AGCAAAAAAAAGTGAGTGATCACCTGCTGCCGTACCTGAGTCCATGACCATGGAAAAGTATACTTTTTCGCCAATTCCATTTTGCTAATTCAGTAATTCACTGCCGATGAGTTCCAAAAGAAGGCAAGCTTACCAATAAAAAATAGAGTCCGATATTCTCATGACATGGCTTAAAATTTGGTAAATTTGGTGACGTTTTCTTAGCATAATTGTGATGCTGTGCTGCCTCTCAATTGGCCTGGTCGTTAAGAGTTGACCTAGGTGCTATGGAAGTTTACGGATGCAGCGTAGCAAAAGAATTGGGCTATTTCTCACCGAATCCTACATTTTACTTGTATCCCTCTCCATCGCTACAAAAGCGTTCACTTTTTAATGCTAAAAATGGCTTATTTTGAAGTTATTTTTTTTGCACCATGTAAATTTAACAGCTTATTATATTCTGATCCCATCAATGTGAAATTTAGCAAATGTGCTGTACTCGACTTTTGTATCTTTGCACCAAGCTTATTTTGGTTGTATTTTGGGCAACTATAGCTGTAAATGAACTTTAATTTCCGAGAACTTAGTTTTGCCTTACCTTGAGGAACTGACAGAGAAAGCGTCATGCATTTTTGAGGAGCTTGGCATATTGTTACAGTGCATGGTACTGAATTGGTTATTTATATGAGAGAAGCCATGTCTGGCTAAACGCCTGATCTTGAGTTTTACAGATCACCATGAGGTCAACACGACATCTGCGGCTACATCAACAGATTTCATATGCTACCTTCGCTGCTTGTGCCAATTTGAATGCCGATAGTTTTGTTTGCCGATTGTTTTATTGTTATTTGAGAAATAATAGGAAATGTGGTCTGAGCGAGATAAATCCCAGATGGGGCATAAGTTATAATTCCTTTTTTCGTCAACAGCTAGGCTATGTATCTCGTGATTTCTACAGCTTAGTGAATTCTGATCACATCGACGTCAAATTTAAAGCATGGGTTGTGCTCGACTTGTGTATTGTCGCCCCAAGCGCATTTTGTTCGTCAGCTAAGTAAATATAGCTGCAAATTTCCTTGAATGTCTTCAACTTTAATTTGCAAATACATTTAAGTTTTGCACGTCAAATAAGCTTTTCATGCTAAAGCTTGCTGACAGCTGCAACCTGGAAGGGCTTGGCAAATTTTGCTAATAGTCGTGCACTGTTTCAATAGCGAAAAAGCTTCTTAATAATACATAACTGTAGATAATTATCTTTACAGCTAGTCCACAAAAAAGTTTGACTTTTAAAATACCCAGCTGAAATATTACGAGCAAATCTGAGTTAAAAATGTAAAACTGATCTGGGATGGACATTGAAACTGAGCTTTCATGTCACAGGCTAGATTATGAGACTTTTTGCACTTAACTAAATTTGATTTCATTTCTACCCAAATATAAATTTCAACAATTGCATAATTAAAAATTAAATTTTGAAAATAGTTTTTGCATCGCTACCAATTAAAGCTCGAAAGTCCATCTTTGCGTACCTCCGTCGCAATGCAAGAGGGAGACCATTGTTTCTTTGAGTGACGTGTAATCGACGTGTAATTCTACCATGACTCAGTGAAGCGAGCCCACAGGCAGTGAACTCTAGTCCAATAGTAATTTTGGACAATTTATCAAAGATATAGAGATTCTCTTGGAGCTAGATTAAATAAAGTTCTGAAGCACTTTATGCAGATTACTAGGCTATGGTCAAAAGGTTATTGTATTGTACGATCAACGTGCTATTCCCGTCGTATGGTTTGTTGGAACCCAACATCACATGCCAGCATATAAGATCTATTATAATTTTATCAACCAGACCTAACAAGTAAAATGGATAACAAATTTAACACGACGAGTGAAAGATAGGCTTCATGTGGCCTTACATAAATTCACCTGTCATTATGTGCATTCAATATCTGTAAGTTTTTCTCAAAGAACATAATGAAGTTACAGAGTATTTAATTGGTATTACACGAGGAAAAAGATTATAAAGTCAGTAGCAACTCATTTTTTGATATATACTAGTTCCTTCCATATCATCAATCTATATTACTGTATATATCAAAAGATGCCACGAGCTCAATGTAGAGAACAGAGACTTTGTATTACTTTTGCCCTTCAAAAATTACTTAATTGTGCTAGTCTTCCAAGATTGCATGAGGAAGACAAGGTTGACTTCTAGTAATAAAATTGACGTACGCCATCAAAGAGAAGTACTATGAAATACAGACTCTTTAAGTTGAGCTTGAGGCATGTTCATGCTACAAAGAAGGGCTGATAGAAGATGCGCCCCGTTAATCATGGACGGTGACTGATTTTGAAAGATTAGCTTTCATGGACCGAATTCCAAAAAACTGGACCCAAATTAATCAAGTAGCTATAATAAAGACATATTACGATAATAATATTCGTTGCCTAAGCCTTCACAGAATACAATTTCGATGCACCCTCCACACGATACCACTGGTAGTAGCGAATATTGGTATTCCAATGGAAGTTAGCCATAGGCAAAATGTCCTACTTCTACAATGTAGAAATCTGCTGCTACCGTACGCAAATAGCGTAATAAAATGTCCTAAGCCTCAGTTCATGTCCCGCACCTTTCCAAAATGCTTTATTAAGGCCACTAACTGAGAAGGCAACACTAGACCAAGAAAAAATGAGCATCCTACACCCACTCTCACCTCTACTGTTCCTATCAAAGACACAGGAACGGTTTGTGGACTTAATAAATTCTTACATTGAATTTTCAAACATGGCAAATTATTCCAGTCTGCTTTTGGAGCTGATTTCTTAAAAGTGGCATTGCTTAGGATGCACAAAGACATTAGCAGGAATGCAGACTTAGGGGACGTCTCTCGGCTTCTTAAGCTGGATCTCTTGGCAGTGCATGGTACCTCTAATCGCCAAGTCCTCCTCGAGCACCTCTCATCTCGCTTGGGCATCACTGGTACTGCACTGAAATGTAGAGGTTCTATCTGCTGCACTGAAATGTACAGGTTCTATCTGCTGCACGGAAATGTACAGGTTCTATCTCAGTGGGAGACTCAAGAGTGTCAATGTGAACGGAAAACGTTCATCTGAGGAGCCACTACAGTACTGGCACCTCAGCGGTACGCACTCGGTCTTCGCTTCGCTTCGTTTCACAATTGTCAGCACAAGTCGTCTGCTTCAAGATGACTTTCGCAGTCTTCGCTTCGCTTCACAATTTATACTCTGCTTCTTCCGCCCATGCGATCGCCATGCACAATCCAGGCACAATCACTTCTATGTAGATCACAAGCAGCGATGACCTTGGCTTTGATCTCTCCCAGCTTCGCTCCGGCATCTCGAATGATCTCACCTCTCCTGCCGCGTGTATTGCTAACAGCCACACATGTGTGGCAGGGATCGTTTTCGAATTCGATGATGAACAAGCTAAATTGCTTTTTATAGGAACGCAAAGTGTAACTCGGAAATTGGGGATCTTAACGAGCAAATTTGGCTCTTGCAGCACACCTCCTGTTGCATCTGTACGAAATCTTTATGCTATTATTGCAGAACATTTATCTCTGTTCCAGTGTGGCATTTTCACTAGACAATAAAGTCAGCTTTGGAGTCAAGTCAGCCTACTTTCTGCTGCGTAACTTTTCTAAAATTCTAGGTTGCATATATAAGGGTATTTTATCCGAATTGGTCCATGCATTTGTGACATCCTGTCTCGACGTCTGTAGCTCACTGCTTGCTGGTCTAACGGCCTGTGCAATTAGGCACTTGCAGTTGGTGCAAAACTCGGCAGCTAGGCTTGTCTGTCGTGAGCTTCGCAGTTTCCACATCAAACCACTTCTAGCCGACCTGCATTGGGTCAGCATCAAGCATCGCATCCACATTTAAGTTCAGTCACTCACTTTAAGGTCCCTTCATTCTTTGAATCCAGCCTAATTATGAGAGCTACTCGCCACAAGTCTAGGCATCGTGCCACCACTTTTACCAGCTTTTCGGAGTCACATTATTTAGCAATACCTCTCGCGAGCATTAAATCCTTCGGAGACTGTGTCTTTAGTTCGCATGCTTCCAAAGAATGAAACTCACTTCCAACCGACTCAGCGTCATCACTGACTTGATGGAATTTCAAAGAAGGAAAAAGTACACATGTTTGTCCCAGAATTTAGTGGATTCTTAAGATTCGTTTTTGTGGGCCCACGTGTGCTGACATTGCGCATGCTATCACTAAGTACATCTGACATGTTGACAAGGTGCATGCTACCTATAACCATGTTACATATATTGTTACATTTTTTCGATGCACTATTCATTACCTGCGTATTTATAGAAGCTAATGAGCCTAGAGGTATTTTTCTAAAGAACGTATTTAGGACAGGCCTTATATAAACTAAAATGGTACTCTATGGCGGGTTTGCCGTTGGCTCACTGAAATACAATTACATTGGAGTTAGTGACAGTGGTGCTGGTATTTATAGCTTCTGCTACACTGAATGTGTTCTGCCATTGCTTGAAGCTGATTATGCAGTACATTACTGTAAAATAAAAATGGAAAATATCCATTATGATAAGATATATTTCCAGAAGATTTGGCTAGTGGGGGTGTCTGACATATGTATCGCGTGCGCAAAATTTTTAATCCTTTCATTTGAAAATAGTCCAAAGTAATACACCATAAACTAAACTTAAATTCGACAAAAATGATATCTCTTTTCTTAACTGCTCCACACAGCTTCTCGCAGGAAGTCCGTTCCAAAAGATTTTGTATTTGTGAGCTGGAAGAGTTGCAACAAACAAGCCGTCCATGCTAAATAGGTCGGCACAGATATTTGCAAATGGACAGTACTTGCAGCGTCAACTGAACTAAACTATTGGCCAAATCAAATCCGAATCACTGGCGTCTGTCAAATGCTCACGCCTTGCCATATTTTAGCTAATAAGCTAAAACGCGTGCTTGTCAGAGAATGTCTTGCGATACTACAGCGAAGGATGCTTGAACAGAAAGGCTCTTGAATCTGGCTTGAGACGGATTGCTCCACCGTGCTCTTCCCGAGCCTCGTCTTGAACGATTGAACTGCTTATGGCTACATTGGAAGGCCGCGCTTGTAAGGCAGCTTGCTTTTTTTCTGTGCCAGCCGGACGAGGCATTTCATTAGCAACTAGTAAAATTATTTTACCTTTGCATTAAAGGGGGTTCCTTTAAGTAGCTTAGGCAATCTACTGAGCCAAGGCTAGGTTAAACAGCGAGGACAGAGTCCTCGCTAGCTGGGTATAAGAGTCGGCTCGATCAAAACTTGGATCTGCAAGCTTCATGTGGCATTGTTAGCAAATGGCAAAATACGCTTCCAGCTTGGTCGACGGCTACAACGGTCAATAACCCAGAAAAAAAACTTGCTCCCAGATGCTCATCGCTGTACGAAACAGAAGTGAACCAAACCTGATAAGAAGACTACGCCTTGGTACAACGAGGAGTGGCTTGGTTGCCATTACGCCCAGGTAATATAACCGTAGAGCCACTTAATCTGCCACTCTTGGGTGGCTAAACGGCCGCAGTAGCGGCAGCCGCAGCAGCAGCAGCAGCAGCGGCGACTTAGGGCCAATGACGAATTGGTGATATACGAGCGAACGAATGGATTCGAGTCGGTGTCCTGCCGAGACGGTCTCCAGCGCTGACTACTCGTCAAGTGCCTGACTTGGTGGCGAGTGAAGCAGTTGTAACTGGTTCGGTTGAGCAGCGGATCAAAAAGCCGGCGGAAGCCGCAGCCTCTAGGTGGTCGGCATCCACTGGCTATCAGTTTGAGCTGCGAGTCGTGCTTATCTCGGTGAATTGTCGAAACGTACACATCCCTTTACTTGGATGCTAGCAAGGCGACTAGTAGTTGAGTGCCTCTCCTTAAACCCGTCAAGTTTATTGCAGGGGCGGTAAGCTGGCGTTTGTCGGCTTGCATCTGCGCGTGGCCAGCCATCTGTGAATAGATTTCTTTTATTTGTTACGAAACGTAGAGCTTCCGTGGATACCGAGTTAATTTAAATCTCAGGAACGTTGGTCTGCACTTTAGAATGTTACACAGAGGATTTTTGACTGACAATTCCCAGCAAAAAAGGCCTAGACTAAATCCCATCCATTCATCGTAGAAGCTAAGGCCAAGTCTTGCTTTTATAAAAGAATTGTGGCATCACAGATGTGTCAACCGGAAATGCTGGTGTACACCGTTAACCGTGCTCTACAATGGTTCTAGATCTTTCCAAGTTAAAGCTGCGGCATCCAAGCAAGGTGTTTTCTCCCCCTACACAACGAAAATATGCACGCAATTGCTAAGTTAATGCTCACGGTAACACCCCTATGGGACTCCGCACACTCAGTTCCACGTTTCACCGCAATGTCCATCTTTAAAGCTGCTTGTGATGTGCTCCTCTCTCGAATTTCTCCTCCGTGTCCACAAAGACTATTGGCCCTCTAGACTCAGTGTGTACTGATATAATAATAATAATAATAATAATAGCAATTCACTTGATAGAGCGCCCTCAGAGAACTCAATCTCTCTCTCTAGGCGCTTTACATTTGCTGCAAAGTGAAATGCAATTGAATGGTAAGTAAAATCATGCTTGAAAAACAAACGAGATGAATAATATGGTTAGGGGTGACATGCACAGGGTCAGCATGCAAATGTGGTTAGTGGCAGCATGCACGGTGTCAGCACGCATAAGATAATTAAGAGATGCATATAATTTCTGCTGCCCTGCATATGCAAAATAATTACAATATTCCTAACCTATGGCCTTTTGAAGGCATCCTTAGAAAAGGCAATGGTTTCGAATTATAAATCGTCAATAGACCAGAAGAACTTAAACATCCTCTACACAGTCTTATTACAGCCCTTAACGTAAAAGGCATTGGAACCAGTAGTTGCAGACCAGCTAAACTCTCTAAATTTTAAACCGGGTACAGAAGCTGCCGTGAAGTACTTTGGTTCGTATATTAAATGAAATAATTATTTTTACATAATTTGCAGTGTTCGTATCAGGAATATTAGATGATGTTAAGTATCTTCGCTTATTTTTTAAGGATCCTTCGACATAATTGGATACTATCGATTCCCATAAATAAATAAATACTAGCTGATTCAACAACCTATTTTTGTATAGCGACAGAAGAGCCTTGGTGGCTATCACCACCGCTTGCATTGGCGATGAAGGATTGCCCACTGCAGGATTTGAACCCACGACCTCAGGGCCGAGGTCGTGAAAAGCAACCGCATTACCTAGTGAGCCATTACGGCTCACAATATCTCTCTATTGCTTATACAATCCCCCCTCTCCCGGGACTCCACTGAGACTGCACAGCCACTGTTTAGTCCTATATCAGTGGATTACAAGCAATTGTTGTCAGCTGGCAGCATTTGAGGAACTGTTAAAACACGAGGTACGTCGAAGGCACGTACTACATTCCCGTATTATCTTTCTCTTGCTGTTTAAATTGCCGAGCGCTATGTAGGCTTACATTTGTATGCTCAGGACACAGATGCTCGCGTGCTTTAATATCTCTCTTTCATTCGCATGCTGACCCTGTGCATGTCCCCCCTAACCATATTATTAATTTTGTTTGTTTTTCAAGCATGATTTTACTTACCATTCAATTGTATTTCACTTTGCAGCAAATGTAAAGCGCCTAGAGAGAGATTAAATTCTCTGAGTGCGCTTTATCAAGTGAATTATTATTATTATTATTATTATTATTATTATACCCAGCAAGTTGAATTTTCTGAAATTCGTTCAAAATGTAGCTCTGACATGTGTACTTGCACGTAAGAAAAGTTTCCTAAGTAGAATGACGATAACACTGACTTGTAGCTTTGATCATGTTTTTAATGTTCGTTCTTAGTTTGAAGTTCGAAAAAACCTATCCATCGAAATGAGCTCAGTGAGCCTATCTCTATAGAATGTGCCAGCATTCTGGTTGTCCTATGCTAAAGCTACCATTCAGCTACGTAGGCACGCCTATGTAGCTGCTCCGCAGCCAAATCTGCGTATTTTCAGCAAAGTACTACTATAAAAGTTAGCGAACTTCTTAGCAATCAACCCACAAGTAAGTGTTTTGTGCAATTGCGAGGTCCGGACTTGAATTTCCTAGGTCAATACTCGCCGGTCTTCTAGCATGAGCAGTAGAGAGCTTGCAGTCTGAGCACACCCTGCAGCTAAGCATGGCCGTCGTGATCGGCTTGGTAGCAGCACTAAGCCAGTTCACGACGACCTGAATTAGCTCCAATCAAGCACTGGATTGGCTTCAAGATTTCATTGCTCAATACTAGCTCTCTGCCTTGTGCTTATGCTCCTGCATACCTAAAAAGATATTGCTCAATCAAGCCAGGAATCATAGCTCTTTTGACCCAAGTCATGTCACCGAGCTTTTAACTAACCTCGAATAGTTAGGAGACCGTACTGCCTAGTTCATGCGCATACAAAGCCTGGAACGCCTTCTAGATTGGCTAAATTATACTACCCGACTTGCAGACACTTAAAAAGATGCTAAAAGCCACCTTTTCATTGAAGTATTTCCTCAGTACATGTACATAGTCTTTCGGGTGCTCAAGCATTCTGATGCAGCGAACGTGAAAGCAAGACACAAATCGACACGGCTCCTTTCCAGCAGGCTGAAATCTTGCTGCGACATTATTGTGCCCACCAAGTCAGCGCGGGCAGTTCCTTAGTTGTAGTGATTGAGAACAGACTGTATGATAATCTTCGGTTGGAAAAAATAAAAAGTATTTAGTGAGTAGTAGAGTAGTGTATTTAGTGAGCTGCACACAAGAATTCGGGGCACAAAGGTGAGTTGTGCTCTAGGCATCATTCAAAAGCTTGTGTACGGCGCGGATGATGTTGACATCTGCAACCATCAATTGTTGTCGAATAGAGATTACTACATTAAGGATATGAAGTGTTTACATTAACTAATGCGCTGGTTACATGCTCATCTTTTTCCCTGTTTCGCTGCCGTTGTGTACTTGCAGGCATTGTTGCTGAATATATTCCCAAAGCCTGGAACTCCCTCCCGACCTGCATCAGAACATCCCCTGACCTGACGACATTTAAAAGGAACCTAAAAACACACCTATTTAGGACAGCATTTAGTGGGTCCCTGTGATTCGTCTTTGATGTGCTTATGCGTGCTGACACTGTGCATGCTGCCACTAACCACATTTACATGCTGACCCTGTGCATGTCACCCCTAACCATATTATTCATCTCGTTTGTTTTTCAAGCATGATTTTACTTACCATTCAATTGCATCTCACTTTACAGCAAATGTAAAGCGCCTAGAGAGAGATTGAGTTCTCTGAGGGCGCTTTATCAAGTGAATTATTATTATTATTATTATTATTATAACCTACAAGTGGTTAGCCGAACTTTGGTATTAAGCTCCACTGATATTTGTCTTGTGTCAGGAAAGATTTGCACCACGCTAGTGTTGTATTTGTCACGTAAAGACTTCAGTGAGAAGAGACTGAAGTGGATTTTTAAAAGTATGTATGACTAAAGATTTCACCCTAGCATAATTATTATTATTATAGCTATGACGCTTTTACCGAGTGGCTGATTGCAATACAGACTGCAACTGTAAGGAAGGGCTACTTGCAGATTTTTGCTAGGGGCCCTGACATTCTATAGGAGTTTCCATTATCACGGTGGAACGTGTGAGTGCCACAGTGGTAACATTACGACAGTGATAGAGCCTAATAGGGTTTCCTTAATTATAAGGTTTAACAATCGGATATGTGATAACTCATGTTTAAAATGCACTGAAAAGCTCAGCACGTGTATACACGAGCCAATGTAATCGATGCTTCTAACGAAGCTGTTGTTGGCTATCTCTGGTGCCTATGACCTGCACCACTCATTGGCATTGGAACAGCAACAGGACTGTGCTAGCTGCGGATATCACAGACTCCTGCTCGTCTGTATGCTCGTCAAGCTGCTTCACTTATATGCGACCTGGCTGGTGACGCTGCATGAAACAAGTGCGTCTCGTGATTTTGGGCAGCTCTTTTTACGTGCCGGGTGAGGATTAGTGTTTCAGCAATGAGCACTACACTCACACAGCTTATGCCATTGCTCTATTACGACTGAGACGATGACTTGTCTGTCTCTACATTACAAAGTTGTGGGGAATCCTATTACCATATCTCTCAATTTGGGAGAACATCCGGTGGTTGGCGATTGTGATATCTATAGGGCTAAAAATTAAGTCAGCAAGCATTAGAAACGGAATGGAATTCCTGTTCCGATTTGCGGCCACTTAATCGTACAACGTTTCGAAAGCCTGTCAGTAGGTTTGAGCTCGGCTAAGAGATCTGCTGGATCACGTCCGCCATGGCCCAGAGTCTGTTTTACTGATTTTAAAGCAGACAAGAACGAATTGGCGATACGATCTCAAGAATAAACATGCCAATGCCTGCGTATCTTAGCCTTGGGATAAGAAGATTGCCGATCGTGCGAACCGAGTGGGCTGGTTCGAGTCCAGCAGCCTGTAGTTATGGATTGCTCGCTACAATCGACGCCATAGCCGCAGCACTCTTTTCCACTGAAACAAGTAAGGCTTTTCAATCAGCCGACATTTACTCTACGATTTCTGACAGGTTGCAGTCACAATCGCGTGTTAAGCAGTGCAGTAACGTTTTTTTACTGGGGCTGTGTAGCCTTACTGTGCTGCGCTTTGAGATCGTCTCAGGCATCTTGTAAGATAGGGCGGAAGCTAAAGCTTCACTTGTCTCTAGTCAAGTGCAGTGCAGATGACCGGCATTCAGTGAAAGGTTTTCGGGAGGCGAGAAAGAGCTGCTTCATTTTTATGTAGGGGCAACAGACAAGAATTCCCTGCAGGCCGAGCTAGACCCATAATCAATGGAGTATTATATCGCTAAATCGTAGCGTTCATTCAACAACATGAGCTAGGCGGTTGATCGTCTAGACCGATTAGGCCAATTTCGTCGTCGGTGATGGTCAGGAGGGGCGTAGTAACTGTTGGCGGCCCGATGGCAGCCCTACTGTGGTAGGAGGGGGTGGGTTGGGCGAATGCCTTCCTCCGCCATTTCCACCTCGTGCGATTATCGTTCGGTGCTTAGATTCGTCTCAAAAAGGCCTCGCGCACACAAAAAGCTATTTGTCGATCTTTCACAGCGTCAGCGGAGGGTGGTTTGTGCCCGACTGAACGAAAGGCGCTGACAGACAATAATTCGCTGCCGTCAGCTGACGCCGCCGACGCCGCTCGACGACGCCGGGCGTGGAGGAGGAGGGCCTGTGGTTCACGCTGCGCTCATCGCCTCGCCGAAAAACCGCACCCCAGCTCCGCTCCGCTCTGGGCGTGGCTTCGGGGATCGCGCGCGCTAGATCGGTCAATAGCGATAAGCCGAAAGGCGGCGTTTCGAGGCCGGCCGAGCGTGTCCCATTTCGAGCGGCTAGTCTAAGCCACCCGCCGCCGCCGCCGTTCGCCGCGGGCGCCAACGGCACGGAGCGAGTCGGGCGCAGCATGCGGCTCGGCTGCAGCCGCATGCCGTGCTCGCGAGAGCGCTTTGAAAATTACGGCGGCGCACTGAGCTGCAGTCGTGAACAACGCGGGGGCCGCGGCGGAGACGTAAACGCGGCTGTTCGAAAGAAGGATCTGATGCAAAATCGTCTCAGTCGAATTCACCCGCAGACTCAGCAGGAAGCCCTCGCTAGCGCACGAACGTGCTGCAGATTTGCTGCTCAGATTTGCTTCTTTTTGCAGGCCGTCTTTTTCCTTATTTTAATTATTATTTTTAACATATATTATTTATTTTCTTTATATATTTGCTTTTTTGCTTCATTTCTTTGTATATTTGGTGGCCGTCTTTTTCTTCAGCGCTGCAGCGCGGCTCAGCTGCACGTGATGCGCTCGACCGCAAGCATTGTGGCGCCCGACCGACGGCAACGCGACCAGGTCGTCGCGCGTGGCGCGTCCCACCTTCAGCAGGCACCGGCGGCCATTTTTTCCGGCGGCCAATCGCTTAGGCGGGCTCGGCTCCCCGGGTCCCGCAAGGTGGCGCTCGGTCGAGGACGACGGACGACGAGAGAGAGGAGGCGAGGGCGCCGCCTGCTCGTCGAGAGCCCGAATCGACGTGCCAGCGGCGCTAGGAGCGGCACAGCAACACCAGCAGCGCACGGCGGCGACGGCGACGGCGGCTGAGCGACGCGCCCCCAGCAGCTGACGCAGCAGCAGCTACTTAGTCGCTGCTGCTGCGTCTGCCGCTGCTGCTCGGTTCTTGGCCGCTTCAGCCGCCAGCGGTTTCGAGTGCGGTTGCGGCGGCGCGCGATCGCTCGCCGACGACGTCGTCAGCGCGTACGGAACTCCGACGTTGGAGGTGCCTTTGTACAGCTGCTGGCGCCGCCGGCGTCGTCGCTCCAGGTCTGCGTCGCTCAATTCCGACTGTGACTCTATTCCTCCTTCGAGGCTCGAGCTGGGCCGGCTGGAGGTCGGCCTTTGGCCGCCGCGCTGGCGCGACTCGCTGCTGACGCATTCGCCTGACGACTCGCTGATTCCTTCCTCTCTGCATCGTCCTCTGCTGTCGCCGCTGCTGCCGCTGTCGCCACTGTTAGTGCACCTGTGGGGAGCCGTCGGAACTCGTGGCGAGCTGGACGGCAACTGGTGGCGTCCCTCGCGACGCCGCCTGTCCGGCCGCTTGGCGTCGGCGCCCGAGGCCGAATGCGACTGGGGCGTCGCAGTCGGTCGATCGTCGACCACGGACATCGATGGCCCTTCGGCGCCGATCGGCAGTGGCAGAGCACCGCCGATGGGCGCCTGCTCTGCCGAGCCGGCCATGTCCGCCTTGCTGCCGCAGTCTGCAGGCATCTTCTGCTGCCGCTCCTGCTCCGGCTGCTGCTTCGGGAGCCCATGGTGCTCGAGCTGAGGCTTTGCCTGTCTCCGCTGCTCGCGCCGCTGTCTTCGCAGCTCACGTGCCTTCTGCCTAATCCGGTTGCGCCTGTAAGGAAAGGCCAAAACCTCGGAGGGTCGGCTGTCGGTGCACCGGCAGGGAAAGGCTCACCCTCAAAATTGGCTCTGCCAGCATATCTCCTGTTGAATCAGCACGAAATCTAGGTGTCATGTTCCAAAGTGACCTCTCGCTAGACGGTCACATCAGCTCCACAGTCAAGTCTGTCTACTTTCAGCTACACGATATTGTTAAAATTCGGACTCGCTTAGAAAAGGATACCACGTCTAAGTTGGTCCATGCATTTGTGACATCCCGTCTTGACTTCTATAGCTCACTACTTGCTGGCCTACCGGCCTGTGCAATCAGGCGATTACAACTGGTGCAAAACTCCACAGCTAGGCTTGTCTGTCGTGAGCGTCGCAGTTGCCACGTCACACCACTTCTCGCCAAACTGCACTGGCTCCCAGTCAAGCAACGCTTTATCAAGTGCATTACTATTATTATTATTATTATTGTTAACGCATCGACTTCAAGGTTTTATAGTTCGAATGCTCCCAAAGCCTGGAACTCCCTCCCGACTTGTGTCAGAACATCCCCTGACCTGACCACATTTAAAATGAACTTGAAAACACTTATTTAGGACTGCATTTAGTGGGTCCCTTTGATTCATCCTTCATGTGCTTATTCGCGCTGACACTGAGCATGCTACCAAAAACCACATTTTCATGCTGACCCTGTGCATGCCACCCCTAACCATGTTATTCATGTTGTTTACCAAGCATGATATTACTCACCATTCAATCGCGTTTCCCTTTGCAGCAAATGCAAAACGCCTAGAAAGAGATTGAGTTCTCTGAGGGTGCTTAATCAAGTGCATTATTATTATTATTATATTATGGATTGAGGCGATCCGTACTGAACTGGGCTGCAGCCAGCTGGAGCGCACGCCGCTCGACTGGCACTGCTTCGCCAGCCGAGGCCGGGGCGTCGAGTCCTGCGGGAGGTAATAAATAATTGCACTCATAATCTTTCTGCGTGTAATGTGTCTTCATCTGTAACGCAAAAAAGCCGCAAAGATGAAGTCCGCATTATGCCGGAGAGTTTTCTACAGTGCCCGAATGCCTTAACGGCTTTCGGAGCACGTGCAGTAGTTAAGAGACTTCAAAGTCTTAACGCACGAAATCTGTATCCAGGCTCTTTAAAAATTGATGCTCGCAAACTAATAATCAAAGTGCAGTGACAAGCAAAGTATCGTGCTTAAAAAAGCCTGAATAAGTGCACGCGAACACACTCGATATGACCGGTTATAAGGAACCTGTCGAAAAGATGAGCTTATCTCGCACCATCGTGTACATGGCGGCATTTATAGATCCCTCACGGCCCGTCCACTGATAGCTGTGGTGAATGCACAATTGACCGCAGCTATTAGCTATTATTTTTTCAACCCAGATCGCTCGGGTTCGAGTCCTGACAAGCGATCTGGGCTGAAAGAAAGGACGAGCACGCCGTGCCGTGCCGAGTCGTGCACGGCACGGCACGGCGTGCAAAGCTTCCTCAAAGCCTTCGCAGCTTCCGGTTTAAAAGTCCCCAGTGGTCGGACTTCGCAACGCTTTTCTGTTGACGATACTCAGTTCTAATTTCTATTCAAACCGTCGGAATCTGCTGCGGCAACTGATAAACTGAATGCCTGCCATGCCGACATTCGATCCTGGATGTCGAAAAACTTCTTGAAACTAAATGACGATGAAACCGAACTGCTGCTCATAGGACACCCTAAGCGCGTGGCTGGATTAAAAGGCTGTGCCCTTCTAATAGGTGATGCTGCTCTTTTGCGATTATCACGGCGTGCTCACAATTTAGGTGTCGTTTTTGACAGCTTCCTAAATTTTAAAAGCTTCATTCGGAAGACTGTTTCTACAGCTAGCAATCATGTCCGATCCTTAGCTAAGATTAGGAGCTGTCTTCCACAGTGACGTGCAAGAAAATTTAACTAGCTCGTTTGTTCGGTCTTGCTTTGATTATTGCAATTCTATTTTGGCTGGGCAACATAAAAACATTTTAGGCCGCTGCAACCGGCTATGAATATGGCTGCGAGGCTAGTCTTCAAGTCCCAGAGGTTTGACCACTGTCTCCGTCGCTTAAACAGCTAGGATGGCTTCCAGTTGATCAACGGATAAAGAGGAAAGTTCTAATGTTTACCCACAAGGCCCAGCACTGCTCGGCTCCTCCTTACCTAGCACAACTGCAGCCCCAATTTCAGCCTCCGCGTGCCCTCAGGTCCTGTAACAAACACTAAATTAGATGTTACATTCTTCCGCCTACAGACAGTGGGCGACAGAAGCTTTTGCTCTGCAGGTCGTAGACTGTGGAGCTCGCTTCCACAATTCTTACGCAACGGCAACTACTCTCCTGCTGCCGACAATGACTCATACTTTTCAGCGGTCCTGAGCTGCTGCTTCCATGCTACGCACTACCTAAACTGCTCTCCTGACTCTGCTATGCTTCCCACTTTCTCTTTTTTGCGTGAGACGAAGTCTGTTGGCTACCGAATGCGTACCGAAAGCCGCTTAGGCTGTAAGTGCGCCATAGAAAACTCTCCCGCGTAACACCCACATAGTCTTTATGGCTTTGTGGAGTAACAAACGGAAATAAATTACATTAAATTACATTCGCACCGCGCGACAAGCTGTTCCGTCTTTGCGAGCCACATAATCGTCAATTGATAGACTACCGAATGTACTCTCCTATCGTTGTATAGCTGCTGGAATGTATTCGTTTACCCTTTGCTAAAGTCAAGCCAACAGCTCTGTAAGCCTTAAGGACTAAAATGTTCAGCCAACTTTAAGATACCTTTGATACAAGAGTACAATAGGGCATTCAACTGAGGGTAGCCTTGCTTGCAATCTAGGCCTTCACGTGAGCGGTATCGCGCGACTGTCTTAGACGGCGGCTAAAAAATAGAACTTCTCTAGTTGTGTCATGCTAGTAGGATATTCGTCGAATGTACGCTTAAGTGAATGTGCGTATTTTCCAACTCGGTTGAATAGATATGGACAAACATGTGTTCGCTCAAAAACAGAAAGACCTCTAAAATCGGCACTTTCAAAATCCTTCATTTGGCCTCCGTGATCATCTCAGGCTCGTACTATTTCAGAAAGATCTCGATTCACCACGGCGTCGACCTCAAGCTGTATTTTGGTGAATTTTAATTAGGTTATCAGAGAAAATGCTTGGATTTTCTTGCATTGTTCGCCAAAACAAAGTTAACCACAGCATTTGCGATTTCTCATATAGACCACTGTACCATTTTACGGACAGGTCGACCTACCAGAGCAATAGGGAGTTATAATTAGTGCGCTTTTTTCAGCATTTAGAGATTCATTGGTAAAATTGGCTTTCGTTTTAGTACATTGATGTCAGCATGCAGTAGCTTACACTAAGTGCTCGCATCCCGTTATGTTGCACTGGCTTTCCTAACCTAACCACAAGCTCGTCACGCTTCTCCTACTTTTACAGCGTCGTCTGACTCTCGTCTTCCAGATTTACATATAGACAACCTCACACCATGGGCTCATGTGACGAATTAAAATCCCATGGGATTTTAGTTCGTTTTAATGCGAAGCATCGATTTTAGTGCTGACTCATGAAGACATCTCAAGACATGTGGAAATTCAAAGTAGTGCTGCGCCTCACATATTTATCGCAGCATTTGATTACGCTTATGTAAACAGTCTTCTCAGTAGTTCAGATAGCTGAAAGTCGTGTTCCTTTGCAACATCACAGCATCGACCCTTGCAACATACGATTACTAGTGCTCAGTAAAGTAAGAAGTAACTCTGCCTAGAAAAATTGTCAGTTTGCAATTAAAAGTGCGATTATGGGAACTCTCTAAAGCGGGGTTTACGCCGGAGTCTTGCTTCCTACCTGCTACCTCTCCTTCTCGAGATCGAGACCCCGTTTTTCCTTTTTGTAGCTGGTTTACACACGGCAGTGTTGCTGCCAAGTCTTGCTTCCTACACGTTCCGCCCACTGAGAGTTCATGGAAAATTTATTTCTGTTAGGGAGTTAGGAAATGATCCTCAGCGATGCGCCTCTCTGGGTCTCACTTCGCCAACGTAAATACCGGCAGCATAGAACCTGTCCGTTATGGCCTTTACTGCTTGCCGCCTCGTATAGTGATTTTCTTTTACATCGAGCTTAGCTTGTCTCATAAAAAGGGACTCGCATGAAAAGCATAGCTGATTTCTCTTGCCAAATCGTCTGCCATTCCCATCAAAGAAGTAAAGAAGGTGCGGCCTGAACGGTGCCACTGATTGGTCGCTAGCTAAGTCTTGCCTGAGTCTTGGTCGACGAAGCGGAACCGCGTGCGGCTGCTGAGTCTTCGTTGAGTCTTACTAAGTCTTAGACCAATCCCATCGTATTGTGATGACGTATATACCGAAGACTCGAGCGGGTAGGTAGCAGGTACAATCAAGAATCGCCGCGCGTTAACCCCGCCTTATAGCGCCGACGTGACGCAATTTTCGCGGCACGAGCGTATTGTCTTCTCAAACGGAAGACGAGGGCGCTCTCTTTGAAGCAGCTGGCTAGGAATGGGAAAAGATTTACAGTCACTGGCTGCTGATGAACACGGCAATAGTCGCTGCTCTCAATTAGTAATGCGACGTAACGAATATCCGTCCGTATCACTCCGGAAAGACCAAAAAGCCAAGTGGGTGCCACGCCAGAGAGTTTCCTGTAGCGCGCGCGCCCAAGCTTAGGCGGCCTTCGGCGTGCACTCGGCAGCAAGATGCAGACCTCGCGTCGAGCGAAAAATAAACACTGAGAAGCACGGCAGAGTCAGGAGGGCAGTCGAGGTAGTGAGCAGCAGCGCGGTAGTAGGTGGCAGCTGAGGTGGCAGCTGAGGAAGCCGGTCGTCGCACGTCGGCTTCCAACACTTACCTCCAAGTGAGCGCTCCTGCGACGACGGCAATAAGCAGGAGTACGCAGACACACACAGCGAGCGGGATAATCCACGATAAGTCACTGCTGCTTTTACTCGCTTGATAGTCGCTGCCGGTGCTGTTGCTCGCATCGGTGCTGTTGTCGTCAGCGGCGCCATTACGGCCGTCACCGTCAGCCATGCTGAGTTACCGTAGCCGCTAGGGCAGGAACCGTCTTAGGACTGGTTAGCGAGTGTAAGACTGGGAGGCTGCCACGTGACGGCTACGGCTGCGACTGCCTTCACAGCAGCGCAGAGGCCAGGCGAGCAAAGCGGCCACGCTCCAGGTTTCAAAGAGCGCTGCAAGGTGGCAAGGCCTTCGACTGCATAGCTTAATCACGGCTCACCGGATTTATATGGCCAATGAACTGAATCGTCATCGCAGCCATTAATCTCGACTTCTTTATTTAGCTGTGACAGGTGGGTTTTTGGTCTTAATCCTCGGGCCCTCGAGAGGAACAGATGTAGCCGATTAGCACTGCGATTGTCGGTCTTTGTTTTGAGCAGGTTCGATCTGAAGCAGTCGTTACGGTTAAGTAGCGCCACCATATAACCTAGCAAGGTGACACCATGGCTCCTTCGCGCTGCCGTCCAAATGCTGAATGCCAGTTCACTGCTTTGGTGCTACCTTCACCTAGGGGTAAATGCCGCCGAACTCTCAATTTTATGTTCCTACGCTACTTCCAGGCACACGACGTCTTGCATGCAGCTCCACGGTTTATTGGAATTTATGTAAGGTGCCTGCGTCCTAGTTCGACACATCCGGTGCTGAGTTAAGAGAAGAACACGTTTTATTATTCGACTTATTGTTTCCTATGTAGCCCTATTTTATTCCTGGGTGCTAACGGGGTTCTTCATAGTTAGTAAAGAAAAAGCAAACATGAACTTTTACATCTCAATCTCGATCTAATCTAACCTGGACGAGCACATAACTGCAGAGGAATTCATAGTATAGGGATGGGTATTGATTAGTGCTCGCAAATTTTTGCTTATCTGTTTGTCTACTTAGGATTTTACTTGAACGACATGCGTCTTCAAACCTTTTTCCTAGCTAGCCACCGAGCCTATATCGAACTTTTGAACGAACAAGCGTGTAAGTTTCTCAGTTACACAATATTATGGGGACTTGGGCAAGACAATTTTAACACGTGCACCTGAAGTATGGGTAGCAGTCTTTGCCCGACTGTTGGGCAAATGGCTTCATCTCATGTGGCATACAAAAAGCAATAGCCACAGTTGAACTCCTCGGAACAAATGCTGCACCAAATAAAAAAGATCGAGCAGTAGCAAGTGATAAGTTCCTAGCAGTCAGGAGCAGCAGTTTGGCAAAAGTCGTCCTCGGGAAAGCATTTTCTAAAGTGAGTTCTAAGAGTACAGTAAACGCAGAGCAAAAACAATGAGATTGCCTGTGTTATAACAAAATCATTACTGGGGCTTGCTTACATAAAGTCGTCATAGATGATCAGTTTTCACAATATATCCACTTTGGCCTGAACACCTGTCATTGCCCTTCCTTAAATCAAGGCTGTCGTAGGTAGGCCAAAATAATTTAGCAACCTAACCTATGCAGCTCGAGCACATGCCAAGGTTTAGCATCGCCACCTAGGTTGGCTATAACATAAATGAACATTGAAGATATGTAGACTCGTTCTTCGTAACTTTCGCTGCAATTTTTTATAATTTCTTCGTCATACATACTAGCTGATTTTGCAGCCTATTTTGTTTAGCGACAGAAGAGCCTTAACGGTTGTCGCCACCGCTTGCAGCGGCGATAAAGAATTGGCCGCCACAGGATTTGAACCCATGACCACGGGGCCGAGGTCATGAAAAGCAATGGCCTTACCCAGAGAGCCATCACGGCTTGCCGATTAGGCTAACTCCGTTATATTGTGCCTACGGAATCCGCGTTTACCTGATGATAAAACCACATGCACTTCATTTACTTGAGGCCGGAAAAGTCTTCAGCTTGAGCTCTATCTCAGCAGCTTATTACTCATACTAATACAACTAATAGTAAAAATACAGTCAACATGGCGCACTCAGAGAACTAAATTTCTTTATAGGCACTTTATGTTTGCTGCAAAGAAAGCACGATCGAATGGTTAGTGGTAGCGTGCAACAGAAACAACAAAAATAGCACGGTTAGGCGTGACATACACAGGGTCACTAACCGCACTTTCATGCAAGTACGGTTAGTGGCAGCGTGCAGTGTCAGCACGAATAAGCACATAAAGGTCCAATCACAGGGACCCAATAACTGCTGTAATAAATAGATACGTCTCCCGTTTTTTAGTGTGGTCAAATCAGGATATGTCGTGACGCAAGTCGAAAGTGAGTTCCGGGCTTTGGAGCATGCGGACTAAGCGCACGGTCTCCAAACGAATTGAGGTATTTGCGAGGCATATTAAGTTTGTACGAGAAATAATTAAGCGATTAAATTCCGAAACTAGAAACATTTAAAAAAAATGTTTTGTGCTCTCAATACCAGAAAGAGAGAACTACTATTCATGTTGAACGAGTGATTGCGAACGCAACTGGTCATTCTTATATCAAATACTATTTCGCCAAACTGGTCTTGTCTGACATGCCTTCAGTTAGATATTATGTCGGTGTGATGAGCAACACCCAGCATACGATTTAGCTAAGCATACACTCTCGCCATAATTTTGAAACTCAGCGAACACTGAATTAGCTCAAAGTACACCCCTCGCCAGACTTTCAAAACTGGCTGAACACTTGATTTGTTGCGTTTAGAAACGATAGGAAGTCCAATTTATTTCCTTTTGTGGTATTTTCTTTTAATTTTTTTATGACATGGTAATTCGGTAGCTGCTGTTGCGTGGTCGCAATCCTGCAAAGTTAAATAACAAGCAGGTCTGTAAAGTTCGCCGGTAACAACGCAAACTAACGCTTTGAATCGCCTTGGAATAATTGTAGTATCCAGTATCCAATTAAATATCGCCATCGTCGACAACAAGATTTTCTCTTAGTTAAGAAGCAAATACGACAAGAAGTATGTGTGGAATATCGCGAAGCACGAGCAAAGCCGTGCAGCAGCCTCGCCGTCACCATCTCATGGCATCAGTGTACGATGGAAAGTCTTATCGTTGGATTGCGTGTCGTTTGCAAATGGTTCCCATTCGGCACATTATGCGATTGAATTCATGCGATTCCGCAGTCTGCAAGTGGATGCGTGAAAATCCAAGATCTAAGTTAGACGTTGCGCAGAGCACCCGAAAAAATTTCTAAAGTTATGTATTACCAGCATTAGTAGATTGTCAAGCGTAAGCCTGTTTGTAAGGAATTAATAGGGTAAGCGGAAGTTGCATTCGCTTCGGCAGTTTAGCTTGAGGTTTTGCTCTTTAGTGCTTAGTCACCACTGACTATTTCTAGCTTAAGATCTGTTCTGGTGGCCCATGAGATAAGACGTAGTACAAGTGATTAACTGTCCCCAGCAAAGTTAATTAATAATAATATGAATCTCCACGAAGCAAATGGTTCAGAAAAAAACGCATAAAAATATAGGCAGCAATTTATGCTAGAGCCTGACTGGTGGCAAAGTCTAACGAGTGCCTCTCATTAATGGTTTGTTAGGTTCATGTTATTATTTAAGGCTAAGGATGGTAATATGTAAGAAGTGATGCAAAGTTTGGATAGGTTATATCAGCCAGGTTAAGAAAATCTTGGAAGTCATTAAGAATATCAGGATTGCAACTTTTAAGAATAAGATTTTTTATAAACTATAACTTGGAACTCTTAGCTCGATGAATAGTAATAATAATGAAACAATTGATAAAACGCCTCAGAGAACTCAATATCTTTAGAGGGGCTTCATATTTAGACGTCGGCTTTTCTTCGGGCTTTGATGTAATATGTACCCTGTCGCTGACGCGTGAAACACGCACACCTTTTTTACGGATATGGAATAGATGGGCCTATATTACCAATACGGAATTGTAATTTTAATTTATGGGCACTCTTTATTACTTTAGTTTTCAGAACCGACTGCATTCCAGAACATGTCGAAGTAGCATATACTCATCGTTAGCCAGGTGTCATCGTGCTATAGCTCCTACAGTACACTTTTTATTCTTCCATATGGACCAGCATAGATAGTATAACAGTAGCCCAGAAGCCAGTACGGATAATTCGCTCGTGTAACAAGCTAGCTAGTTCAAGTAAGGTTTTGGACCCTTCTTTCTTTCTTGTCAAAGATTCCTAAAAAAATCGTTGCTAAACAGCTGGTTGAACGTATTGAAACGAATGAAATGTCAGAAACATTTCAATAGGGCTCCAAGAAGCAGCACTCCACTGAAACTGCTCTCCTCCATGTTAACAATGACATTCTACGCGGCAGCAATGACTGGAATGTCACTGCACTAGCTATGCAAGATCTGTCAGCTGCCTTCGACACCATTGATCACGATGTTCTACTTGAACGATTGAGAACAACGATCGGTCTGGCAGACGAGGCACTGGCGTGATTTAAATCGTACTTGTCTGATCGTGTTTAATCCGTGTCGTGTGGGGGTCAGGTCTCACACACGAGACGGGTTACCTGTAGAGTCCCTCAAGCGTCCGTCCTCGGTCCCTTGCTGTTCTCCATTTATACTCAACCTCTGGGAAAAGTGATTATGGGCCACGGAACAGGATATTTCGCTTTTATGCTGATGATACTCAGCTGTATTTGTCATTTAAACCATCGGAATCTGCTGTTGAAGCTGAGAAACTGAAGGCTTGCCGTATCGAAATTTAAACCTGGACGTCGGAAAACTGCTTGAAATTAAAGGACGATAAATCTGAACTGCTGCTCATAAGACATCCTAAGCTTGTGGCTAGAGTAAAAGGCTTTGCTCTTCTAATAGGTGCTGCTGTTGTGCGATCATCACCACGTGCTCAAAATTTAGGCGTCGTTTTCGACAACTTTCTAAATTTTCAAAGCTTCATTCAGAAGACTGTTTCTACAGCTAGCGATCACGCCCGATCCCTATCCAAGGTTAGGAGCTGTCTTCCACAGTGGCTTGCAAAAAACTTAACTAGCTCCTCAGTACTGTCTCGGCTTGATTATTGCAATTCTCTTTTGACTGGGCTACCAAAAAAAAGAAACTAGCCCACTGCAGCTGACTATGAATATGGCTACAAGGCTTGTCTTCAAGTCCTTAAGGTTTGAGTACATGTCTCCTCTGCTGAAATAGCTAGGGTGTATGCCAGTTGAGCAACGTATACAGAGCAAAGTTCATACGCTGACCCACAAGGTCCGCCACGGCTTGGCTCCTTCGTACCTAGCTGAACTGCTGCACCAGTTTCAGCCTCCTCGTACCCTC
Source organism: Cristatella mucedo (assembly GCA_009760855.2). Taxonomy (NCBI): domain Eukaryota; kingdom Metazoa; phylum Bryozoa; class Phylactolaemata; family Cristatellidae; genus Cristatella; species Cristatella mucedo. The sequence continues at coordinate 450,556 of WPIO01000163.1, forward strand.
AAGTCCTGTATGGACAATAAATTAGCTGTTCCAGTTTTCCGCTTAAAGACAGTTGGTGACAGAAGCTTTACCTCTGCAGGTCCTAGACTGTGGAAATCGCTTCCACAATTTTTACGCAACGACAACTACTCTTCTGCTGCCGTCTATGGTTTATCCTTTTCAGCGGTCCTGAACTGCTACCTCCATGCTACTAACTACCTCAACTGCTCTCCTGACTCTGCTATGCTTCCCACTTTCTCTTTGTTGCGCGAGATGACGTCCGTTGGCCACAGAATGCGTACCAAAAGCCGCTTAGGCTGTGAGTTCGCTATACAAAACTCTCGTGCATAACATCCACCCAGTATTTATGAATTTGTGGAATTACATATGGAGATACATTACATTGGACTAAAAAAGTCTGCAGAGTCAGTATTGCTTGAAGTGTCTAACGACGACACCGTGAATTTTTTTTAAGGGTAGGGTCACACCGCTAGTTACGCTGGGTCGCTTGGCACTTCTTCTGTATGCAGTTAAGAAACAACTTGAGCTGTAAGTTTAACCCTCTCTGACTTACTGCTCGCTGAAATAAATAATATTCTAGCATCATGCAAAGCTGACGTCAAAATATGCATGGTAGCAAACATTTTCAAGTTGAACTACAACCAAACTAAATTGCGAGTTTTTGGAAAACCCAATAATAGTAAAATTATTATTAATAGTAGTAAATTTGATATAGTACCCTCAGAGAACTGGATATCTTTAAAGAAACTTTGCGTGTTTTATAAATTAGACTGCCTAGCCTAATTTAAATGGAATCGGCTAGGACAATCTGATTGAGTATTGGCTTGCAATATGAGTGTCCTATTCCAAAGCGACCTTTACGAATTTGACCAAGTCAGGGTCAAATTCGTAAAGTCATGTCTGCCTACTTTCAGCACAATATAATCGAAAATATTTGTTTCTTCATTTGTGAGAATACCACAGCCATATTGATTAAAATTCTGTTGACACCCTGTTAAGCCTTGTTAATTAATACTCGCAGGTTTTTCTTCACGTGTGATGCGAAGCGTATTATTTGTAAAACATTCTGCAGTTAGTCCTTTCTTACGCCACCGCCAAAGCCGTCGCTTTACACAGTCTCGCACAACCATTTAGGTTTTTTATCGTAATCCCGCTCTTCTAACTCCAACAGTCACATGATACCTCTAACCAGCCCCACATCCACGGCAGACCGCGTCTTCATTTCGTTTGCTCACAGTAACATGAACGCATATTCAACATATGCCACTCGATTTCTCGCGAGTGGATGACGTTGAAAATGCTGCACTTTCACCTGCTCCTCACAGAATTTTACACTGTTTGAATCATCTCGCGTGGGTCAGAAATACTGACTAATGATCTTGATATCTTTAACAATTTGAAATTCCACCCCTCCAGCATGTGTACAAACTGCATACAATTATATTGAGCTCCCTAAGAGTGTAATGCAAGTGTTTGATTATTCATTTGATTATTGCATACGTGACTTGCTCAGTAGTATACTTGTTTTTCTTCACAGCTGAGACTGTGCGTCAGCCTTTTGCTAATAACCACGGAACATTCTCTCGACTTGGCTTTGCAATGAAGCCTGAAGTCCCCGGCATGCCTTAAATTGCTTCTAAAACGTCATTTTAACGAAGAACTCTTGCACCACTGGCCAAGGTTATAGAAGTAACTAATCGCCTTTGAGCTAGGGCGTCCGGTCAGTGCGATCGAACTTTAAGAAATCAAGTTTCACGAAACATTCTTTTCGATTAATCGCCGAGCGGCGACCAGGTCAACTTCTAGCATGTGCAGTAGCATCGCAGAATTGGTAGGAAGTGACTGCACTCTTCACCGTCATCTGCGAAACAAGAGACATTAGCACTATTCCGCTGTCGTATTCCCTACGAATGAAGTCATATGCGAGAGCGGTGCCGTGTTCATGCATTTTATACAGAGCAGCTACTTCTTACATAGTTATTGACATTTGGGAGCATTGGTAATGTAACTAAACTCGAGTGCTTACGTGAATGTGGGAAGAACTCTGGCGCTAAGGTTTTCTGGTCGTTTTTTTTGTAATTTGCTACTACAAAAAACGACAACCACTGACAGTGCTAATGCAGCTGCTAAAAACACAACTACTGTTAATATTGCTAGCAGCACAGCTAAGCTTTGCACGTGAATAATATGCTTCCATGCTTTTTTGATCGGGGCCTGATATACGTATTATTTTTCCAATCTAGAGCCCGCACATATGTAGATTAGTCGTTACTTCATCTTCTCGCTAACTTTAAAATAAGCCTCGAGAATAATCCACAGCCTAGCTGTTTTTCGGAACTTTTCATACGGATACTAAGCGACTTCATTTCACCTAGCAGAGTTAGATAATGATTAATTGCTTCATTTTACAGTGCCTTGAGGGACCTTACCTTTATCTAGGTGATTTTCACCACATTTAAAAGAGCAAAGTATCGTGGTTTTTACTTCTACCATCTTGGAGCTGCTGAGCAAAGCTTTTATCACTGACTGTCTTTTGCGGGCAAGTGAAGCAAATAATCTATTTTGTATTGGGAATCTGAGAGCACACTAATGATTGAACTGGTGCAGCAGTCCAGTCATTAGTAAAAGTAATAGATTATTTGTATAGCGCCACGAGAGAACTCGATCTCCATCTAAGCGCTTGACGACTCTCTGGAAGAGAATTAATATCAAAGCTAGTGATATCCACGGCATCATGCAGGCCAAAGTAAATAGCTGTCGCGCTCATGCCTAAATGCCTAGGAGAGCGTGATAATACTGAGGCCCGCCGATCAGTAAGAGAATTAGCTAGAAACAAAGACGAAACCACGTACCATGTAAGCAGGCAAAGGATACTGAAGGTGATAAGGGAAGGTTAAGCAGGATCAATTGTATGTCTTTAGCGAAGATTTCAAAGATCAAAACCAGCTGCAGATAATTTCAGCATCCCGAGGCGATTTACAGAATTTCGCTGCAATAAAGCTGTAGGCTGAATCACCAAAATAAAAAATCTAGAGCTACGGAAGGCGATGATACTAGATGTGAGTAGCTGGAAGTATGTGAGCATACCGGCGAAGTAAGAAGATTTGATAGTGAAGCTGATGAAAGCATGCGTAAACTTACATGCGATACAGAGTGGGAATCTTCGAAAATTGATTGAACCCTAAATATCTGACGATCAGAATAATATCTGATTACCTTATATCCGACAAATCTCAGTAGTTTTATTTCTGAAACGCTTAAGATCGGATAGAAGTTGTGAGACGCAACGGCTAAGTTTTTGAAGACACTCCAGACGAGCATGTTATGCACTCAGTCCAAATGATTATGGCATAACCAACTAGGCATGAATTCGCAAAGTCAAACATGGCCTTGTAGGCATGGGTACGGTGTGCATATGTTGATACCATTGATCACAAAGTTCTTCTAGAGCGCCTCTCATCTCACCTGGGCATCACTGGCTCTGCTCTGCAGTGGTTCAGGTCCTATCTCACTACCCCATCAGGCAAAGCATCGTACCACTCGCTTTTCGGAATCCAACAGTCTAGAAATACCTCGTACAAACCTTAAATCCTTTGGAGACCGTGCATTTAACTTACTAGTTATGGGCAAACCTAGTGTTATTCAGAAATTGGAAAGGCTGACTTTCAAAATTGGCTCTGCCAGCATATATCCAGTTGCATCAGCTCGAAATCTAGGTGTCATATTCCAAAGCGACCTCTCGTTAGACGACCACATCAGCTCCACAGTCAAATCAGCCTATTTTCAGCTTCATAACATTGCTAAAATTCGGGCTTGTTTAGATAAGGATACCACGTCCAAATTGGTCCATGCATTCGTGACATCTCGTCTCGACTTCTGCAACTCACTGCTTACTGGCCTACCAGCATGTGCGATCAGGCGATTGCAGCTGGTGCAAAACTCTGCAGCTAGGCTTGTCTGTCGTGAGCATCGCAGTTGCCACATTACTCCACTTCTCGCCGACCTGCACTGGTTACCAGTCAAGCAACGGATTGACTTCAAGGTTTTGTCGCTCACTTTTAGGTCTCTTCATTCTATGGCTCCAGCCTATCTTTCAGATACACTACCCCATCAGGCAAAGCATCGTACCACTCGCTTTTCGGAATCCAACAGTCTAGAAATACCTCGTACAAACCTTAAATCCTTTGGAGACCGTGCATTTAGCTCGTATGCTCCCACAGCCTGGAACTCCCTCCCGACCTGCATCAGAACATTCCCTGACCTGACCACATTTAAAAGAAACTTAAAAACATACCTATTTAGGACAGCATTTAGTGGGTCCTTGTGATTCGTCCTCGATGTGCTTATGCGTGCTGACACTGTTCATGCTGCCACTAACCACATTTGCATGCTGACCCAGTGCATGTAACCCCTAACCATGTTATTCATTTTGTTTGTTTTTCAAGCATGATTTTACTTACTATTCTATTGCGTATCACTTTGCAGCAAATGTAAAGCGCCTAGAAAGAGATTAAGTTCTCTGAGGGCGCTTTATCAAGTGCAATATTATTATTATTATTATTATCTCGGTGGGAGACTCCATAGTATTGACATGAATGAACAAAGATTATCCGAGGTACCTGTGAAATATGGGGTACCTCAGGACTCCGTGCTAGGTCCGGTTCGTTTCATGGTTTATGCTCTCCCTCTTGCTGATGTGATTGCCAAGCACAATCTAGGCTTTCACTTCTATGCGGATGACACTCAGTTGTACCTTTGCTTTGATCCCTCCCAGCCTTCGAGCACCTCAAATTCTCTCAACTCACTTGCTGCATGCATTGATGACATCCACACATGGATGGCAGCAAATTTTATAGAACTAAACGATGACAAAACTAACTTACTAGTTATGGGCCAACCGAGTGTGATTCAGAGATTGGAAAGGCTGTCTCTCAAAATTGGCTCTGCCAGCATATCTCCTGTCGAATCAGCTCGAAATCTAGGTGTCATATTCCAAAGCGACCTCTCGCTAGACGACCATATCAGCTCCACAGTCAAATCTGCCTGTTTCAGCTTCACAACATTGCTAAAATTCGGGCTTGTTTAGATAAGGATACCATGTCCAAGTTGGTCCATGCATTCGTGACATCCCGTCTCGACTTCTGCTACTCACTGCTTACTGGCCTACGGGCATGTGCGATCAGGCCTGATTCAGACCCTGTGCATGTTACACCTAACCACTGTGTTCATGTTGTTTATCAAACACGATACAACTAACCGCTCGATCTTGTTTCCTTTGCAATAAATGTGAAGCGCTTAGAAAGAGATTGAGTTTTCTGGGGGCGCTGTATTAAGTGTAGTATATATATATATATATATATATATATATATATATGTGTGTGTGTGAGTGTGTGTGAGTGTGTGTGCGTGTGTGTGTGCATGTCTCATGTGTTTTGTGACCATCTCGGCGATCCTTCGAGTCACTCAGGCGTATGTTGCGCTCCCCTGCATGCGACATATCGCAAGGCATTGCCTCGGCCGGGCTGTTAACAGCCTGGGTGACCCTCACTGACTGGGTGACCCTCACTGACAGCCTGGGTGACAGGCCCTCGTCTAATGAAGAGAGCTCACGTGGCCCAGCTGCCTTCGGCCGTGGAAACATCGGTCGGCCCAGCCTCGCTCTGGGTGGATGTGCGACGAAACCTTAAAGTGTCTCTTCTGCAGCATCTAGCTGGCCGGCTTGGATGCCCTTCACCGGATGTTCTCAACCGACCCCAACGATATAGAGCACTCGTTCGTGCAGTCGTGCATCGCCAATATCGAAACTGCCTCAAGGCCGGGCTTGGGAAGCCTAGCTCGCTCAGGGCAAGGTCAGCCGTTGGCAGACCAGGGACTGGTTCGCCACCCAGCCCACAGCTCTTTCTGACCGTGGGTCTCGCCCTGCCGTTCCTGGCCTGGCGGTTCGTTCGCCGTGCTCGCCCGGACGTGCTGCCGGTGAGCGCTGCTAGGAGCCGGTCACTCCGGAATGGCCACACGCTGCCGCCTTTACCACAGTGAGGCTGAGACCGTCTACCCCACGTCCTAAGCCATTGCCGGCCGATACCACAAGCAATAATGGCTCGCCCCAGCCTTGTCCTGGGTCCCCTAATCGGGTCTCTTCCGGCCACCGGGCTCTCTCTTGCCGATCGGCAGGTTGCTGCCTTCCCGCTCGCCGGGAGTCCGGCTCTCAAGCCGGTCTTGGTCACCGACAAGGCCACGACGCGGTCACAGTCAACGTAACGGTGCTGTTTGACAGTAGCAAGGATGCTCATGTGGCGGTCTCGCGGAAAAAAGTCAAAAAGTATAAGGCCATGACCTAGTCTTACTGCTGGCTACCGGTCGGCAGTGGTAAAGCTCTCCTTGGTTGGCGCCCTGGGTGGTTGGCGACCGGATAATGAAGCCGGCATGGCATAGCTCCACATTTTGCGAAAGGAACGTACAGCGTTTCCCGGTCGGAAGCGATGGGTTCCATTTTCCTGAACCGGGAGTCTCGGGTAGCCCGAGGCCCCAGCAGGGCAGTGATCTTCCGGCTGAGGTACAATAAATGGTTCCAATATTCAAAATACATGTACACACGCACGCACGCACGCACGCACACACACACACACACATATATATATATATATATATATATATATATGTATGTATATATATACATATATGTATATATATATATATATATATATATATATATATATATATACATATACGTATATATATACAAACATATATATATATATACATATGAATTGAGGCCCTATGCTAATTAACCTACTTCAGACAAAGCTTAACATGATTTAGCTACTCTTTGTATGTCAATCACCAAATCTTACGGGTATTCACGTTAACGATTTTAAAAAGTTTTACATGCTTTGCTTCCTAAGCAGCATATTTTAAGCGTCTATAAATAGATGTAATTCTCCGACGACCCTTTGCAAATTTAGAATTATTATCGTTATTATTATTACAAGTTGCATGAGATAACTTATCTACTTTATTTCGCAGCGAGTGTAAGGAGAGAAGCCATCCGCACTAGCACGACTTACCAATGCATCCTAAAACTGCCTGTACCTTTAAACATGTAAGTATTTCCTTAATATGGTGAAATATTTCTTGTGATATTAGCCTGGTCTCTTTAAATGTTGAAATAGCACTCCACCTTAGATTTGGGGCAAGAATGCACTAAACGCGGTAATAAGACAAATGGAAACAGCTGATACACTGAAGAGAAACCTTTTAATTGGCGTTAATGCTAACTCCCCTATTATTTAACATTGCCTGCAGCATAATAAAAATCGCATTTACTCCTTACTCCTACCATCATGCAAATGCGATAAGCATCTCCAGCTTCTGTCAATTCTCAGTAAATACATAAAAACCACGAAAGCTATATCTAAATTTATAAACTAACTCAGAAAATGAGAGTATTTAGCATTTAGCTATATTTGATAAGAAAAAATGGCATTTCGTAGACCTTTTTCCAGCTGCGACGTGTCACTAATGGTCCGGGCATGTAAAAAGAAAATTACGGCAAAAATCACTGCAGCTGACATATTCAGCTACTCGGTTTTTCTTCGGAATCTTAAATTATGATGCACTAACAAATGCTCAGCCGAAGGAAGATTTGAGAGTGTGTCTAACAGAGTGTGCTCAGCGCCGGCTACAGCTCGCCCAGGCACATCTTTAACTCACCATTTCCAATGCTCAGATGCTAGCCACTTCAGCTTGTCCATTTTGCTCATCGGATATCAGCTGAAGACGGCACAGTATCCTATGTTACCGCCGTGCTTTTCCACCGTACTCACGGCCTTTGGTTTCTTAGCTGTCTGATTTTGTCCTTTTGCTGAATTATTTCCAATCAGTAAAAACTATGACGTCTCTTATCGTCGCACCTTGGCCCTCACACGTCCCGGGTATCTACATTATTTAATTAGCCACGTCCACAGCCCCTCCCCAGCTCTAGCAGAGCTTGAGAGATTGCTGCAAGGTGACAGTGACAGCACTCCAATAGCTAGTCCACGTTCTTAGACGATCCCTATCGAGTCGTGCTGGTCGTACTGCTCTTTTTTTTTCCGCTACTCATGCTAGACACCAGCTGTCTCTTCAGATTGCTTTCGGCAACTAAGAGAATCGTCACTTTTTGCCGTGTCCACCGGGATATGGCAGTGTGGAGAAGCGCTCCGTCGCATAACCGTGACATGTTTCAGGACAATCAGGCGGCTCAGATAGAGGTAAGGCAGTCCGTCGGCAAGCACTGTAAAGGTCCGTCTGGCAAGGAACTTGTTCTGATACCGTCGGTAAGGCTGCAACTTCTCTGAATGGTAAGCTGCCGATCCACGCACGTATTCGTGCGTCTCGTGTTTCGGCGGCGGCGGACGCATGATGCTGGAGCGCCTTTTCCTGGCTTTGCTCCAAGTGGTCAATGGTCGGTGGTTGATAGCGCCTCCTCATTTCGGACAATCTACCTTTCAACTTTCTCCTTCTGCAATTGGACATTCTGACAATTGGCAGCTGTCGGGGTTCTTTACAGTGACATCACTCAGTTACACACCAGGCTCGAGCTCAGCCATAGTTATAAAAATACAAATACATTTGCACAGTGCCCTCTGAGAACTTTAATCTCTTTCCGGACACTTTAAATATGCTGCAAAGGAATCACGGTCGACATGTTAGTGTTAGCATGCTCAATGACAAAAACCATAGCATGTTTAGAGGTGACATGCACAGCTTCACTGGCCGATGCACAGTGTCAGTATAAAGGGTGGATCAGATTGACCTACTAAATGCTGGGATAGATAGATGCGTTTTAGCTTCTATTTAAATATGGTCTACTCAGGGGATGTAGTGATGCAAGTCGGAAGTGAGTTCCAGGCTTTGGGAGCATGTGAACTAAAGTCACGGTTTTCAGAGGATTTGCGGTTCGTAGAAGGCATCGAGGTTATTGTGCTTACCAAGTCGCTATTATCACTGAACAATTTATGACCTTCATTTTAAGCGTATACATAATTTCTAAGACACAATTTAGTTTTCATAAGGTGCTACAGAGATGTCTTAATATCATTTTACAGTTATTACTAGTGTTAGCTGACTTCAAAACATTAGTGAAATGACACTAGATAATGTTGTTCTTCATCTCCTCTTTGCACAAAGGCCATCGAATGCTTCGTACCCCACTTAAAATGAACACTCTCCTACTATGCTCGCTCCATTACCTTATCTCGTGTACAAATGCTACAGCGAATCTCCTTTATCGAATTTCAAGCATCCATTAAAGTGATTAACTGCTCAGGGTATTGTCCTATCCAGGGCTGGATTCGATGCAGTAACTTTAATTCCCCGGGACGTTGAAAGCTGAGCCATTCAAATCCTTAGTAGTTTTCAAAATCAAAAATATTGCAAAGATAATCCTGGTTACCGGAGAAGTCGGTTTCCTCCTGACAATGGCTGTAGTTAGGCAACTCGCCTTAAGCTGACCCTATTTTTGGAACGTGCTGGAGTCGGCTACGTTTTACCATAATGAGAAATGTCATAACGTAAATGTACACGACTTTCTGTCTTCCAGCGAGAAACTAAAGTATGCAGGCTATCAGGATGTTTTTATCTCATTCCATTCACTATCTAAACTCTGCTACAGGCGAACATAACTGTGAAACACAATCATGACTTCAATCGCTACGCCACCATCGACAGTGCTCTAATTATTCGGGACAATTATTAGACTTGCTATGCATCTCAATTCACTCGCCCACCATAGACGACATTGGCATTTGGAGGATCACTAACTTCTTGAAGCTTAGCCAGCATAAGACTAATCTAAATGCTATACGTGAGCACAGATCGACGCTAAAGTGTAAGAGCTGACCCTAAAGCTTGGTTCGTCTACCATTACTCTCATAATGTCAGGTAATAATCTAGAAAAAGTCGTTCATAAAAACTTGCCGTTAGGTAGGCACTTTGGCTACACCGGCAAGTTGTCCTACTTTCACCTGAGACACGTGGACAAATAAAACTTTGGGTAGGTGAGGGAGAACGGAACCAAAAATACTTTACATTTTTGTGATATTTTGTCTAGGTTACTGCAATAACATGTATTATTAGAGACCTCCTGGACTGTGCCAATAATCGTCTGCAAATAACGTGAAACGCGACACTTCCTCTGGTCTGTCGTTTACGGCACAGCTGTTCAACCACACCACTTCTGCAGGGCTTCAATCACTCGGCATCAAGCATCGCTTTGTCAAGATAATCTTTCCCGCCTACTCATACTGGCTAATCATACCTCCCTCTCACCTCCTCGAAATCCTCCGTATCAGCTTGGCAGGTCCTTGCACTCGCCTGCACCAGCCAGCTTATCTGTCTTACTTATCCTGTCCCACTTATCTCGGCTGGTCGAAACTCAATACTCTAGGGATTCTTCGTTTTCCGTGTATGCTATCTTGCTTTTAATTGCTATTTGTACTTTCTCCTGTTGCATCGAGATTTAAAGCAGATCAATAGAAACTTGGTTCTCTTGAGGCAATGTATAAAACACAAATTAAAGGTTTCTTACAGAGTTTTTTAGACCCTTCATTCTCTGTCTGCAGCTTGTCTGTCGGAACTACTCCCAAACCAGCCTATGGATCGTACCGCCCCATTTTTCTGACTGAAATCATTTAACTATGCCCTGAACCAACTTAAACGTTTTTGGAGACCGTGCCTATACTTCGCACGCTCCCAAAACCTGAAACTCGCTGGCTGCTGGTGTCGCGACGTCCACTGACTTGACGAAATTAAAAAAGAAGCTAAAAAGCACCTTTTTTTCACGGCATTTTTTTCGGCGTCCGTGTGACTTGAGCTTTGTGTGGTTTTGCGTGCTGACACTGTGCATGCTCCCACTGACCAATTGATCGTATTTCGCTCAAGCATAAGCAAAGTGTGTAGAAATAGATTAAGTTCACCAAGGTCGCTATACAGATGTATTATTATTTCTTTTTACTTTTTTATTATGTTAGTATCATCTGGAGCAACTGAGAGCGAGTAGTTGGGACTCTCAAACGTATTTGAAAGAATTCCCTGGGTATTTCCGTTCTGGTACGTAGTGGGGAAATCCTGACATGATGCTGGTATTTCCTTGCTTTAACGTATTGGCAAATAATAATGTAAGCAGCTGCTAACTAAAAAAACAACAAAGATAGTCATATTTAAAGCCTTAGCTATCGATGTCGAACACCGGAGTGCACGCACCTGATGTGGTGTTTGCAATTTACTCCTCTCTGCTTTAGTTTTTTGCAATTTACTCCTCTCTGCTTTAGTTACATATCATGCCGACAGGCACCCGCTGACCCCTGCCGCGGGCGGAGGGGACGTGGAGAGACCTAAAGTGATCGCCATCAGCAGCCCAGGTGCAGGCGGTTTGCCAGTAAAATGGCGATCGGTTTCCTAGGGACCCACGACGAAGCGTCAAGGAGTTTCAGCTGCGAAGCGAGTCACAAAATGGCATCCCACGGGCAATGGCTCGTTCGTGCGGCACGCGAGTCGCAAGGGAGCACTCTCGGAGCGGCGCACAAGTGAGACAGTAATGTAGGCAAGCGCCGAGGCAAGCTGCCTACGGTAGCTTCTATATATATACGATATATACTATATATATATATATATATATATATATATATATATATATTATATATATATATATATATATATATATATATATATATATATATATATATATATATATATATATATATATATATATATATATATATATACTATATATATATACACTATATATACTATATATATATATTATATATATATATATATATATATATATATATATATATACGGCTTCGAGTCAGCTGCCCGAGAAGCCCGCCAGCTGTTGCTAACGCGCTAGACCTGCGAGGCGCCGGCGGCGGCAGTGACAGTGCAATCTCTGTCGTATTCGCCGTCCGCGCTGCAGCCGCGTGTGCGCCGCAGAATCGGCTAGCTTGCACGCACGTAGCACCGGCGGCGGCGATGTTAGCGCTTATCTTATCGCCCGTAGCGCGCGAAGTGCGCGGAACTTCGCCCAACTCGTACCTGTGAAATGCGGCGCCCGCGATAGCGAGCCCTATTAGCACGGCTGCAACGCCGACGACGACGCGTAATGCCTGCCACGCGTAGGCGTCGGCGTTGATCATTTCCCCGTTGCTGGCAGCAGCTGTGCTTTCCGAGCTGCTCGTGACGTCAGCGCCGAGGGTGGTCGGCGTTGAAGCGGACGAAGAGGAACCACGATCGGCGCCCTGGAGAGCTGGAAGGGGAAATTTGAGTCAACAATTGCCACACCCGCGGAGAATGAACGCGTTAGGGGAGTTGCGTACGAGCGCATCGATGCGAATGAACGCAACGAAGCCGCTAAAATCCCGCGCCCATACAGCAGTGCTGAAATCTCGGACGCGCAGAAATAAGAATGAAGCGATAACTTGGTTACCCAAATTCGCTCAAAACAGGTGAAGAGACCACGATTGACGAAAGTAGTTTGTTAAATGATTTAAAGTCACAGTCACTGTTTTCAAAGACAAACCCACATATTTGTCGACGGTGAATGCACGCTCTGGCTTGAAGGTAACTCTAAAGCCTGCCGCGACTGACGAGCTGAAGTCATGTGGCTCATCTTTCTCTCTCTGTCTTAAATAGCTACTCGTGCGAGCGCCTTTCTCTCCGGCGCCCTTTAAAATTCACTTTTAAATAGCTGGCAAAGAACGAACGACTTAATCGAGTCTGATGTTTGTTCTCTAGGACTCGGCCCAGCGACGGCACGAACTCTGAGCACATTGAGCGAACCTCCGGCGCTCTAAGAGCGAAGTCACAACGCCTTCGAGATGTTTATTTTGTTATGCTTGCACTTTACCTCAGAGATTAGCCTAGTAGGAACGGAAATTGTTGTTGGGGTTTCGAAGAGCATCAAAGGCAGCGTTTAATCACATCAGTAAGTACAACTTGTTCGCAAGCAAGCTACAGTGCCACGTGATTGGCTTAGACGGACACACTATTGCTAGCTCTCGGTGATGCATCAGCAGTGATAAAACCCCGGCAAGCTTTAAATACGTTTTCTTTTTTTTTCTGGTAAAAGGCTCACTGAAAAGCGCGAGCAATTCGGCTTGTTCTATCAGAGCACGAACTTTAGCAAAACCAGGCTCGTGGTTTATAGTCATGAGATACTTCTAAAACATGCATGCATTCTACCTATCTCGCTGTCATTTATCGATTGCAGTTAGAAGCACGGGCCGCTTTACGTCAGGAATGGAATACGGCCACCGCTTGACCTCATTAACGCATCTTTCATTGGGAGTATTCGGAACTGCGTGACTCGATTAATTACATTTTTGTCACAAACGTGATTCTAATTTGTCGTTAATTAAAATGAAATGCAGTCATAAATCCGGGATTTTTTTTTGATGTGAGGTATACGTAATTTTCTGTTCTACAGCAATTTGCATACCTGTGTACGAAGAAGTGGCTGCAACCACCCGCTAGCAATGCATAGAGGCAGTGCTGACACTAGTGTCATTTATGCGCCGGCGAGGTCTACCTTGCATATTTTTCTATGTGTTTCACGCGATCCAAAAATTTCCTAACCACGATAGGCATTCGTAAACGCAACAACATTTTTCATATCAATTTTAAATTGTAAACGATGAGATAGACTTCAAAACACTGTCCGGTGAGCTTTGTGATCAAGAAGCCACAGTCCCAAATTAACGTAACAAGTCCTCTTTAGGAGTGCCCTGACCGGACATAACTGTCGAGTCCAATATTCCAAATTCCAGAGTATGCTCCGAAGGCAAACTCTGAAAGATTTTTATAATTGTAAACTTCTTCGCCGCAGCGCCCAACGTCAGTCGAGTGAACACTGAAAACTATATGCAATAACGCAATAAAAAATATGCAATAATAATATGCAATAATTAATAATAATAAGTTAGAATAAAACATTTGATATTAACTCATCAGAGACCTCAATTTCTTTCTAGGCACTTGAAATTTGCTACAGAGGGAGCACGATTGAGTTTTTATTGGTTGCATGCTCAAAAAACAACAGGAATACCATGGTTAGGGATGGCATGCATAAGGTCAGCATGGAACTAAGCATGTACATCGTAAGCGCCCATAACCACATAAAGGACGAATCACAGAAATCCACTAAATGCTGTAAAATAGATGAACTTTTAGTTTCTGTTTAAATGTGGTAGAGTCAAGAGATTTCTTAACTAGAATCTGGCCTGGCTTTGAGCGCATAGAAGTTAAAGGCACAGTTCCCAAAGGACTCGAGGATTATACGTGGTACACGTAAGCAATTAGATTGGGAAAAGAGAGTGGTACGATGCTTAGCCTTGTTGGGTAGGAGATCCGATTGGTTGGCTGGAGCCAAGAATGAATGGACCTAAAAGTGAGCGGCCAAACTTTTAAATCGATGGTTTCTTGACTGGAAGCCAGTGCAGGTTGGCGAGAAGTGGTGTGATGTGGCAACTGCAACGCTCACGACAGACAAGCCTAGCCGTAGAGTTTTGCACAAGCTGTGAGCTCCTGATTGTAAAAACCGATAGACCAGCAAGCAGTGAGTTACAGAAGTCAAGAAGGGATGTCACAAGCGAATGGAAAAATTTAGACGCGGTATTCCTGTCTAAACAGGCCCAAATTTCAGCCATGTAATTTAGCTGAAAAGTAAGCAGACTTGAATGTGGAGCAGATGTGGTCATCTAAGGAAAGGTCACTTTGTAACATGGCCCAGGTTCGTGCAAATTCAGCAGGAGGTATGCTGGCAGAACCGTTTGTCAGCACTGAACTTTTCATACTCTCTGAATTATGCTTGGTTTTCCGCTAACATATGTGCGTACACGGGTTCAATTGTCTGTCCCTACAGCTTGAGGACGTTAGCGCCACCAGTTATTTGATAATGGCTTCTATACAGCAATTGTACAATTCCTAGAAAGATTCAGCTACATGAGGGCTCTGTACAAATGTATTATTACCTTTTACGTAGTAACAAAGCGACCAATAACGAGGAAGGACTATGCTGGACTATTATATATAGACATTTGATGAATATTGGGGTTCCGTTGAAAAGGTAGCCAATAGGCTTATTCTCTTGTAGAAAGTAGAAATTAAGAGCAGCTAGGCTTGTCTGTCGTGAGCTTCAAAGTTGCCACATAATACCACTTCTTGCTGACCTGCCCAGTCTCTCAATCAAGCAATGAATCGACTTCAATGTTTTGTCACTCACCTTTAGGTCCCTTCATTATTAGGCTCCAGCCTACCTATCAGTTCTAGTGCCCCACCAGGCTAAGCATCGTACCACTCGCTTTTTGGAATCTAATTTTTTACCTATACTTCGTACAAGCCTTAAATCCTGTGGAGATTGTGCCTTCAGTTCGCATGCTCCCAACGCCCGGTACTCACTCGAACGTGCGTCACGACATCTAATGAATTGTCCACATTTAGAAAGAAACTAAAGACGCACCTATTTGTCACAGAATTTAGTTTGTCGCTGTGGTTAGAACTTTTTTGTGCTTGTGATTGCTAACACAGTGCATGCTGCCACTAACCATACTTCTATGCCAACCTTGTGCATGTCATCAATAACTTTGTTATTCTTGTTGAATATTGAGCTTCTACCTCTAACCATTCGATTGCGTTTCTTTTGCAGCAAATGTAAAGTGCCTAGAAATAGATTGAGTTCTCCGAGGGATTTTTATCAGTTGCATTATTATCATTATATTATTATTGTTAAAGTAAATTAAATTATTATTATTATTAAATCCTACGTTGCATTGATCTGCTGCTGCCATGCATAACTAACATAATTAAATATGTCATTAGCCTCAGGTCATGTCCCAGCACCTTTCAAAAAAGCTGTAGTCAGGCCTCTCCTCAAGAAAGCAACACTAGACCAAGAGAACTTGAGCAACTACCGCCCAGTCTCCCTTCTACCATTTCTATCAAAGACACTGGAACGAGTCGTGGCAGACCAGCTGAACTCATATATCGAAACCTCACACCTTGCTAGTAAGTTCCAGTCCGGCTTTAGAGCTAATCACTACACAGAGTCAGCATTGCTTAGGGTATACAACGACCTACTTTGGAATGTAGACATGGGTAGAGTGTCTCTGCTCGTTTTGCTCAATCTTTCGGCAGCTTTTGACACCATCGATCATAAAGTTCTTCAAGAGCGCCCTCATCTCGCCTGGGCATCACTGGCAGTGCTCTACAGTGGTTCAGGTCCTATCTCAGTGGGTGACTACAGAGTATTGACGTGAAAGGACAACGATTATCCGAGGTACCTCTAAAATATGGGGTACCTCAGGACTCCGTGCTAGGTCCGGTTCTTTTCACGGTTTATGCTCTCCCTCTTGCTGATGTGATTGCCAAGCACAATCTAGGCTTTCACTTCCATGCGGATGACACTCAGTTGTACCTTTGCTTTGATCCCTCCCAGCCTTCGAGCGCCTCAGATTCTCTCAACTCACTTGCTGCATGCATTGATGACATCCGCACATGAATGGCAGCAGATTTTCTAAAACTAAACGATGACAAAACTAACTTACTAGTTATGGGCAAACTCAGTGTGACTCGCAGATTGGAAAGAGTGTGTCTCTCCTCCCAAAATTGGCTCTTCCAGCATATCTCCTGTTGAATCAGCTCGAAATCAAGGTGTCATATTCCAAAGCGACCTCTCGTTAGACGACCATATCAGCTCCACAGTCAAATCTGCCTATTTTCAGCTTCATAATTTTGCAAAAATTCGGGCTTGTTTAGATAAGGATACCACGTCCAAGTTGGTCCATGCATTCGTGACATCTCGTCTCGACTTCTGCAACTCACTGCTTACTGGCCTCCCAGCATGTGCGATCAGGCGATTGCAGCTGGTGCAAAACTCGCTGTCGTAGGTTCCAACACACTCGTGCACTTTGCTATGAAATTTGGTTTAAGAACATGAAACACTGTTTACTACAGGGTGAGAGCAAAAGTCCAGTTGCGAAACGCTTATAGTGGCGATGGCAGCTTATCGCAGTTCGAATATGTGTTGAGGTTAGCTGGCCTGGGCCAGCTTAAAGACAATACCATAACAACGCACATGCACTGTCACACAGAATTTAGAAGGTAAACTCGGAACTCGGAACTCTGCATTCCATAATGCGAAATCAAAACCGCAGCTGCACGATGCCCATTGTGGAGGTGGCAGCTGTGTCGTAGTTAGCTTATGTAGGGAGGCTTGCTGGCCCGGGCCATCAGAGGCCATTGCAAGAGAATGCCCGCAAACTATGCTATAAAATTGTATGAGTAAGCCTAGAATATGATAGTCTATAATGTGAAATTAAAACCACAGTTCATCATTGCACGGCGGCCCGGGCCATTAGAGGCCACAGGGTGAGAACGCACAAGCTCAATCGCCTGAAATTGTAAGAGTAACTCTTGAATAGTAATCGTTATTATGTGAACTGAAGACCGATGTTGCGGACAATTTTTGTTTTAGAAATTGCAGCTGCATTGCTGTTAAAAATGTAAGGCTGCTATCGGAGGTCTACCGCTGGAGGCCATACCATGAGAACAAGCCAGTGAAATCGTATGAAATCTGGTATGTTAACGTGCAATGCTATTTTATACAAGCAGAAACCTCATAGTTTCGCGAAGCTTTTTATGGAGATGGCAGCTTTACTGCAGTTCTAACGTTCTCGGCAGCCATTTGCACCGGGCCTTTTGATGCCATAGCATGCGAACGCACAAGTGCAATCGTGTGACAATTGGTGGGTAAACTTGGCACACAGTAACCTATAATTAAAAATCAAAACCGCAGTTGGGCAAAGCATTTTGTGAAAGTGGCAGCTGCATCGTCGGTCGAATATGTAAAACTGTCAGCAGGCCATTTTAGGCCAAAGCAGGAGGATAGGCAATCTGAATTGCATAAAATCTGGTGGGTAAATCTGAATACTTTGGACGTCAAACCTCTGCTTTCCAACTTGTATTGTGGAAAAGGCAGCTGTCTCGAAGTGTATGGCAGGCTATAATATTGTATCACAGTTATTAGAGTGGCCGCTACTAACCATACAATCATGCTTCTCTTACGGCAAAATTTCAAAGTGCCAAGAAAAGAGATGATGTTCTCTGGTGGCGCTATGCAAATATATCGTTAGCATTGTAGGATTACTGGTATTTTCATTGGTGAACCCTATAATTCAGGTCATTGTGATCTGTTGAGCAAAGATAAAAGCCCTGCACTCCTACCTGTCTCAGCCTCTGCAAAGAGGTGCAATTATGTGCATCTCTTTGCTCTTGCTCCGCTGGTACAATGGCCACTGACGGTTCACGATTCCATTAGCGATTGAAGGCCAATGATTCTATTAGAATAGCAGTAGCTGGGCCCCTCAGATTCTTTCAAAGACGTGTCAGTTTTTCATTATCAGGCAAACCGTGCATAGCAGTTAATTTCTTGATTAGGTCTCGATATGTTCGAGTGCCTTCGTAGGCGGGTGGTGAGTCTCAGGCTTCACTCACAGACTCGGCTTAGAAATGGGCTTAAAGCTGATAGCTCGCTACTCCAGTCACTGATAGAGAGCTGATCGTCCTTGGCATCTCAGCCCCATCTGGCTTGGCTAACATTTTGCTTACCGGGCTCCTAGAACCGGTCATCTGAACTATTCATCTGGGTCGCTAACACCTTGGTAAGCTCTTTGGGCAGATTTAATTTGTAAGCTAACCGGTTTCTTCTTTTGCGAATCTCTAATCGACGACGCACTCTTTTACTAATGGAACTGCTATTAATTATTCAGTTTAAGTCGGGGGCTCAGTTGTCACCCTTGCATTACTGGACTAACGACTCTCAGCTACATTACACCTAATTCTTTTGTAAAAGCCAGGAACCTCCGCCAGCACTTCATCAGTGCAACTGCAAAGATGGCAGAGATAGGCTACAATTTGGTCTCCAATCTCTTCAAATGCTCCTTTTTAAATAGCTGTAGCACATTGGTTCATGCATTAATTACGTTAAATATCGGTTTCTTATTACTTTTGATTCCATTTGTGCTCATTTCGGTATAGTTTTATTGCGGCAATTTGTCTGGAAACGCAGCCAAAATCCAAATCAGGCTTAGCTTCCTAATCTGCAGATATTCAATCAAACACCAAGCAGCTAGCTAATAACAATTCTTGTTTTAAACCATTGTCATGGGCTACTACTGCCTGCTGACAGCTAGCTTCCTCTATACCACATTGCTCAAGCCTATGCCAAAAGCCTGTAGTTATTGCAGCGTCAACACTTACCCTGATAGCTTTGTCGTATCAGCTAATATTTCAGTCTCTGCTAGCTAGGTGACTACTAAGGCAAGTGGATCATCCGTACCAGAGGACAGCCAGCTGTCGGCCACGGAAGTTGTCAAGGCAACTCCCAAACCGTTTACCAGTAGCACATAATTCTAAATATATGACAAAAGGAAGCAATCAGCGGAGACATTTCGGTAACCAGCGACCGATCCCTAGTTGGCATGGTTTTTGGTATGAATTAAGTAGCAAAGCCGTTAGTTGCGAACCCTGGCAGCATGGCTGCATTATGCACCATCGATCTCATAGATCTGCCGGCTCAACATGTTAGCTGCAAATAACATACAGGATTCTGTCACTATACGCTGTAGTTCCTTCACCACCCTTGCTCCCGTCTAGCATCGGTCGAAGTGTAATAATAATAATAATAATAAAAATGTTTGCAATCTCACAATTCGCTACTGGAAATTGATTGCTTGGTTGTACCTCTACGACACCTTCAGCAATGGGAAGCTTGCCTCCTAGCATTCTCCCGTACTTCCAGAGCCTGAAAGTCACAACCGGCAGTCATTGTGCACTTCACGTGACGTCTGGAAGACATTAGAATAAAGCTGTAAAAACCTTTGTCTCGCAAGAATGGCTCATTCTATATGAATTAGCTTTAATTTGTCTGTAAAATTGTGCCTGTGATAACTAACCAATTGGCTTTAATGTGTCTGTGAAATTGTACATGTGATAACTAACCAATTGACAGCTGCTTCTTTCCCAGACTACTTTAGGAAAGTGTCTAGAATGGGACTTAGTTCTCTTAAGTCGTTATCTGAATTGTTCACTAGATCGCCGGATTGATTTCACGCCAATAAATTCTGTTTTTTCATTATTGAAAAATGCTGGCAAGCTGTTTCACAGTTCTGAGCTAGTTGTTGACCAAATTAAAAATACCTATAGCCGTCCAATATAAAGGCTTACGTCTTCACTCTAGCATTTAACTATAGCTCCTGAAAACCAATACGATAGAGCTAAGGCACTATTCTACGACTCCATCAGCAGAAATTTGGCTGGAAGATCTGCTTTGACCTTTTTATTTCCTAGATAGCTCAAATGCAAGCACCTATACTCGTTATTTTGTGGCCTCATAGCAGCCTAACTATACGTTGACGTAGGAGGCCGACGTCACTTCCCATTTAATGGGTAAGAGTAGGCACAGCTTTTGCTATTTAAATACGGATCATGAACGAGCTGATTTCATAAACTAATTCTATCAAATCCGCATTGCCCCCACCAAGAATTGCTTCAAGCTCAGGGCTGTATCTTACTTCAACGATTATTCCTTCACATGTTGGTGCTTGCCCACCCGAAATGTTTGCCTCTTTTATGGTCCTCTCCAAACTCCCTCTGTAAGTCGGGTCTTTTAGCTATGGCCCTAACGATCTCAAGCGCTTCGTTGACAGATATTTTATTTCCTTGAAGCAGTTGTCTAAAGCCTGACTCCGATTTAAATTACGACATTCCTCGACTTAAAAGTTTGAAACGAATACATACTCCGCCTGATCCTCTCTGAACATGCACCCTCTTTATTCATGGTGTACGTGCTTATTACTGCTACCGATGTACGATGCACTATATCACTAATGAGTCCAAATACTTCTTTCTTTCTACCCATGTTTAGCGCACATAATGGGATTTAATTCTCTCGAGACACTGCAAAGACGAAATGTCATTATCATATTTACAGTAGCATAAAGTCCTAACTGTATACCCCAACAGGCTGCGACGAATTTTACTAACTTTAAAGGGCACCATTCAGAAGCTGTCCAGTGCATTTAATTACCATCTTGGCACTAAACAATCGAAAATAGCTCGGTTGAACGTTGATGAAGCCATTAAGGCAGACAAACGTATCGGTCAGATAATCGAGCCTGAAACCTGCGACCTTTAACGCAAATACCTTAAAGAGACATCGATATCCCCAGTACCCATAGGCCGGACAGAGGTCGCTAAATATCCTGAACACTCCTGAGTTTTCTACCACCGTTGATCGTGGATACATGCGGACCTCCTAGCGAAAAAGAATTGCAACGCTGCGCGGCCTTAGACCAAACTCTTTCGTTCTAGTTCCGAAGGTGCGTTGACTCTGGACGTTTGGCTCAGTGAATCAGAGCAGTAGCGATTCGTAAGCTATAGTTAACCATAGGTTTCGTTTCGCTCTTCGGCTGCAAATGTATGCCGCCGCCGCTTGGTTTGCGCGGCTGCCGACCAGAGCCGGTGCATGCTGGTGCAAAACGTGAGCCGCTGAGCGCCGGTGCGACCTCGTCCGTGGCTGAGGACTAGAGTTAGCCGAACAACAAACTTGAATGGCGCCTAGAAACACTGCCAGGTTTCGCTACCGTTACTTTGGTCACCTCGAGTGCCATCAGCCTCTCGCCATTTCTCTTTCGGGAAAGCGTGCAAATGCTATGTAACTACGGTTAACGTTTTTTTTTATCACAGTGAATGTCGGCCCGTGGTAAGCATTTCTGTCACAATCGCCTCCGAATCGCAGTCCGATTAAGTGTCTTTCGCCCGACCTACGAAACTTTACCAGAGTGCTTCCTTTTTCTTTCTAACCATCGTCGGCGAAAACGCCCTGGCAGAACTCGATACGGAGACGCCTGCAGCTTCTCCGGGGGCCGGCTGGCGCCGCGTTCGCGACGCCCCCTAGCCACGTGAGCTGGACTCGAGCGCCCCTCCCCCGCCATTTTCTCTGCGTGAGCATACAGGGCCACAGCGGACAGCGGCGGCAGCGCTGCTGGCGGACCGCAGCGAGGTCAAAGGGCTACGGGGATTCACTAGACAGCAACCTCACGCGTCGCACGCCGTCCGCCGGAAGCTAAGGGCGGACGTCCGAGGCCAACTAAAGTCGATCGATTGGCCGGCTGTGTAATCGCCGTCGGCGGCGGACGCGCGAGCATGCACCGTCTCGGCGCGCCCTCCGCCCAGCAGCAGCAGCAGCAGCAGAAGCGCGTTGGGAGGCGTCCTGGAGTGACCTTGACTTTTACCCCACCTCCACCCCACCCCCACCCGCTCAACGGCAAAAGCGGACGCGGAGGAGCTGCGGACGACCGTCGAGCCGAGAAGCATGCGCGATCGCCGGGCGGCTTTCATTACGGCACCGAGCCGGATTCGTTCGACGAGACGGTAGTAAAGGAAGCAGACGGTAGTAAAGAAAGCACCGCTGAAAGATTTCCTCCGCCGATTCGATTCCTTCACTCGGCACTAAAACCGAATGTGAGCTCCGCGACCGTCGCCGCGGCCGGCGCGAACCCACGATGCGCGGCGGCCTCCTTCTGTCGCCTCGGCGGCGCCTCGGCGGCTCAGGCTGCGCCGCCGAGGCGCCTCTCGTCGCCCAGCAGCCGCCGCAGCGAGGGTCGCCGGCGTCAGCTCTCCCTTACGGCCAATGCGGCCGAGGTCGTACGGATGACCCGGACTCGGCAGCGGGATTTTGACGTCGGACCCGCGACTTTGGCGGGCTCGCCTGCGTGGCGCTATTCGTCGCTCAGGCGACGCGGGCGACGCGGATGAGCGCGAACCGGTCGGTCACGAGATTAGCGCGTGCTGCGTGCGAGAAGTTTTCGAGCTGCGATGTTGAACGCTATTTAGCGCGAGCAGGAGTCGGAGCGTAAGCCCCAACCAATATATATATATATATATATAATACACGATACATAAATTATATAATAAGATATCATATAATATCATAATAAATATTATAGCATCATATTATAATCTTTTTTGAGAGACCAATCAGGTTATTCACAGCCAGAGTACTATGGGTTAAGAGTATGGGCGGAGACTTGGCAGGAGTCGGAGCGTAAGACAGCTCGGCCGTCGCAGCACGAACGCAGCGACGGCCGAGCTCTCGCGGGCCACGCGCCGCTGTCTTTGTTATCCAGAAAATAAGCTGACAGCTCGGTTTTGTGGCGGCGTAAAATAAATACCCGAAATTCTCGTCAGCAGTGCCGTCGCCACTAATCCGCGGGGCTCGGCCACTAATCCGCGGGGCTGCGGCGGCGGCTGCGACGGCGCTCGGTGCTGCAGTGACCCGGGCAAGCGTCCCGCGCTTTCCAAGTCTGTAAACCTTCGGAGTGGGCGCTCCGCACGTTTCCTTTTTTCCGCTCTGGCCCCCGCCGCCCGTATTCGATCTGAGCGCCGCGTCTCAGCTCGTGGCCTGGCACCCTGGCGATCTCAGCTCCGGCCGCTCGCCACATCCTCCTCATCCCTGTCAACAATCCGCCCACTGCGCTACTTTCTCTTACCAAAACTCGGCTCTGACGAACGATCAACTACGCTTGACGACAACAAAAGCTAAGAGCGAACGGCCTACAGAGCATACGCGGGCCACGGGCGACAGGGGGCCTGACGCGGCGACGGCTCGTCGCAGCAGCGGCATAGAATGAACAGGCTTGGCACATCAGCCTCTCCCGCTCCCTTTCTCTCTCTCTCTCTCTCTCTCTCTCTCTCTCTCTCTCTCTCTCTCTCTCTCTCTCTCTCTCTCTCTCTCTCTCTGCTCGGGCCCTTTAGAGGTATTTGGTTTCCAACTGACTTACTCTGTAAACTCGGCTTTCTAGTGGGAAAGCGCGCACGCCTCTGTTTTACTAATTTTACCAACTGGAATGAAGCCATTCGTCTGCTGCGCGCCTCGCAATGTCTTTCCCGCCCCGCCCCCGTGGCTGCATTCGCAGCCGCCATCGAGGCCGGCGTCGTCGTTGAACCCAGCGAGTGTCAAAAGAGCCCAGCGCCCACTGCGGCGAAGCGCGATAGATCACTGAGCGGCTTGCCGTCGACGAACGGACGGCTATTAGGATCGCGCAGCAACGCAGCGACGTAGCGATGGCTCCTCTCTGACCGCCATTGGTGCAGCCCCGGCGAGCGGCCGCAATGAGGACGGAGCAACCCTACCGATCGGTCGACCCCCGACGGCTGCAGCAATGCGAATTCGCCTTCCTCACGCATGGCCGCCGGAGGAAACCACCTTAAAGCGAAGCGGTACGCGGCAAAGCGCTGCTCGAGCGCGGAACTAGTCGTATCCACATTCTCTAACGGAACCGATTGCGCCGCCGTCGTCGCCTTTGCCGGAAGTCGGTGGAGCTACCGGAAGCACCGGGTGCAAACGGCGAACGGACTCAGGGCGTAATGGCGCTACGCGTTCGAGCCAGCGACGCTCGCCGACGTTTCGGAATTCGTATTTCGGATCGTCGCCCTCGGCGGCGCGATTGGCTCGATCGAAGCCGATCATTGCGACTCGGGCTCTGCCGGCCGAGCGGGGACCGACCGAGCTGCAGCCTCGCGATCGCCCGGGCCAACGCTCTCGCCACCACCGCCGCCAATCCTCTTCAGCGAGCGTGCGCCACCGGCCAGCCGCCGCCGCACGCGTGCGGCAGAGAGCGAGCAAGCCGCCGCATCCGAGGCGCCGGATTAGCAAGCCCGTTCACCACATCGTAGCTCGGAGCGGCGGTCGCCGAGCGAGCGGGCGAGCTCGCACCGCAGCCGCAGCGCGCTAATCGGAGAGCGGCGGAGGCTGCGGCCTCGGAGCGCCCTCTCAAGATGCGCCGCCGCTGCTGGAGACGCGTCGCCATCCGCCCTTCGCGGTCTGCGGGAAGGCCAGCAGCTCGCGGCCAGGCGAAGCCGGATGCCAGGTACGGCTCGGTGGCTGCCGGCGAGCGGCTAGCGCGCGGACGCTCGCGCGGACTCAAGCACGCGCGGACGCTCTCGCGGACGCTCGCGCGGCACATTGGCGGAGCCACGTACTGGCGCCGCACATCGGCAGTCTGCGTCGTACCTGTCGGTTGAGCCATAGCTGCAGACTGAATGGTCGCTGCGGCGCCGCGAAGTGCCGCTCGCTACGGCCTCGCGGAGCGCTCTGCTTCTGCGAAGCGCCGCGGTCGATCTTTAAGGCAGGCTCGGCTGGCGGCGGCGGCGGCGGCGTCGGCCACCAGGTGCGTCCTCCAGTAACAGGCTATTGAGCCGGTGCCGGGGCTAACAACACCTCGCGCAGCGGCTAAGGAAAATGTTGGCGAGTAATTAATCGCACCTGGCTACGCATGCGCTTCGAGAGCCTCGGCGCGAGCCGCCCTCCGGGCCGCATCGGCCCCAGGGGTGGCCCTGGCATGACCCCATAGCGACCGCTACCTCTGCGGCAGCTGGGCTGCCGCTGCGGGCTTGCCGCCTCGGGCTGATCGGCGTTGGCGGCTGGCGCTCCGCACGATCGCCAAGGATCGCGGGCGACCACGGGTGCGCTTCCGGGTGAAAGGGTGGCTCGGCGATCGCTTATCGGAACTGCGGGTCACCCGTCGACTGAGCGGGAACGGATGCACGCTCCCGGCGATCGAACGTCGCTAATGCCTCTCTGCTGATTCGGTCCAGTGCATGGGGATGTCCATAGGGAAAGGGGAGTTATGCCCCTGCCAAAAAAAAAATATATATATATATATTTAATACACGATACATACATTATATAATAAGATATCATATAATATCATAATAAATATTATAGCATCATATTATAATATTTTTAGAGAGACCAATCAGGTTATTCACAGCCAGAGTACTATGGGTTAAGAGTATAGACGCACATGTACACGAATAAAAAGCATCATAGTCACGTGTGCTCGAATTTTTTATGTACGAATACACGTGTATATTCACGCACGCATACAGCGCACGTACATTTGAAACATATATGTACGCGCCGAAACGGCGGCTGGCTAAATCATTCAGATTATGAATTATATTCATTATTGGCGGTTTCTGCAGCAAAATGGCTACGAAACGATAATCTATGGCTAAGGCAACATGAAAGCCACGGCGGCCATGCAGTGGGCAGTGAGTTGCGCTCCATGATTTGAGCTCCAGCAGTTAATCTGATTTGGAATTAACTCCCGACTTGCGTCACGACATCCCCTGACTTGACCACATTTAAAATGAACTTAAAAACGCACCTATTTATCAGAGCATTTAGTGGGTCACTGTGATTCATTCTTTACGTACTTATGCATGCTGACACTGTGCATGCTGCTGCTAACCACATTTGCATGCTGACCCCGTGCATGTCAACCCTAACCATTTTATTGATGTTGCTTATCAAGCACGATACCACTCACCATTCTATCGTGTTTCCTTTGCAGCAAATGTAAAGCGCCTATAAATAGATTGAGTTCTCTGAGGGCGCTTTATCAAGTGTGTTATTATTATTGTTTTTATTATTACTTGAAATTTTATAAGCTGTGAGCCGCACGAGAATCGCTACACGCTATGACCTGTTGTTGAAAGCCGATGGCCCTTCGTCGCCGTCGAATAGAATTCCGCTTGGATACAGACTCGTTGTCCTAAGCTATGGGTGCTCTTCGCTGACGCCGCGTTCCGCTCCTTCTGCCATAAAAAATTCTTGGCTGATTTAACAATCTCCTTTTTTTAGCTGAATTAGCATCCTCATTTTTATAGCGGCAGATGAGGCTTATCGGCTAACGCCGCCGCTTGCAGTCGGCAGCAACGAGTCGCCCCACGGCAGAATTCGAGCCCATGAACTCGGTCGTTAAGACCGAGCACCTTACCTCCTGCGCTCTCACGGCCCTGGCATTTATGCTTGAATTAGCGCTGCCCCTGCAAATAGGTGGCAGCGACTCCGGGGCTCGGGGCTTAGCGTGCGCTCGCCGCGCCCAAGCTGAGACTAGCAGCGTCCCGCCAAGCACTTCACTGGCAGCCTACTACTAGTCAGGCACGGGTGTGTACGCCGCCGCTCACCCCGTTTGTAACAGCGCATTGTGCACGTATGCACTGTGCAATCCTTTCTCTTGAGACTCTGAGTCGCGACTATCTAGCCGAGACAGCTCGACACGTCCGCCGGTGCCAGAGCGTCGGCAAGCGGCCGAGGCCGACGGGTGCAGACTACTCGCCTTCCTAAGTAAATAAGCCGCTCGGCTTTAAACGAGCTGACCTGCGGGTCGCCATTTGAAGGCGCTGCAGCTCTCCAGGTTTGCGATGCGAAGCAAATAAATAAGCTTCCAAAGCTCTAGCGAAACGCGTTCGCCAAGCCGCGCGGTCCGGGGCCTCCGAGACGAATTCGCTCTCGGATTCGCTGAGGAGCAGATCGCTCGCTTTCCGCTGAGCTGCGACGCAGCTGCGCTGCCACGACCGCGAAGCCTCTCCAGAGGAGAGCTCGGAAGCATCTTAGCAACGGCTACCTTGACCACCGTGGCGGCAGAGCCTCCGTCGCAGTGGCCGCTCGCGGGGCGACCACGTGACTTGCGCCCTCGGGCTAGATGGCATCCAGGCAAGGCAAGGCCGCTCTGAAGCTGAGCGTTCGGTCGGAAGGTCGACGGAGAGACGCGGCAAGCTTCTTGCAACTTGCCGCGCAAGACGTGTGCGGACGGTCGTCGTCCTAATAGGCGGAAGGTGACAATCACGCGGCCAAGTCGCACGTCAATAGATTCATTTGGCACCTCCGAACGGCATCGCGGCGCAGGCTCTGGAAGCGTGCGGCAGTGCTAACTATAGCTAGCGAAAAGTTGAGCGAGGGGCGGCGGAAGCCAGCCTTACGATAATCCTACGCTGTGCCGGCTACGCAGATTGACCCAAGGAAAATGAAGAAAATTCAAGACTTTTTCGACCTCCAAAAAGTGTGGGATGAGTGCTGAGAAAGGTTAATTCGATACAGGAGCCACGCTTCGGCGGCAACCGGACACGTGTGAGTTCGCAGTGCGCTGAACAGGAACAGCTGCAGCCGAGGACAATTTACAGGCATCGGCCAGGGTCGCATCGCTGCCTAGCGGGCGGGGCCAAGAGGAGGAGCAATAACGGCAGCCTCGCCCTCGCTGTCGCATTGGTGACTCGGGCAACGGCTGAACGAAGTGGCGAGATCACAGCAAAAAAACCGCTGGCAGGGACGAATTTAAATTACCGATCCGCAGATGATTAGTTGGCTGAAAATTTACGGCTTCGCAGCACCTCGACGCAGCGATCAAACGTTGAAATTTCGGTGGATATAATGTACTGGCTAATTTTACTCCCTAAACATTTAACGCATACAGCGACGAGGCCATTCGCATGAGTGAAGTGACTCTGCATCATTTCAACCACAATTGACGCGCGGCGTGCTGCAGGAAACCACACAGGATGCATCATTACGGTGGTTCTTTCGTCAGAAGATATAAAAAGGTAAATAGGATTGCTTATTATTTCATGGACCTACTAGCTGATTGAGGCCTTTAGGAATAGCTATGCAGAGTTTAAGGGGAGCTTTCGGAAGCCGCTGTGAGAAGCGTAATCACGTCGGGCTTGACAGAGGTCGGCTCCCTGACCAAGACGGTAATTGGGCAATTGCCTAAAAGCGAAGCCGAGGCAACTCGAAGCTGCCGCTGCAACGGTGAGCTGAATTTCCATGCGTCGTCCAATTAGCTCTTATTATCTCCGGTCAACGAGATTGGGGCGCATCCTGCACCCGTTCGAAGGAAACAAAAGCCTCCTCCGTTGGCGAGCCCATGGAAACGCCAGAGATTGAACCTACGTCAGACAACCGCAGTTCGGCAGGACCATTCGGTACGGTGAGCCGGGATGGCTCACTAGGTAAGGCGATTGCTTTTCACGACCTCGGCCCCGGGGTCGTGGGTTCGAATCCTGCGGTGGGCGATCCTGTATCGTCACTGCAAGCGGTGGTGAAAGCCGTAAAGGCTCTTCTATCGCTATGTAAAAGAGTCTGTAAAATTGGGGTTGTATTTATTCTTTATGTATTTATTTAAATAGGTCTTCATAGAAAATTCTTGCCATTGATACGGTGAGAGAAGGCCGAGTTAAAAGGACAAGGCCTAAGAAATGCACGCTCAAGCAGCTAGGGGACAGCAGCCTGAGACTCCTTCGGCAATTATCTCTTAGGCAAGATCAGGTGTCAGGCCTGTCAACAAGGGGCTTGCTTTCTCTAGCCGTTGAAGGATATATTTCTAACTCTAGAAAGTCCTGAAACAAGTCCATTGGTCTAGAGTCTTGGTCTAGGATTATAGTTTTTCAGGAGATACAAAATAAAAGCCCAATTGCAATTTTGAATTGTGTGCCTCAGTTGAATCGCTGGTAGCACACTATATACCAAGGTTGTACGCTCTTTGCGCTGTGGCAAATGCAAATCGCCTGTAAGACAATTAATTTTTTTAGAAGTCTATTTATGCCAATGATACACACCTACAAATACACCAGGAAACCATAAAAGAAACGTCTCCGTTTGACTCTCAAGACTTCTGGAACATGCGAAAAGCATGTGGGTATTTTATCATAGTTTGAAGTACTTGGTTGTGACGCCTGCTAATAGTTCAACCTAATATATTTTCATGAAGTTATTTTTTCAGAGAACCAAGTTGTCTGTAGGTTAGTAGCTAATCTAAACGTTCTCTCTGATACTAAAGCTTATACACCTGTATGTAATGCAACCTTGCTTAGATCCGTCTGCACTTCTAGGAAAAAATAGACTTAAAATATACAATATAATTCATTTGCATAGCACCACAGGAGAACTTAATCTCTTTTCAGGCGCTTCACATATGACTCAGGGCTCCAACCCAAGATCTCAGCTAGACCTTGGTCGGGGCGAGCACCTTAACCGCTGGGCCAAACCAGCTCGGCTCCCCTCTCTCTCTCTCTCTCTCTCTCTCTCTCTCTCTCTCTCTCTCTCTCTCTCTCTCTCTCTCTCTCTGTCTCTCTCTCTCCTCCTCTCTCTATCTCTCTCTCTCGCTCTCTCTCAGTCTCTGCCTCTCCTCCTCTCCCTCTCTCTATCTCCCTCTCTCTCTCTGCCTCTCATTCTCAGCCTCTCCTTCTCTGCCTCTCCTTCTCTGCCTCTCTATCTCTCCCTCTCTCTATCTCCCTCTCTCTCTCTCTCTCTCTCTCTCTCTCTCTCTCTCTCTCTCTCTCTCTCTCTGCCTCTCCTTCTCTGCCTCTCCTTATGTAATGTAATGTATCTCCATCAGTAACTCCACAAAGTCATAAAGACCATGTGGGTGTTACGCAGGAGATTTTTGTATAGCGCACTCACAGCCTAAGCGGCTTTCGGTACGCATTCGGTAGCCAACAGACTTCGTCTTACACAACACAGAGAAAGTAGGAAGCATAGCGGAGTCAGGAGAGCAGTCGAGGTAGTGAGTAGCATGGAAGTAGCAGTTCATGACAGCTGAAAAAGATGTGCCATAGTCGGCAGTTGGAGAGTAGTTGTCGTTGCGTAAGAATTGTGGAAGCGAATTCCACAGTCTAGGACCTGCAGAGCCAAAGCTTCTGTCGCCATCTGTCTTTAAGCGGAGGAATGGGACAGCTAATTTATTGTCCACATAGGACCTGAGGGCGCGAACAGGCTGAAACTGATGCAGCAGTTCAGCTAGGTACGAAGGAGCCAAGCCGTGGCGGGCCTTGTGGGTCAGCGTAAGAACTTGGCTCTGTATCCTTTGCTCAACCGGCAACCATCCTAGCTCTTTCAGCAGAGGTGACACGTGCTCAAACCGCTGGGACTTGAAGACCAGCCTTGCAGCCATATTCATAGTCCGCTATCCCTTTCTCTCTCTCTTTCTCTCTCTATCTCACTCTCTCTTTCTCCCTCTCTCTGTCTGTCTGTCTCTCTCTCACTCTGTCTCTCCGTCTCTCTCTCTCTCTCTCTCTGCCTCTCTTTCTCTCCCTCTCTCTCTTTCCCTCTCTCTCTCTCTCTCTATATATGTCTGTCTCCCACTCTCTTTCTCTCCCTCCTCTCTCTCTCTCTCTCTCTCTCTCTCTCTCTCTCTCTCTCTCTCTCTCTCTCTCTCTCTCTCTCTCTCTCTCTATCACTGTCAGTCCTCGTCGGACTGTCTGCGGGCTGAACCAGCTATCCTAAGTCGATGTTACGCATTAGAGCTTTAAATAGCCAACTCAAAGCCTAGACAGTTTTTCGCTCTACAGCGGCAGCTAACAGGCTATATCGGACGCACGGAAGCGAAAGCGAGATATATAGCTGAGTCACGAGGGCAGTCTAGAAACTGAGTGGCATGAAAGTAGCAGCTCAGAACTTCTGGAAAGGAAGTGCCCACAGTCGGCAGTAGGAT
Source organism: Cristatella mucedo (assembly GCA_009760855.2). Taxonomy (NCBI): domain Eukaryota; kingdom Metazoa; phylum Bryozoa; class Phylactolaemata; family Cristatellidae; genus Cristatella; species Cristatella mucedo. The sequence continues at coordinate 481,926 of WPIO01000163.1, forward strand.
AACGGAAGCAGTTAAGTAAGAACTGTGGATGCGAAGCTCCGAAGTCTGAGATCTGCAAAGAAAAGGCTACGCAATCGCAAGCGGTATTTAAGCCGAGTAATGGAACAACTAACGTATTAGTAATACTGAGGACCTCAGGACGCAAGGAGGCTGAAACTGGTGCTGCAGTTTCGCTGCGGATGAAGGAGCCAACTATGGCAGGTCATGTGACGGGTCATGTGGCTCATCGCAATAGCTTGACTCTGCATCCATTAATCGGCATGGAGCCATTGAAGCTCCTTCAGCAAAGGAGACACGTGGCAGATCTTCTGAGATTTGTTAACTTGCCTTGCAGTCATAGTCCTCATCAGCTACACTGGTCTAGTGCCCTTTTTTTGGCACGCAAGCCTACATGGAATTGAAATAATCCAGCCTAGACAGGACCATGAAGCTATTTAAATTTTCGGCTAGCCACCATGAAAGAGTGTGTCTAATTTTACGTACGGATCGGACGTGATGGCTTGCTGTAGAGGCAGTCTTTGTAAGAAAGCTTTCACAGCGTGTTCTGTTTTCAAACACGGCAACAAAATTCCGAGCGTACGGTGACGGCTGCACACCAGCATCGCCAGCTAAAAACCAAAGTCGCCCAGCCTAGACAAATGCTTGGGGTGTCCTATGAGTAGCAGTTCTATTTTATCGTCGTTGAGTTTACCAAATACTTCTTAAATTCAGGATCAAAAGTCTGAAGGTCAAGCTTACCAGTCGTTGCAGCAGATTCGGACGTTTAAAATTACGGCCTCTGCTAGCTATCTTCAACTTGGATATGTCAGTCGTTTTCAATCTAGTAGATGTTTAGATTAAATTTTGGGATGCTCTTTCAGAATATACAACTAGCTTCAACTCAGTGCATCATGATATTTAATAATTAGAATTTCTACTTTACAACACTTGGGCATGCTATACATAAGAGTTTTTACGATCCCTAAATAGCGACATAATCTAGATTTTGCACAATTTAAACATAAGTGTTCCTTCATTTAGTAAAATGCTTTCAGACTGCCTCTTACTCGAATTTCTTACATGATCAGCAGCTGAACTGTGGCGCTTCAGGCTTTACCGGCAATCCACCGCCATGTTAAATCCGCTGCCGCCATGTTAAATCCACCGCCGTGTTAAATCCGCCGCCGCCATGTTAAATCCACCGCGATGTTAAATCCGCTGCCGCCATGTTAAATCCACCGCCGTGTTAAATCCGCCGCCGCCATATTAAATCCACCGCCATGTTAAATCCACCGCCATGTTAAATCCGCTGCCGCCATGTTAAATCCACCGCCGTGTTAAATCCGCCGCCGCCATATTAAATCCACCGCCATGTTAAATCCACCGCCATGTTAAATCCGCCGCCGCCATGTTAAATCCACCGCGATGTTAAATCCACCGCCGATGTTAAATCCGCCGCCGCCATGTTAAATCCACCGCCGTGTTAAATCCGCTGCCGCCATGTTAAATCCACCGCCATGTTAAATCCGCCGCCGCCATGTTAAATCCACCGCGATGTTAAATCCGCCGCCGCCATGTTAAATCCACCGCCGTGTTAAATCCGCAGCCGCCATGTTAGCATTTTAGTGGCCTTTCACTCCTTTCACTCCATTTCACACACCTCCGGATTGAATCTCTCACCCTGTTCATTTCTGAATGCTCTTAAATTTGATCGGAAATAATCAAGGTGAAAGTTTAGGAAGTGTATCTTAAAAATCATTCTGCTGCCAAGGGCGGCCTGGCGTTGATTTATATTCTCAACCTCTAGCGTGTAATAAGCAGACTAGTGATGGCCCAGAAAGTTCTCTACCACAGACTTACATACATCCCTGAAACTCTAACCCAGTCATTTGTTGTGTAAACTGCGTATCTTTGAGGTATTCTCTGATCTGAGGACCACCAAATATGCCAACTTTTATCTTTGCCCATGCTAACTTAAAAAACGTTAAATGTAAGTACTTAAAAGTATAACCGTCGTGTTCAGATCCTTAACAGAGCTTTTTATTATTCCAACCTTTTTGTGTGAGTGAGGAAGTAGCACTTTCTTGCTGTCGACAAGATGGGGCTCTCGGGCGATGTTACTCCTAGGCGCAAAACGCATTTGCTCCGGCCACTCTTTCTTTCGGTACTGATGAGCATCAGCATTTAGGGGAGCATTCTCGTAGAGACAAGTTGCATGCGAGCTGCATCAACGAGGTTAATAATGCTGACAGCTGAGTCTGGGTGTTGATCAAGAGGAGCTGCATCATACAGATTTAGACATTTCTCACCTTCAATGTCTTTCACGTGTTATCGTTTGACAAACTCGACATTACGCTGCACATACGACGGAGCAGCAACACAAATAGAGCTTTGGAGCAATTGTTGGAGATAATTTCCCTGGTTTAAAATATCTCGCGAAACCCGTGTACCACCAGCTCCAAAGTTTGAGCCTATTTTGTTTCTTCATTCACAAGTAAGCTCGCTCGCAGATTGATTTGTGAGCTACCTCCCTGATTTGGTCGCTGTCTAATCCCGTCGAACCGACTTCCAGCTATGTATTCCTTAGCCTATTCATCTGTAATCGATGTTGTATTTCTGTCCTTGTCTACGGTGTCCTTGTTAGAAAGTGTAAAGCTCGCCTTGAAATCTTGAGAAAGTCGGGGAGATGCCGTTCAACAGCAACCGGCAGTTGGGCGAGTAAATACAGAACAGAAATGATCCCCAAAACAGCAAGTCTGCCTGCTAGAAGATTATAGCCAGACAGCTCATTACTCAAATAGTTCAGGCCTCCGTTCTATCTGCATGCAAAGATTGGAGGCTCCAAGTTTGGTTTCAACTTGTTGGAAGTGTCAAGGCTAATCTAGCCTTCGGCAACATATGACAAGATGACAGGCTGCAACTTACTTTGAAGCCTTTTTGATGGCAATTGTAGTGCTCAGCGCACGACTAGCAGTCAGGTCCGAAAATTAAATTCCAAGCACCCAAATTGATCAAAGTGACCATGTAACATCGCATCTCGGCATCTGAAGTTCTCACGTCGTAGGCCTTGCGGCTTTCGCTTCTAGGCAGTTTTTCTGTTGGCACAAACCTCTGAAGCCAGGCTCGTCTGTCGCGACGAAAATGACGGATGTGCTGTGTGCTATCTTATTGCGTTGCCTGCGAGTGGCTCCTGATGGGATGCAGAGCGGCTGCTATGCAGTTTTATGCCTTTTCGTCCAATCAGCTGTCAGTCAGCTTGCTGGCAATTGTCTCACCGATTTTTAAGACGACCGCCTTTTGGTAACTGTCTCCTGTAACTCTCCATTGTCTTACTGGCTAGTTGCTGGATATTCAACGCTAAGCCGCAACTGCAATATTTGCGTCGTCAACTCTCTCTCGAATCGCTGGCCCTCGCTACATAGTCAAGGATACGTGCGATAAAGGGCAATCCATACACCGTCTGTTTTCCGGTACGAGCATATCGTGGTTTGGCGAGTCCGATTGCCAAAGCCAGATCGAAACTATGGCTGTGCACCGAAGGCACGATGGAAAGCGAAAGCACGATGGAAAGCGAAAGCACGATGGAAAGCGAAAGCACGATGGAAAGCGAAAGCACGAGCAGCCGTTGCGACCTAAGCAGCAGCAGCAGCTCGCTCAGCAGCCGCATGGAACCGCCACTCAGACTCCGGGGCAAGCGAAGCAGTACTGCTGCTCTGTGGGAAACGTCTACGAAGACGAGGTTGTGTGTATACGGTCAATAAGCTTTAGCAGATTTAGCGAGTTCGCGACACCGAAAAGAGTAGCCGGCTAAATAATTGGCTGATAGACCTCTTGCAGCTGCCTGAAACCAGAAGCGGATCTGGGCAAATAACTGAAATGTCATCAAGTCAACAATGTCCTTATGGCGTAGTGCGCCAGCAGTGGAATCTCCAATACAACGACGATATCGCTTGTGTCAGTGAAATCGGCGACGGCAGTAGAGAAGCCAGGCCAAGGGTCAAAGGTCGTTTGCCACTCGCTTCAGCCGGTCAGCGACCTGGCTGGCCGGCCCCTTATTCCTGTGCGTCCATCATCACCGTGAACTTATTTCTTAATTTAACTAGATGAATGAGCGATAGCCGAGATCGTGAAGAATAAAAATTGTCACTTTGCAGTAATTATTCATAATTTTGGATCTAGCTATGCCTGCACGTAAATCTTGTGTTTGGACCTCTACCGAAGAGTTTGCAGGTCTTACCCTGGATGAAAACCCTATCTCCGCGACTGAGTCCAATGACGTTTCCTTTCTAAGTAAAAGGGTTGAATGAAGTCCGGGTACTTACAAGCTAACCACTTACCCATTTTGGTTTGCTTACAAATTTATTAAGCATTAAAAATGGCTTATCTATTTTAGGCAAGCATAATTAAAACAATTTGGACCTATGAAAACACGGATATTAGGATATCTCACGCTACTTCTACAATTAGTGTGTGTGCTATTTCATAGTGGCCGCTCACTAGCTGAGAATATCAGCTCCACGGTCACGTATGCCTACTTTCTGCTGCGTGCAATTGCAAAAATTTGGTCTACCTAGACAGGTATAAATCACATTCAAGGTGATTTATGCATCAGTGAGACCGGTCCTTACTTTTTAAAGTCAATACTTCAAAGTATTCTGGCCTGAACAATAATGAGCTCACCGTTGGTGCAAATCTCTGCAGCAAGGACTATCTGTCGTGAGAATTACACCGCTTCTTAACCTTATGCTACAACTTCCATTAAATAGATGATACAATTTCAAGGTTTTGTCTGTCAGGTTTAGATCCGTAACTTTCTTATTCATCTTGACCTATCCGAACTACTTCAGGCTAATCAAGCTTGACCTCTCACCACTTTTAACTTGAGTCGTGTAGCTGTTCCTCTTACCAACCTCAAGTGGAGAACTAGCTTTTATTTCGTAATCACTGAAAAAATGGGACTCCCGACTGATGTCATGACATTACGTGACTTCAAAATAAAAAATTAGCTGAAGATCCTCGTGTTCTTCACAGCCTTTGCTAGGTCTAGGCGATTATCCTAAAGGTGCTGACGTGTGCTGCCACTGTGCTTTGCCTGTCACTAATCAACTGAAGCGCTTCCTAAACAGAATACATAAAGTGCCGATGAAGAAATTTAGCCATGTTAGGGCGCAATGCAGAAGTTTTATTATTAACACGGCCGAGATGCGACTGTCTTTTGCAAAATCTCATCTAGACTGCTGGAATGTACTACTTACACGCGTTTCTACCTCTTACATGATATGCTTCAGTACACAGCACTGTGGGCATGGTTAATTCTCCTCCCACCACCTACTTCCGTTTAAAATTGTTTAATTTTGCAACCCAACAGTGTCAAATTGCTTGTGCACAAAGCCTCTAATTCCTTACTTACCCCAATCTGGATGTCACTAACGACAGACATTACGACATTCACCCGACTTTTAGAAGTTAGCTAAATGCAACCAACCTATCACCTCATTAGATCATCCTGACTGGTTTTTTTAATTATGTCTGCTCATTAATGTTAGTACCAATATTATTGTCATTATAATCTCTACAGCGAAAGGGTGGCATTAATTGATCTCTTGCTGTTTTAGCTCTAATATTCTTGAAATTGTTCATAGTTTAACGTAACAATTTAAAGAAGCATATCTTAAACTAAACACTCTCTGTTTACTGTATTCTATAAATCCAGTGTTTCTTAAAATACTAACGGTTTGCATTTATCAGAATCTTTATTTCTGGCCACATCCGGTAGCCATAAATCTGCTCCACTTTTTAAACTCATCAGTACAGGATTTGAGCACTCGAAGTAACTATATAATGCACTTGCCACTTCTGCCCTACCGGAATGACGTCCATCAATTGCCACCTCAAGTTTTTTCTGTCAATGGCTGGTGCAGGTGAATGGCTTTCGCGAGAAAGCTAAGCAACGATCAAAATTTGCTCCGCCGAGGGGCTGTGACCTTTCTGAATGTCGTATTAAGTACCCAACTCGCTTCTATGCGGGCAATTACGATCCTTCGTGCACCAGCCAGTTTTACGAGCTGTATTGTTTTGTACAGGATCCCGCACGCACGTACACCTGATCAGATTGTAGGCTTTGCTCCACGTTCATGCTCTTGACAACTTATTTTGAAGTCTTTTCTTTGAAATAACTAGTTATAAAATGTGAAAAAATAATTGCAGGGTTTAGCTCTCAAAATTTTTACCAAAACTCAATAATATATTTAAATCTGCTGATGACACCCCCTTGTACCTTTACTTGGATACCTCCCAGCCTTCCAGCACGTCGAAATCTCTCAATCTCTTGCTGCATTTATTGATGACATCCCACATGGATGTCAGCAATATTTCTTAATAATAATTATAATAATAATCCACTTGATAAAGCGCCCCCGGAGAACTCATTCTCTTTCTCAGCGCTTTATATTAACATTTACATTCTTAAATTGAATGATGATAAAAGCAACTTAATGGTTGTGGGAAAACCAAGCGTGATTCAGAAATTGGAAAGGTTAACGCTCATAATCGGCTCTAACAGCATACGTCCTGATGAATCTGAACGAAATCAAGGTGTCATGTGCCAAAGCGACATTTCATTAGACAACCGCGTCTGATCGATATTTAAGTCTGCCTACTTTCAGCTACATAACTATGCTAAAAATCGGGCTTGTTTAGGCACGGATGCCGCATCTAAATTGGTTCGTGCATTTACGACATCCTGTCTCGACTTCTGTGTCACTGCTTGATGGTCTACCGGCCTTTGCAATCAGGTGCTTACAGCTTGTACAAAACTATGCTGTTTGACTTGTCTGTCGTGAGCGTCGGAATCGCCACATCACTAGACTTCAAGGTTTTGTCACTCACTTTTAAGGTTCCTCCATTCTTTGGCTTCAGCCTATTTATCAGATCTACTCCCCCACCAGGCTAAGTATCGTACCGCCCGCTTTTCAAAAAATCCAACTGTTTACAATGCCTCTTACAAATCTCAAATCCTTTAGAGATTGTGCCTTTAGTTCGTATGTTGCCAATGCCTAAAACTCACTCCAACTTGCACCGACTTGTCCACATTAAAAAAACCAAAAAGGCATCTATTTAGGATAGCATTTAGTGGGTCCCTGTGATTCGTCTTTTATGTGCTTAAGGAGGAATGTCAAGAAAATATCTATACTAGTTGTCCGACAATCAAGTACGTGTTTATGGAACCTTTTGAAAGACATATATGTTAGAACTGGCATCGGAAATTCTGACGACTTCCACATGAAAGAAAAATCAGTTATGCCAACCAAGTCTAACCCGGATGTAAACCGGAAGCAACAAATATACAAATGAAAAATTGACCAATCTCTACATAATATGTGACTTGTATCCTTTATTTGTCTAACCTTGGTAGGTCACTATAGATGCTTGAAGCTTGTTGAGGTGCATTGTGACTTTATACAGCTTCATTTCCAGGGTTGGTTGGTGCCTTCTAAATTAAATAACTCAATTTATATTTCACGTATCAAAATGAAATCTGAAATGCTAGTTCAGCTCTGCTGTTTTACCCTAGTTTTTTATATTTTGATTTCGGTTTGATAAATTTGGCTCTATACGTCATCAAACGTCCTGGAGCTTTATTTTCCGTAATCGTGAACACATAGAATCAGTTGTATCAAACCGAAATCAAAACTATTAAAAACTGGGATGAAAATGCAGAGCTAAACTCGCATTTCAAATTTCACTCCGATACGTGAAATATTAGTTGAGTTATTTAATTTACAAGGCACCAACCAACCCTGGAAATGAAGCTTTATAAACTCACAAGTATGCACCTCAACAAGCTTCAAGCATCTATAGCAATATACCAAGGTTCGACAAGTTGGGATACAAGTCGCATGTGATACAGAGATCGATAAATCTCTTCTTTGTATATTTATTGCTTCCGGTTTACATCCGGGTTAGGCGTGGTTTGCATGACGAGTTTTTCCTTTCGTGCGGAAGTAGTCAGAACTTCCAATCCTAGTTCTAAAATATTTGTCTTTTGAAAGATACCACATACACGCATTCGAATGTCGGAAAAATGTTATAGGTATTTCCTTGACTTTCCCCCTTATGGACGCTGACACTGTGCATGCTGCCACTAACCACACTTGCATGCTGACCCTGTGTATTATTTCACTCCTGACCATGTCATTCTTGTCGTTCTTTGAGCATGCTTCAATATCACTAATCATTCAACCGTGCTTCCTTCGCAGCCAATATAAAGCTCCTAGAAAGAGATTGTCAGAGGGCATCATTTTAAACGTATTATTATTATTATTATTACATAGCACTTTCGGATGTCTACATGTCCTTGTGGGCACTTCATCTATGCCGTAATGGAAGTATAAGTATAGTATAAGTATAAGGCGGAAGTGTAAGTGAACTGGTTAGGCTGTAGCGTTCCTAAACGCTAAATCCGCTAGCCCAAAGCCGGTTTACCCTACCCGCTGGCGCTGTGCAAACGGGGGAGAGAGAAAGCACTAAGCGCTGGTCAAGCGGGAAACCACGTGTTCGGTTTAGACTTTAAGTGCACCCCAGCCAACCTGCCCAAGTATCTTTATATCTCGGTCATTGTGGAGGTTACAGACAGAAATGAGCAGGCATGAAATAGTCATGCAACAAGGCTACCGACCATCATGTGACACACTCACTCATTCACGATGTAGCCAAAGGTCACGATTCAAACTATCTCAGCTCTTGAAGAACGGGATTCGGGTTAGGTCGAAGGGCAGCAGGCGGCGCGCCGCCCTAATGAGCGTGCCAGCTCGGTGACCGGAGCGCCTAAGTCCGGGTCTGCTCGCCTAACGCCCTCCTCCCCCCCCCCAGCTCTTCCTCATAGAGCGTCGCGACCGACTGAGTTGCTCGCCGCACAACGAGCGCACTTCCGGAAGTGCGCTCGTTGTGCTCCGCCGCCATTCGGAGGCTGCGTCCAGCATCGGTGAGGGCGATCTCAGCCGCCATATTACTGCAGCTACTCGAAGTGGTGACGAGTACCCAAGCCGCCGGCCACTCGTCGTTCTGTGTAGTGTCAATTTGGTTTAGTTTAGTTTTAGTGAACTTTCAACTGTGGATTTAGTTAGCAGCATGAATTTTCAAAAGTAAGTAGCGGATTAGCCAGTGCTGATTTGCACGGTTGCATGTGCATAATTCGGTGTACGCTACTAACCAAGGATTCTACTAGCGAGCTCTCCGGCCGAGAGAGTCTTCTTGTTTACTTGTGCATGTTTGTCTATAATGTGTCGGTGCTTTCGAACGCTTATAGCTCTAAGTTATTGCTTCTCGCGTAGCGACATTTAAAAAGCCACGGTGGAAATTTACCGTTCATGGCGCTATGTAAAAATAGTGTTAGTACTGGTATTCCTACTATGTAATGTATCTCGATCTGTAACTCCGCAACGCCACAAAGACTGCTACTTCTGTATTACTGCCTCAGCTGCTCTCTCTCTCTCTCTCTCTCTCTCTCTGGACTCAGCTATCATCATTGAGTCGAGGCTAAAAGACCAGAAGATTGGCACATGTTTGACCGAAGACTGCCTCCACAAACTTCTGCTAACACAGCGAGGCGGGAAATTTTCTAAATGCTAGACGCTGCGAGGAATGCTACGGGCTACGTGGTCGCGGCCACGTTGGACCCGAGGACGAGGATACAGATGCAACGACGCTCGGTACTCGCTGCGCAGCAAGCGACGCCAGAATACACAACTCATCTCGACGCCGTGCGTCCGCCCCAAGCAGGAGCGCGAGGCAAGTATTCGCAGCGGCCCCGAAGGACGCTCGTCTCCGTACGACGGCCGCCGACACGGCAGCCTGACGCGTGGCAGGCGCAGCGGCCTCGCGTCGCTCTCGGCACTTTCCGCCACGCGGCTGCCGTTCGGCGAAATGGCGTCGCTGAGCGACCAGCAGCCGGGACGCGAGCGCCGGCGACTGAGTTGCCGACGGCGCTCTTCCTCAGGGGAGGGGGTGGTCGAGGTCGAGGTCATCTGGTTTGCCCGGCTCGGAGATCGCCGCCGACTCGTCGGCGGCAATGCGAGCACATCGCGCTTCCCGCAGCAGCGACGGCGAGCGACGACGCAGCTACCAGCCGCCTCGCGTTCAGCCCTCCCCCGCCCGTGCGCCCCTGCCGTCCGACACGGCACGGAAATCTCGGTTTGGTCGAACTCTTGACTTGCAGCGGCCACGGCATCGCCAGCAGAAGGAAACCCGCCGATTGGGCGGAGGCTGCGATCCCTTCCAAAGGACCCTTGAGGCTGCGATCCAAAGCGCCGAGTCATGCAAAAGTGAAACTGACGAGTGCGCCCCCAGTGAGTGTGGGAGCCGTCGCTGCCGCTCGGGCGAGATCGAGGTCGCTGGGTTCGGCGTGCTGCCACACTCGGGCTCAGATCACTTCCGCCGCACGGGGTGTGCCGCAGTTGACGCAGATGCGACGTCCGGCGGAGCGAGCCGGAAGCGGACGCGAACGGATGGGTCGCTCAGCGAGAGCACGCAGTCACGTGGTCGCTAGTCTCCTCCGCAGTCTAGGCCGAACTGCAGCACTCACGGACGCCCTCCGCGAACGACTCGATTCGTAAAACGAACCGTCGTCGCGGGGTCACGCCGCCTGGCGGCCGCGCCGCCGGCGACGTCGTCCGACCGCCACGCGGCAACGCTAAGCGTCGACCGGCGGCGGTTGAACGACTAGAGAGGACTGTCGCAGGGATGACGCTTTCCTTATGGTGGCCGTCTTCTGGTGATGGCCGCCGACGGAGGACGGCGGCCTCGTAGATTCAACCCTGGCGTCGCCGCCGACCGCCGCCTCGACCGTCGCCTGGTCGCCGCCGCCGCGTGCGACCAGCCTGTCCGCCAGATCAAAGTGATTGCTCGAGCCGCAGCTGGTCGTCAGCGTCGTCTCGTCCTCGCGGCATGATTCACTCTCGGCGCTTCGCAGCAACTCCGCATAGCTCCATGTGGCCTGCAATGGCGGCGGCCGCGTCTGCAGCTGTCGCATCGTCTGCTTCGCCGCCGCGACCGAGCAGCGTGTGCTCGCCCCTGCCCGACGCAGCCGGGGATTGCTGGTCGAGTTGGCAGCGTCGTCGTCGGCGGCGTATCGCGGCAGAGCGCTCACGATAAGCCACACGCGTGAGACCGAGGACGCTCTTTAGCTTCGGAGGCTGGTTCGGCGGCTGCGGCCCATTTGTCCGCAGCGACTGCGGCGGCGGCGGCGGCGGCGGCGGCGGCGGCGGCGGCGGCGGCGGCGGCGGTGGAGCGAGTAGAGAAATGGCGAGCCCGCGTCGTCGTTCGGAGCGCGGTGCAGAGAGCCGGGAGACGACCGGTGCGTGATGACGAAGACGCGCGGGCGACAGATTCACTACGGCCGAGATGTGCGAAGGAGCCGAGCCGGCGCTACGGAGCCGGACGCCTCCCTCCATTGCTGCTGGGCGTTATTCGCCGACTTCTTTCCGCCTGGCGACTGCGATGCATTTTTAAAGCACTCGGGTTCGGAGTCTTAAACCGGCACCGACCGGGCCCTGCGTTTTCAGCTGAGCCGCCCGGGAGGAGGCGGAGGAGGAGCAGGAGCAGGCGGAGCAGGAAGAGCAGGAGGAGGAAGAGGAGCAGGAGCAGAATGAGGAGCAGGAGCAGGCGGAGCAGGAAGAGCAGGAGGAGGAAGAGGAGCAGGAGCAAAATGAGGAGCAGGAGCAGGCGGAGCAGGAGCAGGCGGAGCAGGAGCAGGCGGAGCAGGAGCAGGCGGAGCAGGAGCAGGCGGAGCAGGAGCAGAAGCTGGAACAGGAGCAGGAAGAGGAGGAGGAAGAGGAGCAGGAGCAGAATGAGGAGCAGGAGCAGGCGGAGCAGGAGCAGGCGGAGCAGGGGCAGAACTGGAACAGGAGCAGGAAGAGGAGGAGGAGGGAGGACGCCACCCGTCATGACCTCCTGCAGCCGAACTCATCGCCGTAACACGTCAGCGGGTACGAGCCGCTCGGCCACTTAGAAGGCCGGTGTGCAAAACGTTTTTGGCGCACGCTTAGATAATTGTTCATCGGCTATTCGCTATTGGGTCCGTGCAGTCGTGTGACGCCAGGCGTACCTTTGAATGTGGCCCGTACGTGCGTCTCATTCGAGGTCCTGACGCTCCTAACTTTTAGGTTCCTTTTATTCTCTCGTTTCGACTCTTCAATCTGAACTGCTGTCTCCGTGAGCGTCCCATCGCTCCAGCCGCTCCGCTGAACCTTTCATTTATATTTGCAGCAAATGCAATGCGCCTAGAAAGAGATTCAGCTATCCAAGGGAACTTTATCAAGTGTATTCTTATTATTATTGTTATTATTATTTTTATAGATATACTGTACATCTAGCCAGCCTCAATACCATCGGAGATGCTCACCTTCAACGCCTATTATTAGAAGCTCGGAGCTCTCGGCCGACTGTCTGACATCAGAGCATTTCCTGACTTGACTGAATTAAGGTGAGCGAAAAAGCAACCCGCATCTTCACTGGACACGCTACGTCATAGGACACGCTACGTCATAGGATACGCTACGTCACTGGACACGTCGCAGCATTCGCTCGCGTCAACGCGAGTTTCACTTGATGTGCTTATACGGCACCAGTTAGCCAGTCAGACGTACGTCGGTTTACACACAGTCAATCCAAAGCCCAATCAAAGTGCCTCCTTGAACTCTTTGCGGTATTTGTTGGGACGCAACGCAGTGGGAATATTATTTTCCATTATCAAACGAAGGCGCGAATTTCCGCGTCATCGTATCAGAATCGGCGTTTGACGGAGCATCGAATAATAAAGATGCATACAAATGGAGCTCTGCGAAATTCTTCGCGTGCGCCACGCATAGCGTGTGCCACTACGCATCGCGTGTGCTACCCACCACGTGAGCTACCCCCATCACGTGCACTACCCATCGCATGCGCTACTCGTCGCGTGCGCTACCCGTCACGTGTGAGCGTGAATCATGTTCTGGCGAGGATAAAACGGCGTTAAACTTTGCATGAGAGCGAACAAAGTTCGAGCGCCGCGACCATAGATTCAGCGATCGAGCCACCATTTGCCTGGCATCTTTTTTGAAATACCGCAAGCTTGTCTGCGGCACGCCACGCTGCGCCCACACGACTCCTCGACTTTCTAGACGCTTCGCTGATATTCCATTTTGTCTTGGCTATCGAAAGAGACTCTAGTCCGCTGCAGCAGGTGATGAAAATGGCTGCAAGGTGAGCTTAAAAATCCCAGAGATTTTACCAGGTGTCTCCTTAGCTGAAAGACCATGAATGGCTGCCGATCGATAAACGGATACAGCGTTAAGTTCTTACGCTGACCCAAAATGCCTGCCACGGCTTGGCTCCTTCGTACCTAGCTGAACAGCTGCACCGGTTTCAGTCTCCTCGTGACTTTTCAGGTCACGTGTGGACAATGAATTAGCTTTTTAATTCCATCGCTTAAGGACCGTCGCCAACGGAAGCTTTTGCTCTGCTGTTCCTAGACTGTTATGTAATGTGTAATGTATCTCCGTCTGTAACTCCACAAAGACCATGTGAGCGTTACGAAGGAGAGTTTTGTATAGCGCACTCACAGCCTAAGCGGCTTTCGGTGAGCATTCGGTGGCCAACAGACTTCGTCTCACGCAACAAAGAGAAAGTGGGAAGCATAGCAGAGTCAGGAGAGCCGTTGAGGTAGTGAGTAGCATGGAAGTAGCCGTTCAGGACCGCTGAAAAAGATGTGCCATAGTCGGCAGTTGGAGATTAGTTTTAGTTGTGTAAGAATCGCGGAACTCTTTTTCACAATTCTTACGCAAAAACGTCTACTCTCCTGCTGCCAACTATGGCACATCTCTCCAGCCGCCCTGAGCTGCTACTTCCATGCTACTCACTACCTCAACTGCTCTTCTGACAGCTGTGCTTCTCACTTTCTCTTTTTTAGCTTGAGATGAAGTACGTACGTGGGCTACCGAATGCCTACCGAAAGCCACTTAGGCTTAGAGTGTGCTACGCTAAACTCTACTTCGTAACACCCACGTAGTCTGCGTGGCTTTGTGGAGTCACAGACGGAGATAATTGCTTCACATAGCATTACAATATTTGCATTTCATGCCAGGAGTAGGCGCCCTTTCGCCTACCGCTGGCCAAGGAGGAGCGCTATGTGGGGAGAGCTCTTTAAATAGTGAAGCGAGCCGCGATCTGCCCGCCACAGACGCCCGCGAGCGACTGAAACGGCGCAGAAGGCGCGAGCGGTCTCGAGAGTGCGCCTGACAGCCGGAGGTGGCGGCAGCGAGCGAGCGCGCGTGCACACTAACCAACTCGTCTCTCTTGCACTCGGCCTCCGAGCGGCGGAAGCTGCTGTTTCGGTCGTACCACGAGTTCCTATTGCTGGAGTAGTCGGCCGACCAGCGGTCGGCCGTCAGCGGCCCGTACTCGGTGAAGCGCGGCCGCTCCCTGAAGGCCACGTACTGAAAGTCGCCTCGGCCGCCGCCCATCTCGATGGACGGCGCCCTGGTGGCAGTCACCTCGGCCGCTTCCACCGCAGCAGCCGCCGAATGCTGAGCTCTGTCGGGCGCGGCTAGCAGCTGAACGCTCACTGGATTCGGCGGAGCCGTTTTTGACCTGCGAACGGGATCCGGAATCGCTAGAGCTATGCGGATACCGGCGGCTGAGCTCATGGCAACCCTGGAGAAGCTGTCGCGATTAGATCTCGGCGCGTCTCAGATCGCCGCGTCAACTTCAGCGGGTCTCCGAGCCTCTGTGGCGCCAGTGGCGCCAGAGGGCGTCAGCGGCGCTTGCTTTGTGACGAACGAGTGACGCCGCGGGACGGGCGGCTCGCTCGCGCGATGCTAGCGGCTCTGCGTGAGAGGAATGCACCCCACTGATGCAAGCCGGCCATAGCCGCAGCCGTAGGGGGAAAAGACTCGCTGACGCCGAGGTGCGGCGTCTCGTAGTGCTCGGCCGAGTCGCACAGCGCTCGCGGGCAAGCGACAATCTATCGGTCGCCGCCATTTACATCTCCAGATTTGTCACTTTAGTGCACCGTTGCCATTGACGTCTCCGTCGAACGAACGAGTGAGCGAGCGAGCGACGTCGCTTGCTTGCTGTGTTTTGGTCTGTGCAGACAGGTCTGTGCAGACAGCGCCAGTTCGCCGGGGTTCTGCTCTCGCTCGAATCGCCACGTTTCGGCCGTAAAATGCCTTTGCTCTTTCTCCCGTCCTTGACCATCAGTTTCTTAGCCTCTGCACCTCGGTGACACGTGAACCCAAAATGGCGTGTGAAAACCTACCCGCTCCATGCAGCGTTTGCTCGTGCTTTTCTCGTAGATCGTCCTCCGTGGTTGTTCCCCGCGCGCACTGACTGTGCGCGCCAGGTGGCTCCGGCGGTCAGCAGACCTGCTTCCTTTCCAGCATATATACACAGTGACTTGAGAGGGATCTGGCAATAGTCAATTTGCATTTCCAGCGCTTTGCTATTTCGTAATGCAATGTATCTCCGTCTGTAACTCCACAAAGTCATAAAGACCATGTGGGTGTTACGCAGGAGAGTTTTGTATAGCGCACGCACAGCCTAAGTGGCTTTCGTTACGCATTCGGTGGCCAACAGGCTTCGTCTCACGCAACAAAGAGAAATGTTCATAATTGCTAAGAACCGCAGCGTGTCATTCCATTTGACGGACGTCGTTGTCGACGCTACTGAGCCGACTACGAACGCTCCTTGCATGCCGTTACGGAACGCCGCCATCATTTTTGCAGTATACTTCAAGGACACGCTATCAAGCATGATATTGCTCACCATTCAATTGCATTTCCCTTTGCAGAAAATGTAAAGCGCCTAGAAAGAGATAGAGTTCTCTGAGGGCGCTTTAGCAAGTGCATTATTCTTATTATTATTATTATTAGTGCCGCAGACCTTGGGCGGTGGGCGGCGGGCGGCGGCACGAGCCTCCTCGCTGAGCAGCGATCGCCACTCCGATCGCCCTCCGACGCTCGCACGCTCTGAAGCGCGCTCCCCTCGGGACCAGTCGGCAGTCGGGACGAAGCGTCGGCGGTCGCGCTAGGAGAGACGAAAGAATTGGACACGTGACGCCGACTCAACGTAAATGCCGTTGCGAGAGCACTGTTTTTGGTCTCTCCTCTGCCTCGCCCTCGGCTGTACGTACGCATTTATATAGCGACTCGTCGAATGCAAAAGTACGTCACGTGGCCTGACAAATGCGAATTCAATGACCGAAGCGCTTACCTCGCAAAACTAGCGAGAGCTTGTGCACGCGTGCAGTGCGTCCGTCTTGAACTATTTAGTTCAAGACACCATGTGATAGATTAGACACAGTGTGTTATCTGGCACTGGTAGATGCGGACTTTACCTTTAGCGTTTCTTCTCTAGCCACTGCTCCAAACAAGCATGACATTGACTAATACGCATGCGCAATGAGAGGCGTCTCGCGACGCTTCTCCTTGCGCCCGCTATACGCTCCGGCTACACGTAGTTGCATCGCGATTGTCTCATCGACCATCTGCTTCTCGTTCGATCGTCCTCGTGTATGCGTACCAATGAAAGCCGACATAACTACGGAGACAGACGTAACTACGGAAGGCAGCGTAACTAAGGAGGCTGGTGTACCAAGTCATAGCGATGCCTCAGACGTACCCGCCGAAGGTGCGGTTCGACAAACGCAAATTAGCACGCGACGCGTCGCGTTTGGTTGGCGCCGCCGTGCGAGCGAGACAGGCGACAGAGAACGGTGGCGCCAACGGAAGGGCGGGCGCGGAGGACGCAAGGGCGGGCACGACGCGTTCAGCGAGGCGCGCCGAGGACGCGGCAACGCCCGAGTATTGACGAATTGGTGACGGGCTGCGCGGCGCTGGCTGTCAGCGCACTGGAGATGGTCGCAGCGCTCGCTCAGAGCTGAGCGCAGAAAAAGGCGCAGGAAAGTGAGAGAGATAGCGCTCGAGAAAGAGGCGCTTCGCACCGACTGCGAATTTACCTCCGTCGGTGGCGGCAGCGGCTCGAGCGCAGAGGTGCGAGCTCACGCGGCGACGAGCTGACGGGCGAGCGCGCGCCTCCTCGGCGGCGGCGGCAGAGGCGCTCACCTGCGATCCGGCGGCCAGCGATGCTCGCAGTGCTTCGAGCAGAGGAACACTATTCCCAGCAGCAGCAGCCACACCACGACCAGCGCGGCCACGATGACGCAGATGACTGCAACGCCGGAAGAGGAGCCCGCGCCCTTTAGCAGCACGGCAAACTCGCGATCAACTCATGGCGGCCGGTCATCGATGAGTGGAAACTGCCGACGCGACACCGCGGCCGCATTTCTGTGATCGTCCGCGTGTCGCATTCGGTCGCGCCGGTCCCTCGCGACGCCGATGCCAAATGCGCGCCGGAACGACGGCGAACGTGCCGAGACTCAAATGCATGCGCTCGCGCGGAGCATCCGAGAGTCGTCCATTCGGGCTTCGAAACGCCTTCCTCGAATCTCGCTGATGCGAGCGCTCGACGCTCGATCAGGTCGCGCGACGGCGGACCTCGTCCGACGGCAGACGTCAGTGCGAACGGTCGCCTGGTGAGAGCCGCCGCTCTTCCGTTCTTCGCTCGGAGTGGCGGGCGAGCGGGCGTCTAACGCTACCTACCAGAGTCGCCGGGTCCCCTTGGGCCGTCGCCGCTACCAGAATTGGAGCAACAATCTCGTTAACGCCAACGAGAAATCGAAAAATTCTCCACTTTGCCACAAAGAGCCGAAAGAATTCGCGAGGCGAAAGTGAGCCACTTTGCGACATTAACGAAGCGGTGACGCGAGCAACGTTTACCAGCAGCCTGAACGGAGCTGCGAGGCCGACTATTTGCATCGCCGCCGGAGCTACATGGCTATTCGTGTCATCAGCGCTGCTTGGCTATTCGTGTCACCCGCGTTACTGGCCATTTGCCGCCCTGGTTTTGCATAGTGGTTAACGTGCACATCCCGATCAAGTTCAAGGGGAACGATGACTGAGGGCTTCAGCCCGTGGCCTATGTGAAGCGC
The DNA here is from genome assembly GCA_009760855.2 of Cristatella mucedo. Taxonomy (NCBI): domain Eukaryota; kingdom Metazoa; phylum Bryozoa; class Phylactolaemata; family Cristatellidae; genus Cristatella; species Cristatella mucedo. The sequence continues at coordinate 499,927 of WPIO01000163.1, forward strand.
CTGAATAGAGACAATGTTCTCTGAGGGCGCTAAACACATTATTTTATGTATATACATTTATATTTATTTATAAGTATCCCCACTAATTAAAGCGAGAAAGTCCATCCATTATATCGTCATGCGTCATTTTTGTCACGCTGCTAGATGGCGACCAGTACTTCCGGAAGAAACGTAATATCCGTGTAATTCTCCTTTGTGGCAATTTTAAAGCACCTAGAAAGATATTGAGTTCTCTGAGGGTACTTTATCAAATATCTTATCATGATTATTATTATTCTTGTGACATAGCGAAGCGAGCGAGTCCTCTGTCAGTGAGCTCTAGTATATATATATATATATATATATATATATATACTATATATATATATATATATATATATATATATATATATATATATATATATATATATATATATATATATATATATATATATATATATATATATATATATATATATATATATATATATATATATATATATATATATATATATATATATATATATATATATATATATATATATACCGCCGCCGTCCGCCAGCCGAGCTAAGCACGCTGGTGATTCGTAAGCGCTCGCATATATTCATATATTCATATATTCATACGCAGAGAACGGAGCCGTCATCCCGGACCGGTAACTACGCCGCCACAGCGAAGCGATACTCGACATAGTCGTGGCAATCATTAAACTTTTAGGATCATTCGTGAGTGATTCGTCAGAATGAAGGAATAGTTCATGATCCGTGGTGAGGGAATGAGTGATGATAGCATGCGATTAACTACCACTCAAAGGTCAACGATGGAGGTAAGGCAGCGCCAGGCTCGGAAATAGCCCGGCACGAATGAGCAGCAGGGCTTCTGCCGAGGAGGCGTAGACTGCGAGGTTGAGGATTTGAGAGAGCAGCAAGCTTGCAGCTTGCGGTTTAACATTAATTAAGTAAAAGGACGACAGGCAGCTTCGAAGTCAGACGGGCAGCCAACGCTCAGAGCTCAGAGCCCGCAATCAGCCGGCGACGCTGACTAAAGATATGGATGCTGACCTATCAGATTTCAACTACACAGGCTCATTCGCGTTTCGTTGCAGGATTAGGAATGGCGGCCGCCGGAGAGCTGGCCTCGTCTCAAGCAAGCACTCGTCTCAAGCACAAGCGATGATCTGACGGATGGGCGAGGAGGCAAAGATTCGGACTGTCTGCGCTGGGCGCACTCTCAGCTCCGAGCGCTCGTGACTAGTCACGCTCTGCTAATGCACGCGATGCATTACCTAGGGCAGGTTAATCGTAGACAACTTGCAGCAGGCAGCTCGACGGTACCGCTAGGTGACGCTACGGGCGCTGGAATAAACTCAGTGGAACAGAGAGGAGAGAGAGAGAGAGAGAGAAAAGGAGAGACAGCGAGACAGAGAGAAACGGAAAAATTTAGAGGAACGTAAAGTAGGATAGTAAGTGACAGAAAGCGTGAGAGTAACAGTGGGGGCGTGAGAGTAAGAGCGGGGGGGGGAGAGAGACGAATTAACGGGAAAGCGAAGATGAGCGTGAGAGGGAGAGGGAGAGCAGGAGAGAGAGAGAGAAGCGTGAGAGGGAGAGGGAGAGCAGGAGAGAGAGAGAGAGAGAAAGAGAGAGAGAGATAAAAGTGAAATACAGAGCTGTGGGGAAAGAGTAGGGAGGACAGATGCTGTAGCGGTGCCGCCAGCAAACGAGGCTCAAAGAGGCTAATAGAAAGCATTCGCTCATCATGACCCAGGTCATGGGTTCAAGTCCTGTAGCGGGCAATCCCTTACGGCCATCTAAAATCGGTAGTGACAGCCCATTGAAGCTGCCGCCATTTAAATGAGGCTGTTAAATCAGCTAATTTTACTAAAATGGAAAAGGAACAGAGAGGGAGGAGAAAGAGAGACCATGGGTGACACTCATGCATACAGAGAGTCCGACAGGGACAGCGAAAAAGAGAGAGCGAGAGAGAAAGAGGAGAGGAGAAAGAGACAGGGAGGAGAGAGAGACAGGGAGGAGAAAGAGTGACAGGGGGTGATATATATATATACATGCAGACAGTCCAACGAGGACAGGCACAGAGAGAGTGATAGAGAGAGAGAGAGAGAGAGAGAGAGAGAGAGAGAGAGAGAGAGAGAGAGAGAGAGAGAGAGAGAGAGAGAGAGAGAGAGAGAGAGAGAGAGAGAGAGAGAGAGAGAGAGAGAGAGAGAGAGAGAGAGAGAGGAGAGAGAGAGGGAGAGAGAGAGAGAGGGAGGGAGAGAGAGAGAGGGAGGGAGGGAGAGAGAGAGAGAGAATGAGGGCCGAGCTGGTTTGATCCAGCGTTTAAGGTGCTCAACCCGACCGTGGTCTGGCTGAGATCTTGGGCTCGAGCCCCGAGGCATATGTGAAGCGCCTGAAAACAGATCGAGTTCTCTTGGGGCGCTAAATAAACAAAGTTTAATCATAGGGAGATAGAGAAACTGAAAGAGGGAATGGGGGAGATATTTCACTAATGGACGAGAGACCGAGAGCAGTGAAATTGAGAGAATGTGCTTAGGAGACGGCCATTCGCCGAGCGCTAAGAATCGGCACGCGACCGCTAACGCAGGGCTCAAGTGCAGGCGCTAGTGCATTCGACTAAGCCGCCTCTGCTTAGGGATTCCGCTGCGACCACCCGCGGCACGGCCGAGAAGATCCGCCTTAGACGCCAGTGGAAGCCGGCACCGCAGGACACGACGGGCAGGCGGTTTCGATCGCCGCGAGGGTGCGGCTCGCGTTAATCTGACGCTACGCCGCGCTGCACCGCGAGCTAAGCCGGCGGCGAGCCGATGCGCCCCGCCCGACTACCGCCGCCGCCGCCGTTAAGACGCCACACATCAAGCCGGTAAGGTTAGGAGAAAGACGCACGCCGATACCGGAAGTGTCGCGGCCTTACCGAAAGCCAGCAGAGGTCCCGTGGACAGATCCATCGAGTGGGCAGATGGCGGCGCCGGGCCGGCGCCGCGGCTTCCGCGTCCGGCTAGTCCTTGCGCCGCGGCTGCCGCCGCCACGGGAGCCGTACGTCGCGCAGCGATCGCTTCGTCGGCTCTAGCGGCGAGTCGCAGCGAGCCGCCCGCCGCGACTCGCCACAGCCGCCCGCCGCCGACTCGCCACCGCAGCCGCCGTCAAAAGACTCGACGAACGCGTAGCTGGCACACAATAGGCGGCCGCGTCTCGGACGCCGCTGCGCTGCCGACTGCGTCTCGCGAGGGGCGCGCAGCGGCAGCCCGAGCACGTTTGATTAGCCGCGAGCTATGCCGCGGCCCCGGGCAGCCGTTACCGCCGCCGCCGCCTCCTCCTCCGCCGCCGCAGGCCGCCACGCTCCGCTGCGTCTGCGAGAGAACGTGAGCTGCGGCTGGCAGACAGCCACAGGCCGCGCGGGGGCGGGCCGAAGAGGCGCGCGCTGCCGGCTCTGCTGAGCTCCAGATCTCCGCCTCCGTCGGAGCGGCGCTGCGATAAGGCCGAACTCGGCACGCCGCGGCGCGCCGCCGCGCAGCTCTTATCGACGCGCGGCGGAGGCGCCGAGCGCCCGCGGGCGTAGTCCCGAGCGGCAGTCTCGCAGCGGCGAGCGCCGATGGCGGCCGTCGATCGCGCGGTATCGCGCCTCTGCCTCCGTCCTCGACGACGCGCGACAACCGAGTGGCCGAGCGGCGGCGGCGGCGGTTGCCACGCTTCGCTGAGGCGACGGTGCCCTGCGGTTTCCACGAGCAGCGGAGTGAAGCAGGTGCCGTCGACGCCGTCTGCAGCGCCGCCGCCGCCGCCGCCGCTCGATCGAGCGTCCCGAGCGTCCGAGCGGCGCCGCCTCGCGCCGCGAGAAGGCTCGCGGCGCGAGGCGGCGCCGCTCGGACGATCGCCGGCTGACGAGAGTCGCACTGCGAAACGCCTCTGCTGCGCCTGCTCGGCGCTACACGAAGCCACACTCCGCACTGCCGAAGAGCGAGGGCGCGCTGTCGTTCGCGGCGCGCGCGCAACGCGTCGAGCCGCTCTGCTCGAAGCAGAGTCTGTCGTCGCATCCGAATCCGAATATTAATGGTGCGCAGAGCTATGAAGTACGCATAATTTCGCCGCAGCGCGAGTGCTTCCGCGAGCGAGCGAGTGCGAGCCGGGGCCGGCGGCGGCGGCGGCGGAGGGCTAAGACCGCGCGCCGAGCGTGCACCACCCGCTCGAGACGTGCGTCCAGTTGGCGCTTCGGCGCGTTCCCCTCGTTCCAGCCGGCAGACAGAGTAACGGCCGAGCTAGGAACACTCGTTAACTGCGCTACGTTTGGATTTTATAGTTTGGTCGCATTGCACGGGACAGACTTTTTACAGGTTATTGCAATGAATGTATATATGTATATATAGTGTCACTTTTATTGTGCTTTGTTAACCATTGCGAGAGCCTAACGCAGCCATTAGAGTCGCTGGGCCGATCATCGCGTTCGCATTGGCGGGAAAATGGCCGACAAACGCTTGAGCACCGAAAGTGTGCTGCATGCGGTTGTTGACTCGTGGAGGCTTGTCGGTTCGACGAAGAATTCGCCCGTAGATTAATGTAAAGCCCCACGAAACTGAATAGCAACTGATAATAAGTGCTGGGTGCACGCTGAAAGATGGTCGACAAAAACTTGAGACCTGCTTGGAAATGCGCGTACCGGGCGCGGCGTTTTAATCGGCTCGCTGTTTGTTATAAGGCTATGCGAACCCTTAGCCAGTATCGAACTGGCGTTTGTGAGGGCTTGGCTCGGGTGAGGCAGCTGGCATAAAACGCTAGACATTTCAATCGCGCCGCCAAGTACGTCAGCGTTGCAGAGCATAGCATGCATGCCAGCTTAGCGCACGCGCACGTCGAAGGACGACTCGATCTCTTCAATCCTGATGCTGACGCACGAAGCCCGCCGGATGCGGCTGCTGCTGCTGGTGCGCTCGCCAGTACCCGGATCTTAGCTCAGCGGTAAGGTGCACATCACAATCCAGGTCGTGAGTTCGCCCAGCCCTGCAGCGAGCGATCCTTTATTGTCCACTGCACGCACTGGTGATGGCGGCTAAGGACATCTGCCGCTACACAAATGAGGCGTTTGAATCGGCTAATCTTTATCTTCTGTGTCAGCTTATTTATTAACAAACCTGTAATCTGTTGATGGGGCACAGCGAGTACATCAGGCGCAGTAGAACCTTGCCACGTGTTTCAGCTCAGTGTGCTCTCCTTTTCTCTCTCTCTCGCTCTCTCTCTCGCTCTTGCTCTCCCTCTCCCTCTCTCTCTCTCTCTTTATATATAGTTTTTGGTTTAGTTTGCATTTTTATCCTTGCATGATCAATTTCAAACAGCTTACTTGGGGTCCGACTTGATGGCGGCAGCGATAGTCTTGAAGTGTACTTATGCAAACGTGTCAGTGATGTATACAATCCATGCCACAGCAGCGCTGCTTTCAATCAATTTGCCTTTACCGTCTGTCTCCCTCTCTCTCTCTCTCTCTCTCTCTCTCTCTCTCTCTCTCTCTCTCTCTCTCTCTCTCTCTCTATCTCTCTCTATCTCTCTCCACGCTCTCTCTCTCTCTTTCCCTCTTCTTCTTGCTCTCACTCTCCCTCTCTCTCTCTCTCTCTCTCTCCTTCTCTCTGTCTCTCCTTCTCTCTCTCTCTCTCTCTCTCTCTCTCTCTCTCTCTCTCTCTCTCTCTCTCTCTCTCTCTCTCTCCCCTCTCTTCTCGTCCTCTCCCCTCATCTCCCTCTCCTCTCTCCTCTCTCTCTCTCTCTCTCTTTCTCTCTCTCTCTCTCTCTCTCTCTCTCTCTCTTTCTCTAAGCTCACAGCTGTCGTCATGCAGCGAGAATTGGCAGGGCTCTTCTGGTTGCATCGCTGGTTTGAAGCACGGTCTACTGGTCGTTTGTAGGCATGTGCATACGCATGTTCGAGAGCACGCCTGTCAGTAGGCCCTTAAGCTGCGATGGACAAAGCGGCAATATTCGTAAAGAAGAAATCCGCAGAGGAAGGTGTCGATGAGAGAATTGTAATGTCGCTGTGGTCGATGTCAGCAGCAGCAGCCACATGGTCAGCCTCGTTCTCGCCCGAGCGAGCTCCCGCCGTTGGGTACTGGCTGTGGTGGCGGCTGCGACTGCAGCATCGGCGACGGCTCGGCTGCGGCGCTGCGGCAGTAGGCGCCCGCTGCCTAGAGACTTCACCGCGAACGGTGGGGCTCGTGGCTTGCGCATTTCCTCTCCGAGCCCTTGAGCGCTCGCGGTGGACACTAGTGGGCGATACGTGCGGCAGCGGCGGCGGCGGCGTAATAACGCGGCTGCGATGTGTGGGCGGCGGCGTCGGCGTCGAGCGGCGGAGGCAGCCGTGCACAGAGAAGAGGCACCCTGAACGGCAGTGCGAGAGCGGCGGAAATGTCAGCTGGGACTTTTCGAAGCGTCCGCAACGCCGTAGGGCGAAAGAGGTCATCGTCTAATCGAGAGGCCATCGCCAGGGACGCCCTCGGCGTACGACGTCCGAGGCAAATGACTTGGCTCGTCGCAGCGAGGTCGCTGGAGGACGTCACATCGGCAAATTGCCAACTCTCCGTCTCTTGAGCGATCTACGGTTCCTCCTGCTTATGCAGCAAGGACGACGGGTAGCCGAAACGGAAGCGCAACGGATCAAACTGCTAAGCGGCGGTGGCGGTGGCGCCTGCGTCCGACGTATTAGCGGATGGGGGGGGGGCGGCGGTTAGCAGTGCCATCATTAGCGAGTCTGTGAGATAGGCAGCTGCTGATTTGGCAATACGAGGCGTCCGGCGCACGACGCTGGCCGCCTTCGCTGATGATCGAGCGGACAGACTCCGACCGCGCGGCGGCCGATAAATGGAACGCCTCGCACGCTCGCAGAATCACTGGAGAGGCTAATGGCCGCTCGCCGCACGTAAAAAACCTCACGTGCATCGTCGCGAGGGCGCGTGTCGCGTCGCACTCGCGGCTAGCGGAAGCGCGACGCGACGCTGCATTGCGCTTGCCCGATGCACGCCCGGCCGCGGTGAGACTGTGAACTGGCCGAAGCAGTTGTTCGGAGAGAAATTGCACGCACGCCGCCGCCGCCGCCGCCGCCGCCGCCGCCGCCGCCGCCGCCGCAGTCGCCACTGCCACAGTCGCCGCCGTCGTCTATGCATTACTCGCCTCTCATAATGCCTTTATTGGTCGTTAAGAGGATCGTGACGTGAGCTCGTGCTTCCGAGGCAGCTGAGGAAGCCGAAACTCAAAGAGGCAGGAAGGGGCGAGGAGCCGAGCGGAGAGAGCAGCTCGAAGAGAGCAGAGCGGAGAGAGCAGAGCGGAGAGAGCAGAGCGGACAGCTTTGCAGCGTCTACCGCCGCCAGTGACCTCGAGCGTCTACGTAGCGCACGTCGAGGTCAACCTGCGCGCGATAAAGTGGCGCAATCTCGTCAGCACGACTGCTCCTCATCTCGTCGGCAAACATGTTTGTGATGACCAGCCAGGGCAAAGGTCGGTCGGAGCTAGGGAGACGGATCAAAGGACGACGGTCGACGCCCAAGCAGCTCGGGATAGCTGGGAAGAAAGGAAGCGAGAGAGAGAGAGAGAGGGAGAGAGAGAGAGAGAGAGAGAGAGAGAGAGAGAGAGAGAGAGAGAGAGAGAGAGAGAGAGAGAGAGAGAGAGAGAGAGAGAGAGAGAGAGAGAAAGAGAAAGAGAGAGAGAGAGAGAGAGAGAAAGAGAGAGAGAGAGAGAGGGGGAGAAAAGGGGAGAGAGAGAGAGGCAGGCAGAAGGAGAAAGTGAGCACGTGCGTATTCGTTCGCGAGGCAGTGCGTGCAAGCGAGCGCTCGCGCGCGTGGGCGTTGCGAGCGTACGCCAGGGCAGAGCGGCCGTTACGTCAGAGGTGCGCCGGGAGGGCGAGGTCGCCGTAGTAGTCGTTAGCCCGTCAGGCCACTTACTGCTGCTGCCAGTCGGCACTATCGCTTCAACGACATGTCGGCTTATCCTTTTTATAAATAAGTAGCGTCGGCCCTGTACCTTGGTGTGGCTCCGCGTACCCGCGGCGACGTGCTTCTCGTCAGGTGTCTCCGGTTCCAGTGGAGGGCTCCTGACGCGCGCGCATCTTTTGCCCAGCTGCCGCCGGCCAAGCAACGGTCCCGCTCTCTTGCGAAATCATCTCCTCCTTCCGGCCACGTTTCCTTTCGGCGAGACACAGACGCAGCTCACTAGGCACTTAGGTGGGCTGATACAGTCTTCGCACGCATTGCTCAGCGATGAAATGTCGTTACGCTGTAAGAACTAGCAGCCTACATCGACTTCTAGAAGGAGCAACTCTCAACGTCGCCCGACGCCGACCCGAAGGACAAGATTTTTGGCATGCAAGGTACGATTTTGAATCTGGCAAAAGGCCAAAAGGCTCGACACTCACACATCCAAAAAATTGACTGTCTTTCTGCATAATCCCCAAGAGGACGAGTTCGTCACGCATCGTGCATCACTGATGCCGTTTCATTCGCATCAGCGAGATTCTCCAGCGCCGTCTTCCGTGCTAGCAATCTCTCAGCTGCTGTCTCTAGCTACGTTCCCCAGTAGGATTGGCTCCAATGGGTAGAGAGAGAGAGAGAGAGAGAGAGAGAGAGAGAGAGAGAGAGAGAGAGAGAGAGAGAGAGAGAGAGAGAGAGAGAGAGAGAGTGAGTGAGAGAGAGAGAGAGAGTGTTGTCGACCACCAAGAGCCGGTGGTTTCTCGAGCGTGTGTATTAAACTAACTGCAAATTGGCTCAATGAACTAGCAAATAGGAACTGCGATTTCATTCTGCTGTTAAAGCTAGAGGGCATTGGCAACGTTTGAGGGTCTCAATAATGAAACAGGAAAGTAAGGTTAGTTTTCATCACAAATTAGCAATAAAGTAGAATGCAGACCCCGAGGAAATTAGAAATTTTTAGTGTCCGCGATTTTAAAGTTCGGGAGTAGGGAATAATTTATTTCAATGCTTATTCTGGCTGAAAGAGGTCTGCTTTACTGATTGCTTTCTAGAATAAGTGTCTCTTCAGTGTGACATGTCTCGAGACGACACAACTTTGGAGTTTGTACTTTTTTGAAGATTTTTACCATTGGGGATGATCATTGCTACATGTTGGGCAACTGGCTAGGCCTAAAAAGAAATGTAGTTTTCAAAGACAGTAACGCAAACCTATAGTTACCGATTACTAGGCTGAGAGCTGCCAGCATACGTCTTTGGTTCGCGCCCCTACTATTATTTATTTATTATCATATTATTCAGCATTGAAAAATATAACTACCTAATGGAAATAAAACTTAGTTGTCCGTGAAGATATTTAGAATCAAATCCGCATTAAAAGCAGTTTTAAGAAATACGGGAACCGACCGGCAAAATGTGATTTAGTCTAGCTATGTTTATACTACTTCCTGGGGATGTGCCTGCGGATGGCGACGAGGATAAAAGCCAGCCAACGCATTGAAACCTCTTCTCTTCTCTTTCCGCTCCGTTCTTAAAACCGTGTGCGACAGAAGCGTTTGGTCCGAAGGTACTAGACTGTGAAAATCACAACGAAACTTTACGCAACGACACGTGCTCTCCTGCTGCCGACTGTATCTTCGTCTGTAACTCCACAAAGTCATAAAGACCATGTGGGTGTTACGCAGGAGAGAGTTGTATAGCTAACTCACAGCCTAAGCGGCTTTCGGTACGCATTCGGTAGCCAACAGACTTTGTCTCACGCAACAAAGAGAAAGTGGGAAGCATAGCAGAGTCAGTAGAGAATTTGAGGTAGTGAGTAGCATAGAAGTAGCAGCTCAGGACCGCTGAAAAGGATGAGCCATAGTCGGCAGTAGGAGAGGAGTTGTCGTTGCGTAAGAATTGTGGAAGCGAGTTCCACAGTCTAGGACCTGCAGAGGTAAAGCTTCTGTCACCAACTGTCTTTAAGCGGAGGAATGGGACAGCTAATTTATTGTCCACAAAGGACCTGAGGGCGCGAACAGGCTGAAACTGATGCAGCAGTTCAGCTAGGTACGAAGGAGCCAAGCCGTGGCGGGTCTTGTGGGTCAGCGTAAGAACTTTGCTCTGTATCCTTTGCTCAACCGGCAACCATCCCAGCTCTTTCAGCAAAGAAGATACGTGCTCAAACCGCTGGGACTTGAAGACCAGCCTTGCAGCCATATTCATAGTCCGCTGTAGTGGCATAATAGCTTTGTTTGGCAGCCCAGCCAAAAGGGAATTTCAATAATCAAGCTGAGACAGAACTAAAGAGCTAGTTAAATTGTTTCACAAGCCACTGTGGGAGACAGCTCAAATCTTGGATTGAGATCGGATGTGATGGCTAGCTGTAGAGGCAGTCTTCTGAATGAAGCTTTTAAAATTGAGGCAGCTGTCGAACATGACACCTAAATTTTGAGAACGCGGTGATGGTCGCACAATAGCATCACCTATTAGAACAGAAAAGCCTTTTAATCTAGCCACCGCTTAGGGTGTCCTGTGAGCAGCAGTTCGGTTTTATCATCATTTAGTTGTAGGAACTTTTCCGACATCCAGGATCGAATGTCGGCTAGGCAACCATTCAGTTTCTCACTTGCCGCAGCAGATCCCGACGGTTTAAATGACAAATACAGCTGAGTATCATCAGCATAAAAGTGATATCCTATTCTATGGGCCTTAATCACTTTTCCCAAAGGTTGAGTATAAATGGAGAACAGCAAGGGACCGAGGACGGAATCTTGAGGGACTCTACAGGTAACCCGTCTCGTGAATGAGACCGACCCCCACACGACACGGAATGAACACGATCAGACAAGTATGATTTAAACCACGCCAGTGCTTCGTCTGCCAGAGCGATCGTTGTTCTCATCCGTTCAAGCAGAACTTCGTGTTCCACATCCAAAGCCATCCATATGTCACAACTAACCAGAGCTGCCACACCCATGCTACTTACTACCTCAGCTGACATCCTACTCAGCTAGGTTTCTATTTTTCTCTTTGTTGATTAAAATAAATTTGGTCGACTGCCGAAAGTCGCCTAAGCTTTGCAACGTTCTATAGAAAGTTCGCATGCGTAACGCCCGTCTAGTTTGTGCGGCTTATTTAATTACAGACGGAGATACGCTAAATTGAATTGCATATTAGTCAGTGCACATGAAGGTGACAAAGTACATCGATCCCCAATTACGTCCGGGGTAGCCAATCCTCATTTAGGAAAGCGTGTTCGGTAAAATAGCGTAATAATTCTAATTTTTTTATACATGCATACAATAGTTACACTTTCAATTTGGTTGTTACTGCAAGACTAGTTCTTGATTACTAGGCCTTCGTTTACTCGGAAAGAAATTCATCAATTTAACGAAAGTACTGGACCACTCTATCCACTCTGGATGGTCGACCACACTTTATGTAAGGCACACACACACACACACACACACACACACACACACACACACACACACACACACACACACACACACACACACGCACACACACACACACACACACACGCACACACACACACACACACACATGAACTCACACATGCACATAAACACACACACACACACACACACATTCACACCTGTACATGGAGTTATAATTATAATAATGATAAGTTGATATAGCAACCTCAGATAACTCAATCTCTTTCTAGGCACTTTACATTTGCTGCAAAGAAAGCACGATCGAACGGTTAGAGGTAGCATGCTCAATAAACAACAAGAATAACTTGGTTAGGGGTTACACGCACAGGGTCAGCATGCAAGCTTGGTTAGTGGCAGCATGCTTAGTGTCAGCACGCATGAGCACATAAAGGACGAATCATAGGGACCTACTAAATGCTGTCATAAATAGATTCGTTTTCAGTTTATTTTGCAATGTGGACGAGTCGGGAGATGCAGTGAAGAGGGGAGTGAATTAAAGACGCTGGGAACATACAACAAAAGGCACGGTATCAAAAGGACTTGAGACTTGTACGAGGTATAGGTAAACGGTTAGATTCCAAAAAACGGGTGGTACGATGCTTAGCCTGGTAGGTTAGTAGATCGGATTGGTAAGCTGGAACCAAAAATGAAGGTACCTGAAAGTTAGGGAGGGACAACACCTTGAATTCGATGTATTGCTTGACTGGGAACCAGTGCAGGTCAGCGAGAAGTGTTATGATGTGGCAGCTTCGATGCTCAAGACTGACAAGCCTAGCTGCAGAGGTTCACACTAGATGTAAACGCCTAAAGGCACAAGCCGGTAGGCCAGCAAGTAGTGAGTTACAGAAGTCACGACGAGATGTCACAAATGGATGGAATAATTTAGAAGTGGTATCTCTGTCTAAACAAGCCCAAACTTTAGCAGTGTTGTATAGCTGAATGTTGGCAGACTTGACTGTAGAGCTGATGTGGTCATCTAATTACAGGTCACTTTGGAACATGACACCTAGATTTCGTGCAGACTCAACAGGAAATATGCTGGCAGAGTCGATTGTGAGCGTTAACCTTTCCAATTTCTGAATCTCACTAGGTTTTCCCATAACAAGTAAGTTTTATTTATCCTCATCCAAATTAAGAAAGTTTGCTGCTATCCATGTGTGGATGCCATCAATACATGCAGCAAGGGAGGTGAGAGAATATCTGACGCTTTGTATGCTGCCACTAACCACACGTGCATGCTGACCCGGTGCATGTCACCCTAACCGTGTTATTCATGTTGTTTATCAAGCATGATATTACTCACCATTCAATCACGCTTCCCTTTGCAGCAAATGTAAAGCACCTAGAAAGAGATTGAGTTCTCTGAGGGCGCTTTATCAAGTGCATTATTATTATTATTGTAGAAGTGGAAGCCTAGATTGTGCTTGGCCATCACACCGGCGAGAGGAAGAATATAAACTGAAAAAAGAACTAGACTGAGCACAGATCCTTGAGGTAGCCCATATTTAAGAGGTTCATCGGAGAATCTTTGTCCATTCACATCAATACGCAGGAGTCTCCCACTAAGACAGGACTTAAACCGTTGCTATGCAGTGCCATTGAATCCCAGGCGAGATGAGAGGCGCTTAAGAAATAATTGGTGATCGATAGCATCAAAAGCTGCCGAACGATCGAGAAAAAAGCTGAGATACTCTATCTAAGTCTGCATTCTTAGTAAATTGGTAAACACCCGAAGGAATTCTGACTCTGTGTAGTGATAAGCTCTAAAACCAGACTGGAACTAACTAGCAAGGTTCGAAGTTCCAATATATGAGTTGTGATGGTCTGCCACGACTTGTTCCACTGTCTTTGATGAAAATGGTAGAAGTGAGACTGGGCGGAATTTGCTCAAATTCTTTTAGTCTCGTGTTGCTTTCTTGACTTGTGGCCTGACTGCAACCTTTTTGAAAGGTGCAGGGTCATGGCCTGAGGCTAATGACCTAATTATGATGTTAGTTATGCATGGCACCAGCAGATCGATGCATCGTCGAAGCAGGACAGTGGGAATATGGTCCAGAGGAGTAGTGGTCTTGCTTGATTGGGAAATAAACTTCCTGACGAGGTCCCTAGTGACCTCCTTGAATGTAGACATTGAAGCGCTGCAATGAATTGAGGGACAGTAATCTAGCGGTGGCGCTGCTATCTTAGGGATTGACTCCATAGTTAATGTTGTCTATCTTGTTGGCAAAGAATCTAGAGAGGCGATCAGCTAGATCATCGCAGTTATTATCAGGTCAGGAGCTAACATGGGAGCGGTTACGGACACGGTTGATCGTCGAGTTCCCCATTTTATGATTGTGCATCTGTGATTCAAAAATGTTTTTTTATAGAATCTAGACTTGACCCTTGCTAGGATTGATTAGTAGGATCTACAGTAGTCCTCGTACGCCTGTCGGTGGACAGTCAGTCCTGATCTTGCGTATGCTTTTTCAAGCTTGTGCTAATTAGACCTGGCTAGTTTAATATCTATAGTAAACCATAGCCCGTCTGGGTGAGGTTACACAGTGAGCTTAAGCAGAGGTAGAAACTCGTCGAGCATGTCAGCTAGTGTCATTTTGTAGCCCAAAGATTGCAATTCGGAAGGAGAATTGAGCAGCAGAGGCGAAGCAGATATTCTCGCACGGACAGCATCAATGTCAATGGTCTTGAGGTTTCGCGATCCGCGGGCGATTTTAGATGAAGAGCAGGAGGGCACTCATTGAAGACTGAAAGAGATCAGCATGTGTGGTCGGATAAGTAGGATTTGTTAGTAATTGGTGATGACAGAGTGCAGTCGTGTGAGAGAAATAGGTTTGAGTGCGTGACCCTTGATGTGAGTAGGGCCACAGTATGAGCCACAAGAGACAATGAGTCAGCCAGTGAACAAAATTTAGTGATGAAGGCGTCAGACAAGTTATCAAAATGAACGTTGAAATCATCCATAATGAGGAAAGATAGATATCTTGCCCACATAAGCAAAATGAGATGAGAGAAATTTTAGATAAAGGATGACTTACTACCTAGTGGGCGATAGACTTCTGCCACCATCGGTTGCTGGTTGTCGAGTGAAATCAAGACCGTAGATTCAGAAGACTGCTTCGAGGGTACAACACGAGGCTTGATGTTGAAGTTGGAGTGCTTGATAATCCACTGTATATGTATTCTATCCACGTAGTTTAACGTTATTGTTCCATCAAATTGCTTCACGTCCAGAATGCAATACCCATGAATTGCTTCGTCTGTTAATTTTTTTTCGCAATACAAATAATGCATGTGATGTAATGCCGTCAGATAACTCAAACTTCTTCCAGGTACATAAAATTTGCTGCAAAAAAGAAGTACGATCGAATGGTTAGTGGTAGCATACTCAATAAATAACAAGAAAAAACATGTTTAGGAGTGATTCGCACAGGTTCAGCATGCAGCTATGGTTAGTGGCAGCATGCACAGTGTCAGCACACATAAGCACATGAAGGACGAATCACAGGGACCCACTAAACGCTGTCATAAATAGATTCGTTTTAAGTTTTTTTTTAATGTGGACAAGTCAGGAGATGTCGTGACGAAAGTCAAGAGTGAGTTCCAAGCTATGAGAGCATACGAACTAAAGGCACGGTCTCCAAAGTTTTGGAGATTTATACAAGGCGTGTGTTAACAGTTATATTGCGAAATGCATGTGGTATGATGCTTAGCCTGGTGGGTGAGTAGATCTAATAGGTAGGCTGGAGCCAAAGAATGAAGCCATCACCATCTTAAAATATCACTAAGATCCAACTGCACCATATGGTTATTGCAATGGTGCTTACGAAAAATTTGAACGCATAACAATACTTTTGATTTTGATTATACATCATATAGATTAATTTTCATATTACATATCTGAATTGGCTTCGCACGTAATTCTCTGATATTTCTGTGGCCGGCTGCAACGATATCCACGGATTTCCAACACAACTTCGTGGATTCCTCTCTTTCACACCGATTCTCTTTCAAATCGGAGAGATCAAGGAGGTAACAAGATAAACAAGGTACGATCCGAAGAACAGGTGGCTGAGTATAAATATTGTTTTTCAAAATAGTAGCTATCCTAAGCGTGCCTACAGAACACCCAGTTGCACTGACAGAGTTTTGCAGTGAAAGCCCCACAGGAACCACGAAATGGTGGTGGTGACTGATAGGGTGCAAGCGAAGGCTACGAATGCCTGGGTTTAGAGTGTCTCCGAGTGCAGCGCATTGCAGTCGGTAGTCACGCCAAAATTGAAATGCGCCAAACGTTCCGTGCAGAGGCGGAAGAACGAGCAGCCGAATTTAGGCGTCCCAAATCGGCGAGCTGCGGAAAGCCTCCCCGCCGATATAAATCGGAAAGCTGCTCAGTAGGCTTAGCTGAATTGAGA
The DNA here is from genome assembly GCA_009760855.2 of Cristatella mucedo. Classification (NCBI taxonomy): domain Eukaryota; kingdom Metazoa; phylum Bryozoa; class Phylactolaemata; family Cristatellidae; genus Cristatella; species Cristatella mucedo. The sequence continues at coordinate 515,698 of WPIO01000163.1, forward strand.
TGCAGGCACACAAAGTCGTGATAACCACCGGCTAGCATCAAAGCAGTCGTATCAAGGCATGGCTAGATCACTGCTCTCGCGGGTACCTGTCGCTGACAGCGGCTGAAACATTGGTCGATATTCTTCAGCCTTTGCTTGCATGCCTTAGGGTATAATAGGCATCTGAGTACCGTAGTAGAATAGCGATTCATGTTATACGTTAATCTTGAAAACAATAGCTGGCAGTAAGTGCATCTTAGTGGACTACAGTGGGCGTAGAGGGGTAGGCTACTCTATCGGAATGCGAGTAAACAATTAAAACGTAAATGTTAGCTGATTTAACAGTCTCCTTAACAATATAGCAGTAGAAGAGCTTTAGAAGCATTTCAACACCGCTTGCAGTGGACAATAAGAAATTGTCGGTTGAAGGGATTTTTATACATAGCTTCTTTAACGAGGTTGCACTTAGGTAAACACTCTTCGACTGCGTCGCAAAATTGGTTGTAAACCTCTAAACCTGCATGGTCTAACGTGTGCTCGTTTCGAGATTGATTATTACATATAAAGGCGGCGGCAGTGAATCGCGATGGATCGCCACTGTACAGCAGCCAAGACGGTAGCCGAAATCACAACTGTAGCTTTCTTGGAATAGTAATGCAGTTTTCAAGTTATTAGTTTTCGCAGAAAGCTAAGGATACGGCCACCAGTGAGTGCCTAAATCTTGGCCGGCATCTGAGGCATCTGAATATAATCGGTCGTGCGCTCTGTGAGAAGACGAGAGAGCCGAGTTACGCTTATGCGTAGCCCGTGTTCTTGCTGTTAGGCAAATGAGTCAGGTGGGTCGGCGTCGCAAGAACACTTAATAGTTTCGTACCTCTAAGCCTTCGACAACAAAATAATGTGCTTTAAGGTCACCCAGTATTTTTAAAGACCATGACAAACCTTGACTATAGCAGGAATAAATCATCTTACCAACTACAGTGTGAAATGTAGAAAACAATGTAATGACAGCTTAGGATCCCGATTACGCATGCACCGAACCCCATCCAATTTTGGAATTGAGCACGATGCAGGCAACTTCTTTTTACTGCAAGTCACAACTCTCGTGATGGTAGTTTGCAAAGTATTGCTTGCTCACATATTTTCTGGTTGTTGTCGCATTTACCGTGGGTCTTGTGAGGCAGGCACGATGCGTCAACGGATATCGAGTTGCAAGCAGAGAGCTGTGAAATGAAGAATTCAACAACATGTGAGCTATTTTCTATATGGAAATAACAAACATTCATGTAAAGTTTGTGTGCCGCGTGCATGTGTGTGCCTAAATTTATGCATCTCCAAATGTATGCACGACTTCGCGTTTGCACATCAGTTCGTACGATTGTACATGATTTAAAGTGCTTTTTTTTCTATGCGAATGTCATGTATGTGGTGCCGTATAAAAAAGGGTACATTAAATCAGATTAAAATAAAAATCCATGCGTATTTTGCTATGCGCGAAATCAGGCACTTGGTGGCGGTACGTGACAAGGGTCGAGCACAGCAGCGAGCACTGAGCGGTTCATGCCTCCGGCTCTGCGCTGCTCCTCCGGCTGCTCCTCCACGAAAGAAGACTTTCAGGTGCAGGACCGAAACGGGACAGGATCGAGTATTCCGAATGGATCATGTGCTGATGTAGCATGGTGGCGTACTTTAGACAGTATCCACCGTGATGAACGAGCTACATGGGAATTCACCGAGAATTTGCTGGCAAAGACTGCGACGGCCTCAGGTCATCTTCGACCTGAAGCTAACATCCAAGCAAGCAGACATGTGCCTGTGTTCATCCTGTTCAAGCCGAAGGAATCAACGAGCCTTTGTAGGAGCAGTTGGGACAGTTATGCTGAGAGTCCAAACATTTCAAACACGTCCCCTACAGGAGACCAGCCATAGTTGCTGTCATTACTGTTGACATGTACAATATTTCTGCTTGGCTAATAAAGAAGTAACAGGGGGTTAAGGAGAGAAAGAGATAGCGAGAGAGAGAGAAAGAGAGAGAGAGAGATAGAGATAGAGAGAGATAGATAAATAGGGAGAGAGAGAAATAGAGACAAAGAGAGAGACAGAGAGAGATAGACAGAGAGACAGAGAGAGTGGTAGTGAGAGAGACAGAGACAGAGAGAGTAAAATAAAATGCTGCTGGCAGATATCCGGACTAAAAGCTAGCAGGTCGCTGGCGAGAGGGCCCTAAGCTAGGGTAGGGGCAGGATCAAAATAGAAAAATTGAAACAAATGGTGTTACGTTCGGCTGGACCCAAATAGACACCGTGAGCCACTGTGCAATTCAAACTGCTGCAATTGATATAATAATAATAATAATAAAAATAATAATGTACTTGATAAAGCGCCCACAGAGAACTTAATCTCTTTTTAGGCGCTTTAAATTTTATGCAAAGGGAAATGCAATTAAATGGTAAGTAAAATCATGCTTGAAAAACAAACAAAATTAATAACTTGGTTAGGGGTGACATGCACAGGGTCAGCATGCAAATGTGGTTAGTGGCAGCATGCACAGTGTCAGCACGCATAAGCCGTGAAGGACGAATCACAGGGACCCACTAAATGCTGTCCTAAATAGGTGTGTTTTTAGGTTCCCTTTAAATGTGGTCAGGTCAGGGGATGTTCTGACGCAGATCGGGAGGGAGTTACAGCTGTTAGTTTCCTGGATCATTACCGCCACAGATATAGATCAAACCTCCAGAGAAATAAAAGTGACCAGATACTCGTAGAGATGCGATGGGTATGCCGATTCAATATCTTCATATATATATATATATATATGTGTGTGTGTGTGCGTGCGTGCGTGCGTGCGTGCGTGTGTGCGTGTGTGTGTATGAATAGGAATGCCATGTCCTTCCTCATTCCTCCATGCCTTCCAGCTCGTCGGACTTTATCAACTCCCAGCATGCAGCTTGCATCGCTGACATTTGCACTATAATAGTATCAATCTTTCTCAAATGGAATAGCAACGGAGCCAACTGACTAGTTGCTAACATACCTAGTGCGTCTCTGAAATTGGAAAACGAAGCATTTGAAATAGACTCGGCCAGCATACTGCCAGTAGCATCAGCATTTCATTCGGTTTTACTGTTCCGAAGTGACCTTCCGCTAGACGACTGCATCAGCTCCAAGGTCAAATTTGACAAACTTCAGTCGCGTACGATCGCAAAAATATAGGCCTGCATTGAAAGCGATACAACAGCCAGGCAGGCATTTTGTGCTATAGCATCATGCCTTCACTAACTCACTCTTGAAATTCTTTACTGCATAAGCATACAGTTTTTGCATAGCTTTGAAGCTAAGCATGTCTGTCGTGAACCTCACAATTACAAAATTAAAACACTTCAACTGATTTGCACTGGCTTTCAACCAAGCAGCGTATTGATTTTTTGGCTGCTGTTACTCACTTGTATAACCCTTTAATACTACTCACCCTCGTACCATTCCAAACTTCTTTCCAGTCACTCTAGGCATCGAACCAGCGGTTTTTCTAATTCAAGTTGTTTAGCTGTGCCTCTAACCAACCTCTAATTCCTGCGGGACTTTATCTTTAGTTCGTATGCTTCTAAAGCTTGGAAATCGCTCCCTAAGTATGTCATGACATGCCTTGACTTAATGATATCTATGGAATCTAGAAACCCACCTTTTCCTACCTGTATCTTTCCATTCCTTTGAATTGTCCTTTATGAGCTTATGAGTGCTGGCACTGTGCATGCAAATCACTAACCAATAAACAGGGTTCCTTTCCAGCATACATAAATTTCACAGAAAAACATTTAGTTCTTTATTGATGCTATGGCAACGTCTTAAAATTATCATCACTACATCTTCCCTAGGTTACATTGTGTCAGTGTTCACGTATGTTTGTGTGAATGCTCGTACACTATGTATGCACATATTTGCATTAGTGTGCCCCTGCGGCTAATGCACATCTTTTAAATTGGTCGGCTGCAGCAAAAATATGTATAGTGAGCTTGAAAACCCTTTGCAATTTTCTTGTCGTACGTTGGCAGCATTGAAAGTGCCACGGAAGCCTTTTAAATTGCAGCTTCAGCTTGTTCAAATCTAGCTGTTTACCTTGCTCAAAGGAAAAGCCTTACCTAACCTCAGATTGATGACAACGCATTTATCAAGCTATGCTGCGTGCGATGTTTCTTATTTTTTGGAGGAACTTTATCTGAATTCACAGCCAGTCAATTTGACCTCTCTTAGCTTTGCGATAAAGCTCTTTCTTATGAGCTCTGCGGCGCTCACCAGCATGGACGCAACGTCAGCCTACAAGTGCTCAGATTCGCTCAACGTGGATCACTGTTCTACAGTGATGAGCAACTTTGTACTGTCTTTTAATTTCTTATGCCCATAATGGTGCTGCTGGCCCGTTTAGGTTGCTGAAATTTGCAACAGTCATCTACAGAGCATAGTAAAATTACATTTCATAAAAGCTGTCCATTTTAGCCCTCACAGCTGACGGCCATCCTGCATGGTCTCGCGCTAGCCCAGCGACTGAGACGTGGCATGACGTGGGACGAAGGAGCCAAGCCGTGGCGGGCCTTGTGGGTCAGCGTAAGAACTTTGCTCTGTATCCGTTGTTCAACCGGCATCCATCCTAGCTCTTGTAGCAAAGGAGACACGTGCTCAAACCTCTGGGACTTGAAGACTAGCCTTGCAGCCATATTCATAGTCCGCTGTAGTGGCATTATAGCTTTCTTTGGTAGCTCAGCCAAAATTCTATTACAATAATCAAGCCGAGACAGAACTTAGGAGCTAGTTAAATCTTTTGCAAGCAACTTTAGAAGACAGCTCCTAATCTTGGATACGGATCGGACGTGATGGCTAGCTGTAGAAGCAGTCTTCTGAATGAAACTTTTAAAATTTACTCAGCTGTCGAAAACGACGCCTAATTTTCGAGTGAGCGGTGATGGTCGCACAATAGCATCACCTATTAAAAGAGCAAAGCCTTTTAATCCAGCCACACACTTAGTGTGTCCTATGAGCAGCAGTTCAATTTTATCGTCATTTAGTTTCAAGAAGTTTTCCGACATCGTGTATTGAATTTCGGCAAGGCAAGCATTCAGTTTATCAGTTACTGCAGCAGATTCTGATGGTTTGAATGACAAATACAGCTGAGTATCGTCAGCATAAAAGTGATATCCTATTCCATGGGATTTAATCACTTTTCCCAGAGGATGAGTATAAATACAGAACAGCAAGGGACCGAGTACAGACCCTTGAGGGACTCCACATGTGACCCGTCTCGTGTGTGAGACCTGACCCCCATACGACACAGATTGAACACGATCAGACAAGTACGATTTAAACCACGCCAGTTCTTCGTCTGCCAGAACGTTCAGTGTTCTCAATCGTTCAAGCAGAATATCGTGATCGATGGTGTCGAAGGCAGCTGACAGATCTCGTAGAGCTAGTGCAGTGACATTCCCGTCATCGTTGCCGCGTAGAATGTCATTATTAACACGGAGGAGAGCAGTTCTGGTGAAATGCTGCCTCTTTAACCCTGATTGAAATGCTTCTGACGTTTTATTCTTTTCAACAAGTTCAACCAGGTGCTTAGCAATAATTTTTTCAACAATCTTTGACAAGAAAGGAAGAAGGAAAACGGGGCAATAGTTTTCAAGGACATCTGCGTCTGATCCAGACTTTTTAAGTATGGGTCTAACGATTGCCGATTTGAAAGACTTGGGGACGACTCATTTCCCCAAAGAAGCTTTAAAAATCTTGGTTATGGCAGTGCTAAGTTGGTCTGCCAGTGAAGACCACAGACATGATGGCATAGGGTATTGACGGTGATGTAAGACATCAAAGCAAGGTACAATTGTCATTTGCGTATAAATGATAGCCTGTGCTATCATTTCTATGATGTCCTTGATAACACTGGAAAGAGGGAGAGTACAAAACTGTGAAAAGAAGCTTAACGAGCCCTGAGGTACCCAGTATCGGAGTGGTTCCTCGGATGATCTTTGTTTTTTTGCATAAATACTCAGGAGTCTCCCACTGAGATAGGACCAAAACCATTGCAGTGCCGAGCAAGCGATGCCCAAGCGAGATTTAAGACGGCGAGAAAGACTTCGTGATCGTGTCGCGGTCCCTCCCACCGAATGAAGTGCCTGAAGTCTTACTGGAGGCTGGAGGCTGGAGGCGACGGTCCACGAGTGTATTTTCGCTTGCTCTGAGTAGGCAGAAGCATTGACGCCACGTGCCAAAATGGCCCTAATAAAGTTAAAGTTAAATTTAATAAAAATAATAAATAAATAAAATAATAAAAGATAAACAAAATAATAAAGTCAGTTAATAAAAATAATACTACTTAATTTAATACACCGCCCTCAGAGAACTTAATCTCTTTGTAGGCACTTTACAATTGCTGCAAATGAAGCACGATCGAATGACTGGCGGTAGCATGCAAGTAAACAACAAGAGTAGAGTGGTTAGAGGTGACACACACAAGGTCAGTGCAAGTCGGCGAGAACTAGTTTGACGTGGCAACTGCGACGCAGCGACAGACTAGCCTACCTGCAGAGTTTGTTAATTCCCTTGCAGCGAGTTTCGCATTACATGAATAGACACTTAGTTCTCTTTTGACACTATACAAATGGTCTGCTATTAATTATTTTCGCTTCTTGTTATTGTGGTTACTAGCTTCTCGATTTCAGACAGCCTCCTTTAAGATGCTTCGTAGGCAACTCATTGGCACGCCATCTCTGCTTGAGGCGATGCAGTAACGGGGAGGGGTGGGTGGGGGGGGCGAGCTGGCTGCTTTTCTCCCCATGAAAGCTCCGGTCAGCGGACTTCTCAAAATTACTTGCCGCTAAATGCAATGCCAAAGAGATGCAATTGTTGGCGCTGTAGACTGCGGCAAAATGCGCGCGTGCACCTCAGCTCCGAAGCTGTGACCAGGGGCATCTCACCTGGCAACGATTGCTATGAGGGAGGGACGGAGACTAGACGCACACATCAACGCTAACGAGTGAGGTGACCTCAGCGCTGGGCAACTGTGACGGCTGGAATAGGTGCAGGCGAGCTGTCTCGGTCTCGCTAATTGCCTGCCACAGGCGAATGTCTCCGATCCGAGCACCGCAGAGCGCGTGCGGCGAATAGCGAATGGGCGATTCGTCGCGACCACATGACCCTCTCGAGGAGCTAATGCTGCCGCAGCGGCGGTTCAAGCGCGATAGAATATTTACACTACCTGTGATCGCGGTTAAGTTGGTCGTCTGTAATTTTTTTCAGGGTTTCTCTAAACTTTGTGTGGCTGCTTCGTACATTGCAAGGTGAGTAGGAACGACATTCACGTGCATTCGTGACTGTCTGCGAGTGACTTCCGTCGCTCAGAGCATGAACATAAGCTACCGTCGATACTCGCGACCCTATCGGTAACTCGCTGTCCTCCGCTCCCTTCCCGAAAATTTAGCGTTCCTACTCCATCCTCTCACGTCACGCGATGCTTACGCAGCCAGAGAGACGAGGCTCGACACTCTAGCGCGTCACTGCGTGGCGCCTAAGGAAAGGCGACCGGGCGGCTTTCTTCGAGGTCGCCGCAATTGTAACGCGCACCTCCGCGGTGTCACAGGAAAGCTGACGTGCGGGACTAGTCGGAAGGAAGTGACGCGAGCAAGCCGGAACTTCCGGCCACGGTCGTGAGAAAGTCCTTGCGGCCGTGCGCAGTGACTGATGCCCGCCGAGCGGACCACGCGACCAAGCGAGTGACCGAGGGCGACGTAGCCCAGAATGCCGAGCCGTCACTCTGCCTTTTGCGTCGCCGTCGACGTCTAGTGACGGACGTCTAGCGACGGCACGGTCTAGAGGCGGGATGTGGATTATGGAGAGCTTCTTTTTCAAACGAGCTTAGTAGACCGAGTTCTACTCTAGCTGACGCTTTCGAAATTGTTAATGAATAAACTGGACGCGTACGATTCATTTGCCCCGCGCCATACGCTTCACGAACCTTCATGTGGACGGATGTCACAACGGCATCGCTAGAAAGGTGCTCCCGTCAAGTGGTCGATTTGGGGCGCCGCTGCAGCCGCTGTTGTCTCTGGCAAGCTTGAATCGAGGTTCACGTCGGCACTCAACGCGAGGGATTCTATCGCGTCTACTGCGACTCGTCTGCGAGGGAGGGCGGAAAAGAGATTCCGTCCTCAGCGTCCTCGCGCCATCGAGCGCTCCATGTTCGCTGCATGCGAAAATCTTAAGCTGCGATTTTTTCGAGTGCATAGACGAGCACAGGTTCCGCACATCGGATCCCACGGACAGGCTACTTGTGACCTTCAAAGACGACTGGCGCTCCGTGCGACCGTGCGTCGCCCAGAAAGCTCCCTTGCCGCGTGCATGTCTCGAGCTTCGCACGCCAGCGCAGATCGAACCGATTTGGCGACGACCATTTGCACGCGGTCTAAAGGCGTCGGGTCGAATTTTTGCTAGTCATTGGCGCCCTCTGCCAGCTACTCTTTGCTCCCAGCGATCGGCCCCACCCCGATTTGCTCGCAGCACGTGAAGTGCATCAGGTGACCGCCAGGCGCGCCAAGCGTCGATCGGACAGGGATCCCGTACTTGGCCGGACCTTGTCAAGCCAAATGAGATCCTGCGGAAGAACTCCCGTGCGAGGATAGTATTTCGGTTTACCAGAAAAGCAAGTATTGATTCGTGGCGTTTGGACCAGCTTTTCACTTGAGCTTTTCACTGATGCCTTTCTCGCCGGGTGACGGATCCCGAAAAGGCACTCGCGCGATGGCAAACGGTAGCTGCGGCGGCAGCGGTAGGTGCGAAAGAGGCCACGCACCGGAAGCCACGCACCGGAAGCCTCACACCGTGAGCACTCGCACTCGCCGCAGAAATAGGCTGACAGTCGAAGCAGCGGTGTCGGCATCGGTGCGACGGTCGGCATCTGCTGAGATGCAGCTTCCGTCGCCGCACGGGCCTCAGTCTCCCGTGCGACGACGGAGCCGACGCCGCGCCATCGAGCGGCGTCGGCTTCGAGCAGGCGCACTCAGCCATCGAGCCGGCAAATCGCGCGTGGCTTTGGCCGCCCGGTCGTGGCGTCCGTCGTACGAGCGACGACGGACGAGGGTCGCCGCCGGCCGCCTCGCCTACCACGGCGGCGGCGGCGGCGGCGACGCTCAGCTGATCGAAGCTTTTTCTTTTTTCCCCAGCTGGCTGTGTGAACGAGCGCACGTACGCCGAGACAGCCAGGACCGCCCAGACGGTCTCTGGGGGGGGGGGGGAAGGCTGGGAAGGCCGAAGACGAGACGGTCACACGCCGGATGCTCGACCCTGCGCCGCCGGGTAGGAATCGACAGGAGGCGGCGGCAGTGGGAGGCCCTCTTCCGCCTCGGGAGATGGAGGACCGCGGCGTATTGTTGTCGCGTTGCTGCCGGTTCCAAAATAGCTACCCGAAGAGTCTCGTTCGTCGCGAGACGAAGATGATGAGGCGGAAGCGGAAGCAGGGCGATCGTCGCCGCCGCCGGCACCACCGACGGTGCAGCAACCTCCGCCGTTGCCGCCACCTACGTCTTCTCGCGAATAGGCGGCGGAGAGCAGTTGCGGTGGTGGAATTGGAAGCGACCTGATCGCCTTCTGATGACGTTGCGGGGGCGTCTCGGGCATCTCCACTTGCACCGGCTTCGCCTTGCGAGGCTTCGTGTAGATGAACGTCTCGAACGGATGGTAACCCTTCACGTCCATGTCAGTGTCGGCCTCGGTCTCGCTATCCTCCGACTCCTTAGTGGTCGGCACTATCTGCGCCATTGGCTTCTGCCGGGCGGCGCCGCCGCGAAGCAGCCGCCTCGGACTTCTCGCGTCTGCGTCGCCGCCGCCGCCGCCGCTGCGAGCTGCTGCCGAAGACGACCTCTGACGCGCCCGAAGACACTTCGCCATTTTTCTGACGGAAAAAGAATCAAAGGAACGTGACAGCATCGCACGCCGCCGCTCGATAACTGGACGGCGGTGGCAGCTGGCCTCGCGAGCGGAAAATAACGGACGAGTGTCTAGTGGCCGCCCAAGCGGTTCCTCTTCTCCTCTGCCGCGCTCCGCCCAGGCAGAGCGCGGCAGAGTCTGCCCTCTGCCGCGCTCTGCCGCGCTCTGCCTTCAGGGCTAGCGCGGAGCACTCGCGAGCAGCCGCCGCTGGGAAGCGCCCCGAGCGCTTCGACCAGGGTCTCGCGTCGCATCCGGCAATCGATCGCATCTATCGCATCGCATCCATCTCAGTCCGAGCTCTACTTCGAGCGAGCACTCGTAAACGCAGCGATTCGTCGCAGACCTTGACCGCAGCGCTCGCTCTGCCGTCGGCTGCTTAGCCCAGCCTCGCACGATCGGCTCGTCGACGCTTCGAGGGCTCGACTGGCTGGTGACGGCGGCGTAGGTATCTGGAAATGTTGAGCTAGCGGACTGGAGCAGACCAGCTAGACGTTCACAGGGGAGTAGTGATGGAGTCACCTGAAGCGGCGAGAAGTGCTCGCTTGCCCGCCGCTGACCTTGATAAGTCCGGCGGCCGATCGCTCGCACTCTTGGCTTTGTTGCTACGCAACTCTAGAAGCCGCAGGCTGCCCTTAGTTCGGCAAATCCATAGACGAAGCGGCGACGCTGACGGACCTTGCCGCGCCACCCGCCTCCTTTGTTTACGCGCCCCTAGGCGTTGCTTGGCGACCGACTGCTGTGAATGATTCCTACCCGAGAGCCAAGGGCGGCAATGAGGAGCTCGTCTTCTAAACCGGGCGCGAACGAACGCCGTTGTGAGCTAACAGGTGCCCCCCCCCCTGGCATCATCTACTCAGTGGTATATCGTCATCTGCTGCGACGATCGAGCTCACCGGCACTCGCACGTTGGGCTAGCGGATCTTTCGGCTGGCCCGAAGTGGACGAACGAGCACTAATGTGGGGCTCGTCACGCTCCCTGCTCTCATCACGCACCCTGCTCACCACCCACACATCACCCCCTGACGTTCCCTTGGGTCAGCTACCGCCTGGCCACAAGTCGCAGGCGTCGCTGCAGGGGACTCTCGGGTCAAATCAGGGAAAATTAATGCAATGTATGCAAGAATCCGTGTCAGCTCCTGTGCTTAAGTATGGCTAAAGTGAGATGCTTGTTTTTATCGATCTTTCGGCAGCTTTTGATAAAACCGATCACCAAGTCCTTCTCGAGCACCTCTCATCTCGCCTGGGAATTTCTGGTACTTCATTGCCGTGGCTTAAGTCAATGGGAGACTTCAAAGTATTGATATGAACGGAAAATGATCATCCGAGGAACCATTGAAGTATGGGGTACCTCAGAACTTGGTGCTTGGTCTGGTTCTTTTCACGGTTTGTTCTCTCCCTCTTGCCAATGTGATTGCCGGGCAAAATCAAGGCTTTCACTTCAATGCACATGACACCCAGTTGCAACTTTGCTTTGATTCCTCCCAGCCCTCCAGCACGTCGAAGTCTCTTAACTGACCTACCACCCTACCTTAACTGCTCTCCTGGCTCTGCTCCCACTTTCTCTTTGTTGCGTGAAAAGAAGTCTGTTGGCTACCGAATGCGTACCGAGAGCTACTTAGGCTGTGAGTGCACTATACAAAACATCCCCTCCTAACACCCACATAGTCTTTGTGGCTTTGTGGACTTACATGCGGACGTACATTGCTGCATATATTGCTCACATCCACACATGGGTGGCACCAAACTTTCTTAAACTGAATGATGATCAAACCAACTTACTAGTTATGGACAAAACAAGTGAGAATTTGAAATTGTGAAGCTTTACTATCAAAATTGGCTCTGCCAGCATATCTCCTGTTGCATCTGCACGTAATCTAGGTGTCCTATTCCAAAGTGACTTGTCATTAGACGACTACATCAGCTCTACCTTAGGTATGCCTACTTTCAGCTAGATAACATTGCTAAAATTCGGGCTTGTTTAGACAGGGATACTACGTCTAAATTGTTCCACGTATATGTGGCATCCCGTTTCGACTTATGCAACTCGTTGCTTGCTGTTCTACCTGCCTCTGCAATCAGACGGTTACAGTGGGTACACAACTCGACTACGACTCGTAAGAACCTCAAATTCTTGGGAGATCTCGACTTTAGTTCGTGTGGTCCCATTGCCTAGAACCTACTTCCGATTGGCATTACGACATCCTCTGACCGGACGCATTAAAAAAGAAGCTATAACTGAATCTACTTATCACAGCTTTTAATAGGTCCGTGTGATTCATCCTCTGTGTGCGTACTTGTGCTGACACTGTGCATGCTAGAACTAACCATATTTGCATGCTGTCTGAGCATCAAACCTCTAACCTTGCTATGCTTGGTGTCATCGAGCATGCTATCATTGACCATTCGATCATGCTTTCTTAGTAGCAAATGTGAAGTGCCTAGACAGAGATTAAGGTCTATAAAGGCCCCATACAAAATTACTACTATTATAATAATTATTATTATTATTACGATAGGCCTTCCTTACCTTCTGTACAGGTAGCAAGCCGTCGTGCCGACCGCCGCCGCGGCGACGAACAGCACGGCAGCAAATACGCCAGCGAGTATGGCGCTGTTAAGCTCTATAACGAACGGCGGCAACGCACGGGTTGTCGCAGCCGGCGGCGGCGGCCAGACGGCGGACGCATCGAGTCTCCGCCGCTGCCGCCTGCTCACCAAGACTGGCCGCCGGCAGGTGGCGCAGCGCGGGAAAACCGTCGAGCGAAAGCTGTGAGAGAGGGAGCGAGCGAGCGCGAGCAGCGCCTTCGGTCCGCCGTCGCCGCCGCCATGCAGCGAACGAAGCCTCGCTCTAGCGATGCTTACGTCCGCTGTCGCCGTCGGCCGTCACGTCGGCGGCCTCCAAGTCGGCCGCGTTTAGATCGGGCATGACGGGCGTGCGCTTTTTGACGGCCACGGAGGTGGCCGGAAGCTCGTTGCACGTGACTTTGATCATGTCATTGATGTCGTCGTTCGATACTGGAATTGAAATTCCGAATGGAAGTCGATCTTCTCCGCGCGCTAGCACCGCTTGAAGACGCAGTCTCCCGCCGACTGGCGGCGGCAGCGTGCAGGAGCGAGCCGGTATAATAATAATAATATAATAATATTGAACTTCATAAAGCGCCCTCAGAGAACTTAATCTCTTTCTAGGCGCTTTACATTTGCTGCAAAGTGATACGCAATAGAATAGTAAGTAAAATCATGCTTGAAAAACAAACAAAATGAATAACATGGTTAGGGGTTACATGCACTGGGTCAGCATGCAAATGTGGTTAGTGGCAGCATGAACAGTGTCAGCACGCATAAGCACATCGAGGACGAATCACAAGGACCCACTAAATGCTGTCCTAAATAGGTATGTTTTTAAGTTTCTTTTAAATGTGGTCAGGTCAGGGGATGTTCTGATGCAGGTCGGGAGGGAGTTCCAGGCTGTGGGAGCATACGAGCTAAATGCACGGTCTCCAAAGGATTTAAGGTTTGTACGAGGTATTTCTAGACTGTTGGATTCCGAAAAGCGAGTGGTACGATGCTTTGCCTGATGGGGTAGTGTATCTGAAAGATAGGCTGGAGCCATAGAATGAAGAGACCTAAAAGTGAGCGACAAAACCTTGAAGTCAATCCGTTGCTTGACTAGTAACCAGTGCAGGTCGGCGAGAAGTGGAGTAATGTGGCAACTGCGACGCTCACGACAGACAAGCCTAGCTGCAGAGTTTTGCACCAGCTGCAATCGCCTGATCGCACATGCTGGTAGGCCAGTAAGCAGTGAGTTGCAGAAGTCGAGACGAGATGTCACGAATGCATGGACCAACTTGGACGTGGTATCCTTATCTAAACAAGCCCTAATTTTAGCAATGTTATGAAGCTAAAAATAGGCTGATTTGACTGTGGAGCTGATGTGGTCGTCTAACGAGAGGTCGCTTTGGAATATGACACCTAGATTTCGAGCTGATGCAACTGGAGATATGCTGGCAGAGCCAATTTTGAAAGTCAGCCTTTCCAATTTCTGAATAACACTAGGTTTGCCCATAACTAGTAAGTTAGTTTTATCATCGTTTAGTTTTAGAAAATTTGCTGCCATCCATGATCGGATGTCATCAATGCATGCAGCAAGTGAGTTGAGAGAATTTGAGGTGCTCGAAGGCTGGGAGGGATCAAAGCAAAGGTACAACTGAGTGTCATCCGCATAGAAGTTAAAGCCTAGATTGTGCTTGGCAATCACATCAGCGAGAGGGAGAGTATAAACGGTGAAAAGGACCGGACCTAGCACAGAGCCCTGAGGTACTCCATATTTTAGAGGTACTTCAGATGATCTTTGTTCATTCACGTCAACACTCTGGAGTCTCCCACTGAGATAGGACCTGAACCACTGCAGAGCAGTGCCAGTGATGCCCAGGCGAGATGAGAGGCGCTCTAAAAGTATTTTGTGATCGATGGTATCAAAAGCTGCCGAAAGATCGAGCAAAACAAGAAGAGACACTCTACCCATGTCTGCATTCCTAAGTAGGTCGTTGTATACCCGAAGCAATGCTGACTCTGTGGAGTGATTAGCTCTAAAGCTAGACTGGAACTTACTAGCAAGGTGTGAGGTTTCGACATACGAGTTCAGCTGGTCTGCTGCGACCCGTTCCTGGCTCTGCTCTGCTGACGCGAACATACATACATATATATATATATATATATATATATATATATATATATATATATATATATATATATATATATATATATATATATATATATCTGTGTGTACGTGTGTGTGTGTGTGTGTGCGTGTGTATATACGCTACGTATACTCGTATAATGAATACTCTGTGCTCTAGAGTCGTCTCATTTACACTGAGCACACACACACACACACACACACACACACGCATATATACACATACATTCGCGCGCGTCTGTGTGTGTGTGTGTGTGTGTGTGTGTGTGTGTGTGTGTGTGTGTGTGTAGATTCAGTGTAAATGAGACGACCCTAGAGCACAAAGTGTTGGCCTTCCACTGCCCTCTGCTCGTACTTCGGATGGGTTGCACATGCGTATGCCGTCAGAACTATATTAAGTGGACGCCACACTTGCCGGAATTTACCATCTCGTAATTGAGTAGGCTTTCGATGACCAATCGGCAACCAACAACTTTGTCACCAGAGTCATAGGATAATTGAGAGCTGCAGATAAATGTCAAGTACAGCTTAGGATATACCTATAAGTAGCAGCAGAGGACAGCTAAAAAAGGAAGTGCTGTAATCGGCCGCAGGAGATATTTTTCTTATGTAATAATGCCTGCGTTGCAGCTTAAGTCCGGTTGGGGAGATTGTACTGCATTGGGAGCGCGCCATTAGGTCTCTGCCCGCTGCCTCAGGGCTCGGTCTTCACGATCTGCTCCTGGGTTCGAGTCCTGCAGCGGTAGGTCCTCTATTGACCACTGCAAGCGTTTGGGATAGCCGGGAAGGCTGTTCGGCCGCTATGTAAATGAGGCTGTGAAATAAGCGCATTAAAATATCTGCAAAGCCGAGAGAAAGGAAAGGGGAGCTAAATCACTGCCTCGGAAGAGCATCCTACGGCAAAGCGGACATTGCGACAATGCAGCAGCCGTTAAGCCCGGTCTTGGAAGCCAGGCCATGCGAGGAGGAGGAGGTCTCCTCGAAGTATCCTAAAGCAGAGATCTGCAAACTCGGTCCTTTTGGCCAGACACTGACTGCCCTTCTAGCACCAGCCCAGTTTAACGCGCACCAATCATTTATTGTTGGATCCGGCGGCCTAATTGACTTGTCGCGATTTTACTCCCCTTCACGACTGCTGGTTACAGCTCAAGCTGTGGCCCCCGTTTTTAATTTGTAGAACAGTGCAGCTATCAAGCGCTCGTATGAAACAGAAGCAGCGCCTGATTAAATGTCTACCCCTGGTAAATGCCGCACGCGTCTATGGGTCCGTTGCGATGTCTGTTTGCTCGTCTGGCCACACCCACTCCGCCGAGCCGGAGGAAATGGAGGCGGTTTCTTCTGGCCTAGTGTGCCTTTTATTGACTTCCTGAAATGGCCTAGTAGTCTAACAATTTTGCCGACCGGTGATCTAGAGCATAACTGCCCAAGTATTATATGACTTTGACCGCTTTACTATCTAACCACGACTTGCGACATTACCGGTTCCTAGTCATTATAATTCAGGAAACACGAATAATATGTCAGCATTTACCGTCCGACTGAATTTGTATCACGCCATTTCAATATATATAATAATAACTATTATTATTATTACTATTATTATAGCAATCGGATACTTGTTTAGCGAAATAGGAGAACTAATATCATTCTAAGAACTTTGCATATCTGCTGCAGTGCCTCCTATATTTACCTAAAACTCTAATTACTTTTATGTATACAGGTTTACAGGTATTGCATACATGTATACAACTCCTAAGTTGAGCGGTGCTATAAACTCTGTTTGTGAAGCAATAATATTACCATTGTAATTGAAAAATGCTAGCATCGTGGAAGCTGAGCTAGCATCCATGTGCGCTCTTAGGCTGCGATCGAACCCTACGCGCCCGCAGAATCCTCTCGAGCCCTCGCTATTAGTGCTCGCTCTCCGGTTCACTTTCAAGCAGTGTCACTGGCCTATCGTATACAGGTACGTCTCGTAGATCGCAGCATACGATAGCTTAGGCATCGTCTCTGCTTGGTGTTTATGCGTCTGAATTACGCACTCAAGTTTTCTAAGGGAATCGCTGCGTTTACGTCGGCTGCATTCCGCATGCGACTGACGCATCCGGCACTCCCGCCCGCAGTGGCATGCCCGGCGGGCATTTTTGCATACCAAAAGATAGCAGTTGTGGCCAACTGAACGAACCGGAACAATGCGAAAGCGAAACAGGTGTTCCTGGCTACGCAGTTGAGGCAGAAGCGCGCAAGGGCACACCGTGCCCGTTTTTGTTAAGTTCTTCAGCACTAATCCCTTTAAGTCCACGCCACATTACGGTTCCGAGACGCTGCTGCGCCGCCATTGCGCGTCGAGCGGCCTGGCGGGGCAGGCGCTCTGCACCTCGCGGCTCCCGCATTATCTCTGCGTCGTCGTCGATATCGCGAACGCGGGCTGAGCGCCTTCAGCAATTCACCTCGATCGACTGCCGCGTACCTTGCGAAATCCTCATGCGCTATGCGACGGCAGCGCGCCGGCACTGACCACCCGCATGAGTCATCCTAAGGCGACAGACCGGGTGCGTCTCTCTTTCGTCCAACCAATCTGGGCAAACCGCTGAGCGCCATTGCACTTCCGGTGCCTTTACAGGGTGCTTAATAGAAAATTAAATACTAGCTGATTCAACAGCCTCTTTTGCGTAGCGACAGAAGACCTTTACGGCTTTCATCGACCGCTTGCGGTGGCAATAAAGGTTCGCCCACCGCCGGATTTGAACCCACGACCTTGGATCTCGGTTGTGAAAAGCACCCGCATTACCTAGTGTGCCACCACGGCACACCGAGCGACCCCTACCGGCCCGGCTTGGCGGTTCGGAAGATGGCGCAAGAGTGAGACGGGCGGAGAGAACGCCTAACGAGAACGACAGTGGACGATTGTCGCCCCTGAGCGCAGTCTAGACACACGCTTCGGGAGTCCGACCACTTGGACTTCTTCTCCATGACCACTTCTCAATCGGCGCCTGCATTCAAACCCGGAGGAAACGCTCTCCCGGGCTGAGCGCGCGGCTGCGGCTCTAAAAGCTTGAGCGAGAGCGGAGGAGGCGAACGTGCGCGGTCGGTGAATCTTCGCTCCCGCGAGACCCCGCCTCATTTTCGCTAAGAAGCCAAAGAGCGAAAGTCGGCGGGACGTGTGGCGAAGGCTGCACTGGCTCGAGACGGCTAAGGAGGCGTGGCCCGGCACTGTCTCCTTCGAGACGACCGACTTGCACAGACGTCCGAGCGAATCGAGCTCAGCCGAGCCGCCTCATCGATCCGCTCACCAAGTGGCGCTGCTCGGCAGGCACAGGGGCCAGGCGCGCGCGCGCTTGCGTACGCGCGCACGAGCACCGCGTCTAAGATCGGCTCTCCCCGATTAGACCGGATGGTCTCCGATGCTCAGCCGACGTTATTGAATCGACGTATTAGTGACGCCCGTATCCGCTATCGAGAGAGAGTGCTAGGTAGCCCGAGAGTTGACTCAAGACAGTTTGACCTTCTTCGCGTAATAGTCTTCAGCCAACAATCGGCAGCTCAAGGAAATCTCATCAGAAGCTAAGCCCTTCCGTAATCGACCGCGTGGCAAATGGGCAGCGACATCGAGCATAAATAATCGGACCCTGACCAAGCCAACTCATGAAAACAAGAAGAAAAAAAGAGAGGTAAAGGTGACTCGGACAGGAAGAGGACTGAGGAAAAGAACTATACACGAAGAAGGCACCGCCCTTTCGTTTGGTCGAGCGGTAATGTGCTTGCCTGCATTGACCGATGCCCGGGATCGCGCTCTGCAATGAATATGTAAAGCGCCTGGATTGAGATTAAGTTCTTTTAAGGCGCTATACAAACCAAGAATATACATTTTTCTAAGAGATCTGGAGAGGGGAGCACGAAAGTTGGAGGATGGAGGAGAGCGAATGGGACAAAGAGAAATGCTGGAGAGAGAGAGCAATTATGAGAGGAAAGACAGGGGAAAGCAAGGTAAGAGAACTGGGGCGGGGGGAGAGCGAGCGAGAGAGAGAGAGAGAGAGGAAACGCGAGGTGAGAGAGGGAGACAGAGAGAAGAGTTTAGACACAGGCCGGCTGGCAATAGCGAAGGAGAGAGAGAGAGAGCGAGAGAGCGAGAGAGAAAGATATAGGCATAGGGGGAAGGACAGAAGACAGATGCGCTGACAGACATTAAGACATTGAGGAGAATGAGAGAGACACGGAGAGAGAAATGTGGCGGTAGCCCTCCCCCTCTGTCTCGTGCATGGGCAAACCGCTACTGCCACGGCCGTGGTCAGTTGGAGCCGCTCATCAGGCGTCGCGAGAAGGAGTAGGACTCGCTGTTATTCTGACCGTTTGCCCCTACGTCAAATGCCCTTCGCGCTGGCTCGGTCGGCTTCGGCGCGTCCGCGTACTACTGCAGCCGCGTCCGCAGCCCCTTCGCGGCGCCTGGGACAAGCGTGCTTTCGCCGCTGTACGCGTGCGGCCGAGCCAAGGAGAATCGTTGCACTCGCGCTCTGCACTTGGCCTTCGCGAATCGTCGAGTGCGTAATAGCGGCGCCGAGCCGCAGCTGCACAATACGGCGTCCTCGCGGAGAGCCGCGTGCGGCGGCGGCTGCGGCGGCTGCGGCGAGGCAATTAGGACTTCGATCGATTCTACATCTGCACCGCGATGCCAGCTATTATCGCTTAAGCGCGCGCGCGCGCGCGATAATACTTCGCCACGGTCGCTCCATCCAACAGGTCACACAGCCTGCGGCGCGAAGCCCCCTGGTCGCGGCGGCAGCTCGCCGAGCGGCCACCTCCACGCCGCCACTCAGCGAGCTGCTGCCATCGCCACCGTGTCGACGGTTGTACTCCTTTTGAACGCGCCGCCGAAGGACTCGCGCCCCCCGGGGCGGCGAAACGCGCATTTCGCCGGAGCGCGGGAAATGATCGCCCTCGAGCTGCTTTCGCTTTGTCGTCTGCACGTTCTCACTCGAGGGGCGGCGCGAGCAGCGGCGCGTGCATCGACGGCGATTCGCCGCCGGAGTTATTTCCTGTAGGTGCCTCTAGTTGCGTTTCGAGCGTGCGCACGGTCTGCGACCGCCGCCCTCGCGAGAGCGTTGGCCGTCAAGAAGTCGAATTATACAAGTCAAAGGTTAGTAGCTGGTTAAGAAGCTTCATTTATATTGCGACATAAGAGCCCTAATGGCTATCGACACTTCTTGCGGCCGGGCTATAAAGGATCGCCCACTGCAGGACGACTCGAACCTGGCGACCTCGGTCGTGAAGGGCGGGCCGCGTGACACGGGCGTCGTGAAGCGGGTCGTCGCGTGACCTCGACCTGAGACGAGCGAGCGCGCTCGTCTCAGCCCCTCACGCCCCGCGCCCCACGCCCCGCGCCCCGCAGCGGCGGCGGCGGACTCCGCGATCCGCGCGACTCGACACGAAGCGGCGGGACAGGCGATGTTTCGCCGGGACTTCGAGCTGCGCGGCGGGCGAAGTCGAGCGGCTCGCGCGGCGCTCGACGACTCGTCGTGTACTGCTGAGCGCCGCGGCGGCGGCGGCGGCGGCGACTGCGGCGGGGCGCTGGCGAGGCTCGACGCCGACAAGGCTCGGGCCCCGCCATCGCCGGAATGCCGTCGTCGCCGACGTTCGCTCGCCGCCGCCGCCGCAGCGGAGCAGCGAAGCAGCGAAGACCGAGCTCCGCGAGCTCGGTCTTCGCTGCTGCTGCTGCTGCTGCTGCGGATTAAGCGCCGGCAGTGCGCACCGGCGGCTCGCGAGAACTCGCGAGAAGAGCTGCGGCGTCGGGCTGGGAAAGAGTCGACGCGGGAAAATGTATTAAAATTAACAGTAGCAGCAAGCGAAGCATTTGCATTTGCCTCGCGAGAAAACTGAATCTGTCGAGTCGCACTGCGACGATGCCAGAGAGAGAATGCACGGCAATTGATTACAGAAACAATTCAACGTCAGCCGATTTAGCAGGCTCGTTTGTGGGGCGGCAGTGGAGCCTTAGCGGCGGCCGCCATCGCCGCCGCCGCTTGCAGTTGGCGAGAAAGGATCGCACAGCCCTCCCGCTTCGGACCCTCCCGCTCCTTCTCCGCCTCCGCCGACGCCGCCGACGCCGCCGCCGCCGACGCCGCCACTGCGGCCAACGTCGCCGCCGTCTCGAGGCCGAGGCTACTGCACGCGGCCCCGCCCATGCGCTCTGCAGCGGCGCAGCTCCAGCCGGTGACGCCGCCCCGCAGCGGGGCGCGTCTCGCGATAACGTAGCTAATGGAAAGCGCCAACCGCTACCGCTTGCTACCGTACGTAAAGGCCTCTCTGCGCTTGACGAAGAAGAGTATGCAGAATATCGATCCCAAGCTCGGCCGGCGCATTGTCGCTAATTGCGCTCGGCAACTTCTTATTAAATGAGGAGAACGAGGTGACGGCGACTCGAAGGGAAGGAGGGGCGATCGGCGCGCACCTTGGGCACCTCGGCTCGCTCCTCGCGCTCTCCTCACCCCTCAGCGACCGAATGGCGAGCGCGCATCCGAGTTGAGCGCGCGCTGCGCGCTCGCGAGCGTTCTCTGGTCGCCATTGGCGAGCCGCTCTGGCGCTCAGGCTCGCGCGCGCGCGCGAGCGAGAAGCCGCTCTCGCCGCTGCCGCCTGGCGACTCACCGGCGTACTCGATCCACAGCTTGCCGAAGCGCCGGCCGACGACGGGATTCTCGAAGACGAGCTTGTACACCCGGCTCTGCTCCGGCTCGACGTTGTAGCGGTGCGCGCACCGGTAGTAGGCCGTGCTCATGCCGTAGCTGGAGCGCAGCTGCACGTACTGCTTGGCTCGCTCGTGCTGGCACGCCGCCGGGTCCACGTGGCTCGACTCGCTGCCCAGCTGCAGCTCGACGAACGTCAGGCGCACGCGGCCACTGCCGGTGGCGCGCAGGTCGCACACGCACGCGTTCTTGCCCTCCGTGGCGTTCATGTCCATCGGATAGTGCTGCGTGGCCAGGTAGCCTTCGGCGTCCGTCGCCTCGAACGACGAGCACAGCGGGCGGATCTTGTCTGCGACGAGCGGAAGCGGAACGGACGGAGGGAAGGGAGGAGCGAGCGCGCGTCAGCCAGAGCTCCGAGCCGGAGCTGCCGGAGCTGCCGGAGCACCGTCAGCCAAACGGAGCGTGCGAGCGAGCGGGCGCCTGCGCAGGCGCGGGCGCGGGCGCGTGCGCACGCGACAGTACTGCATAGCGTCTCGAAGCGAACCTGACCGGTTGACAATTGTGCACGGTCTCCGAGTGATAATGTTGATAAAAGTAAATAACAGCAATAATAAATTTGCTTAGCGCCCTCGGAGAACTGCATCTCTTTCTAGGCACTTTACAGCTGCTGTCTAGAGAGCATGACCGAATGATTGAGTAAGTCACGACGGCACACATTAGTTAAGGCTGTTGCTTTTCACGACCTCGGTCCCCGAGGTCGCGGGTTCGATTCGAGCGGTGGGCGATCCTTCATCGCCGCTGCCAGTGGTAGCGATAGCCGCAAAGGCTTCTCTGTCGCGATACACAAGAGGCTGTTTAATCAGCTAGTATCGGTACTAACATCCGTAAGCAGCAGGCACAGTTTCAGCACGCATATGCACACGAAGGACGAATCACAAAGACCAACTAAATGCTGCAATAAACAAGTGTGCTGTAAGTCTTTGTATTGCAGCTCAAGAGATCTCAATCTCTTCGAGGACACTTTACATATTTCGGAAAGGAAGCGCGTCAGTCGATTAGTTTTACTATGCACAATTTCCGCAGGCACGAGCACATGACAGACAAGTCTGAGCGGACTGAGCTCAGTGGGGCTGCGAGGAGCAAGTGCTGTGGTAGCTTCCGCTTGTAGATTCAACTACTTAGGTGGCGCCATGTCGTCAGTCAGTCGTGAGTTCCACGCTGCGAAAGCCTGCGAACTGAAGGCACGGTCTGCTACTGATTCGAAATTGGTCCGATACACAGCTAGTCGAACAGAGTCGGAGGACGCCCAGGATCGCACGGTTAGACTGACGTTTGGCCTGAGCACGAAGGGATCTGATTAAATGGCTAGGATTCCGAGCTAGAGCAGGAAGGTATCCTGAAGGCTTGAAGGTTTGAAACTTGACGTCGATGCGCTTCCTACCACGGAGCCAGTCTGAATCGATGGAAAGTAGTGTAGCATGTCATTTTTCACCTTCACCACAGACAAGCCGTGTCGATGCAGAGTTTTGCACCCGCTGTAAGCGTCCCATTGCCTCAGCAGGAAGACCGGCGAATAGCGAGTTACACGAGTCTAGGTGAGAATTGACTATTGTTAAACTTCGACGCTGGCCTTTTATCGCTCACCTTCTCACTATGGGATTCTAGCGCAACTCGCTCGGCGATTCACATAGAAAGGAACTTTAATGGATTGTTCGCTTCGATTGTTCGCCGGTCGAGTCGTCCGCCACACTTGTTCAGAGTAACAAAAAAGGTGGTGCCCCTGACGGCGCCGACGATCGGTCACTTGTTCAGTCTTGTCCGAGTCTCGGCCCACAAGTAAAACCACGTTTGGCTGCTGAGTCATTGCCAAGTCTTCCCCATGTCTGGGACCACTGCCTCCGCCCCCCCGCCCCCCCCCCCCAGTATTGGTAACGCATAGTACCGAAGACTCAAGTAGCCGGAAGCAGGTAGAAAGCAAGAGAGATCGCCGGGTAAGCCCCTGGCTTCCGAGTTAAGCGAACGAATCGTCTAGCGAACACTCGCGGAGGCGGCGGAGGCGGGCGGCGCGCTGTCACCTACCTTGCGGGACGCACTTGTAGATGACCACGACGGCATTGGCCTGGCCGCCGGTAGGACAGCCCTCCTTGCCGGCGAGGTAGGGTGACGTCAGGTCGGCCTCGCGAAGCACACACAGCCGCTCGCCGGTGCAGTGCTCGATTTCGCGCTTGTTCGCCGCCGATACGGCGTCGTCAGGCCTGAACTCGACCACGCGACACGAGTTGATGCGATAGTAGACGTCCGTGACGCGTATCTTCTCGCCTCCGCTCGGGCACTTGATCTGCATGGCCGTCGTGAGGCCGGTCCTCGGGCGATCGAACAGCGACTCCACTTTATTATCGGAACCTGAGCGATCGCGATGGGCGTTTCACTGCCGAGGCGTAGGGCGGCAAAGCTCGGTCGCGAGCTCGGTCCGAGCGAGCGCGTCTCGCGCTTTCGGATGCCACTTTTTTCTCATATGTCCAAGCGACGCTCCCCGAAACCACCATTTAGCGTGCGGCCGCCAGGCGGCGACCGCCAGGTGGCAGCAGCTGCAGCGCGCTCTCAGCAGAGAGGGCCAGCAAGCCGGGGCGCGGCCTTGGCCTTGGAATGTAGTTCGCCTGCGTAGCGTCCAGAGAGACACTAATCTCTACGTAGGTGCTTTACAAGTCCTGCATCGCTCGAGCCCACAATATTGGTCTTCGAAGGCTAAAATCGTATTCCTAGGCCAGGCCAGGCACGTGCCCGCTAAGGCCTGAATGCTCGGTCGATTCGGGCCCTCCAGCGAATAATTCGACGCTCGAGTCGAAATTCGACGCTCGAGTCGAATTGACGCTACAAACATGACGACCAGCTCGGTTCGTGCATTCTTCCGCCAGCTGCGCGCGACCTGAGACGCGCTTGATTGCGGCCAGTCCTCGCGGCGAGTTCGCGCGGTGCCGCTCGTGGCTTCACCGGCGAATCAATCCCCGACGTCAGCGCGCCAATCGAGCTGCTGTTGCTGCTGCTGCCGCCGCAGCAGCAGCAGCGGCGCTCGCTTCCGGCAGCTGCTCTCCGGAGGCGTTAGCACCCGCAAAAGTCAATTTGTTACGCTAATCTCCTCTGTCAGGCGGATCCTCGGCGGTTTGATCTGAGCCCTGTGCGGCGTCAGCCCTGGGCGGCCCGATCAACGAGAGTTCAACGGCGCTCGCTCGCTCGCGAGGGGCGGAACGAGGCTGGGCTGGCGCTCGCGAACGAAACGCCGGCCGTCCGGTCGGACATTCTTCAAGACGATTCGAGTGCGGGAGATTCGAGCGGCGAGTGGTCTGCACTCGAGCGGAGTGTCGCCGCCACAGCGTCGCGAATCTCCCCGCGGACGCCGCGTTTTAATCGGTCGGCGATTGAGCTTGGAATAGAGCCGCTCGCTGCGCCCCTTCGGCTGCCCGCGGCTCGCCGCGCCTGCCGCCGCCGCCGCCGCGCAGGATCCGGCCGCCGCCATCGCTCCGGTCCGAGTTTCGTCTCTGCGCGCGAGCGCGCTGGCTTGCCAGCAGGACGAGAACCCGCGAAAGTGGCTGCGCGTCAGCTCAGGCCGAGCGAACCGCCCGGGCAGCGAACCGCCCGACAGCGAAGTTCGGATTTCGGCTCCGACCGTGCGGTCGCGTGACGGAAACTGCCCGATACGATGGCGCAAGAGGCCGGCGTCTCCGCGGCCTCTCGAGCGTGCCCGTCGTTTGAAGGCGCCCGCACGAGTTCACTGTCTCGCGAGTTCGCTGCTGCGAAGGCCGCTGTCGCCACGAGAAACTGAGAATGAGGCTGAGAACGCGACGACGAAAGGACGCAGGGACGCTCCTCCGCTTCCGATCACTTTTCGGCGGCTGCCGGCCGCCGCGGCGAGGGCGCCGCCTCTGTCTCGTCCTCCCTCTACCCGCGATGGATTGGCCGTGCAGGCGTAGCGCTTGCGAGGCAGGTTACCGGCTCAGAGGGGGGGATGAATCGAAGTTGCCGCGTCCAGGAAAACGGTGAGCCTCGGAGGGGCGCGCGCCCCCCCCCCCCCAGCCGCTGCGGCCGCGAGTGGCGACCCAGCGTCGAGCTTCGACCGCCGGCAGAAACTACAGCGGTACCGCTTCAGCAACGGACAACGTAGGCGGTGCGTTACCGCTGAACCTTGGCAGCGAGAGATTGCTTCGGCGGAAGCAGCTTTCGCTGTGAAGTAGGAGTCGGGAGGGGGCGACCGCGGCAACGCCTGGCGGAGCAGACGTGCACCGGCTGCTGGCCGTGCCTGAGGATAAATGCGTCAGGAATGCCCGAACTTTTAGGCTGTGCGTTCCATCCACGACATGCCGACATGCCGCCAGCAAGAACGATATTACGGTGACCACCGAGGGGTGCGGGGCGCAGCCATCTTTCTTTACTGCGCGCGGCGCCGCCGCAGTCGCAGCAGCGCCCGAGCGACGGCACGCGAGCGCCGCAGCTGCAGAGCATCTGACGCGGTCAGATGGCGTCAGTGCTGCGCCTCTTCGGGCGGCGGGCTTGAGAGCTACAGGAGGCTCGCTCAGCTCGTGGGTAGCGGCCATCTTTTTAAGCGCTCGCAGCCTTTCGCTCGTCCGCCGACCGACGCGAGCCGTCTGCTGCGGCCCGCGCTGGCGGCTCGCGCCGATCGTCGCCGCCGGCGCTCCGTTCCGGCAGGGTGGACCACACCGCGCTATTTCTCCTCTCCAGCCCACCGGCCAGACGCCAGACGTCTTTTGTTACAACCGGATATTAGCTTTGCCCACCCGCGCAGGCCATCGGGCTCTGCCGAGCGCACTTGAGTGCGTCTGCAATGCGTCGGCGAGATCATGCGGTGCTCAGAAGAACGCGCTCTTGCCGAGTGCGTTCGGCCCAACGGTGCCGGCTCAAGGCGCCGCCGCTGGCCCGAGGCACGAGCGAGCGGTGGATGCGAACGAACGGCAGCATGCGACGCGGCCTCAACTTGGCAAATAGAGAGAGAGAAGAGAGAGAGAAGAGAGAGAGAGAGAGAGAGAGAGAAATAGAGAGAGAGAGAGAGAGAGAGAGAGAGAGAGAGAGAGAGAGAGAGAGAGAGACAGAGAGAGAGAGAGAGAGAGAGAGAGAGAGAGAGAGAGAGAGAGAGAGAGAGAGACAGACAGAGAGAGAGACAGAGAGAGACAGACAGAGAAACAGAGAAAGAGACAGAGAGAGAGACAGAGAGACAGAGAGACAGAGAGACAGAGAGACAGAGAGAGAGAGAGAGAGAGAGAGAGAGAGACAGAGAGACAGAGAGAGAGAGAGAGACAGAGAGACAGAGAGAGAGACAGAGAGAGACAGAGAGAGAGAGAGAGAGACAGAGAGAGACAGAGAGACAGAGAGACAGAGAGACAGAGAGACAGAGAGACAGAGAGACAGAGAGACAGAGAGACAGAGAGACAGAGAGACAGAGAGAGACAGAGAGACAGAGAGACAGAGAGACAGACAGAGAGACAGAGAGACAGAGAGACAGAGAGAGAGACAGAGAGAGAGACAGACAGAGAAAGAGACAGAGAGACAGAGAGACAGGGAGACAGGGAGACAGAGAGACAGAGAGACAGAGAGACAGAGAGACAGAGAGACAGAGAGACAGAGAGACAGAGAGACAGAGACAGACAGAGAGACAGAGAGGCAGAGACAGACAGAGAGACAGAGAGAGACAGAGGAAAAGGAAAGACGCAGTAGCGTCGTCACGATCAGGCTTCGGCGCGCCGGGGTTCGTTTGCAGCGCTCGGAGCAATCGAGGAAACAAATCGTCGATTGATCCGCTCGCACCGCTACGTCGCGTACGCGCGCACTCGGCCGAGTGACAGAGCGCCTCGCCAATCGCTGCCGCCGACTGGCGAGAAGAAACGCGGTACCGTCAGGGTCCGCCGCACTTGAGCGAGTGCGCAGGCGGATGTTCGACTGCGAAACGAGGACCCAGTGAGCGAGGACGCGTGGCGCGAGAGCGAGCGCGCGCCCCGCAGCGAAGCGGCGCGCGCGTCCCACTCCGCCGCCGCCGACGGTGTTCGAGCGGCGGCGGCTGGTCGCATCGCCGGCAGCCACGCTCTCGCGCGCTACGCTCTAACGACTGGGTTGATCGAGCAGACGACGGCGGCGGCGGCGGCGGCGGCGGCGGCGGCGGCGGTGGTGGCGGTGGCGGCGGCGGCGGCGGCGGCGGCGGCGGTGGCGGCGGCGGCGGCGGCGGCGGCGGCGGTGGCGAATCGCCTCCGGGCGCAAGCAAAGCTCGCGGCGGACGGCAAGGGAGCACGCGAGCGCGCGCCAGTGCGAGGCGGACCTCCATTAGAGCATATTAGCTGTGTACATACTTG
Organism: Cristatella mucedo; assembly: GCA_009760855.2. NCBI lineage: Eukaryota > Metazoa > Bryozoa > Phylactolaemata > Cristatellidae > Cristatella > Cristatella mucedo. Next base: position 543,369 of record WPIO01000163.1, read on the forward strand.
CACAGCGCTGTGCATCTACCCGCGCCGCAATCGATAGCCCGTCCGTCCACACACGCTCGCCCCCTGAAATGCCTCCGCCGGCGACTCGGCGGCGCGCTGGCTGGTGGGGGCGGGTGGGTGAGGGAGGGCTCTTGGGCGCCGCTTCGCCGGCTTTCGCGCTTAGGACCTGGCGACTCACCGCGTGCGGTCGGTAGTAAAGTGACTGCGAAGACAACGCCGAGCGGCACGAGCGCGGCGGCGGCGGACCGCCGCGCGAGCGGCATCGTCTGCGAGAGCAGTCGTCGTACGGGCGGCAACCACTCAGAGGCGCCCGCTTCCGTCGCCGGTTTTATAGCTGCCGTCGATAGCCAATGGCCTGCGGGCGGCCGTTGTCCTAATATAGCCTCCGACAATGGAGCTGACGGAACCCGGTCGGCGGCAGCTGCGAGAGTCGGCTCGAGACGCGCGCGCGAGAGGCGCGCGCGTCTCGAGCCTCCGTTGGCCAAGTCGCGCCGCCTCTGCTGCCGGCTCGGCGCAGCGCGGGCGGCGCGCCGCTCTGACGCCACCTTGAGCTGCGCCTTGAGCTGCGGCGGTGGCTGCGACAGCGGCGGCGGCGGCGGCGAACGTGGCAACGGGCGTCGCTCGCGATGGCGACGACGGATCGATTTCGTGGAAATCTCAGTACAAGCGGCCGCGGATTTTTAGCAGCGCCCAGAGGCCGACGTTTCGACCGTGCGCGCAGCGCTCGGGCGAGCGCCACTTCGCAGCCGCGCGGCCATTTTCACGCCCAGCATCTCCGCTGGGGGAAACACGTGACCGCGAGGACACGACGATCGGGCGAGCGTGTGCGCTAGGTGGCGCGCTGGGTGGGTTTGTGGTTTTGGGGCAGCCTGTGCGCACGCAGATCGCCAGACCGAGTTCGGAAAAGCCGCGTCTGGTCTGCGGCAACTCTCGGAGCCTAGCACGCCGAGCTGGTTTGGTCCAGCGGTGAAGGTGCTCGCCCACGACCAAGGTCTGGCTGAGGTCGTGGGCTCGAGCCCGGAGGCATATGTGAAGCGCCTGAATAGAGACTAAGTTCTCTTGGGGCGCTATACAAATGAATTATATTATTAATTATATTATCCGGTCTCGGTGCGCCTGCATCTGCGAAGGAGTCGCAATTCGCCGGTCTACGTTAATAATAATAATAATAATAATAATAATACGCTTGATACTGTGCTCTCAGAGAACTCAATCTTTTTCTACAAACTTTACGTTGAGACTCAGGGCGTGCTCGAGCATTTCAATCGTGGTGCTCCGCGCAAGCGACTCGCTGTGAGAGTATTGTGGAGTATTGTTGAGTACTTGACGGTGCACTTAGTGGCTCTAGGCTGCACGGCCGTTTAGCCCGTCGCACTAAGCCGGGCCGTCGGCTGCAGCGGGATGCGTCGGCCGCCGCTTGTGCGGCGCGAGCTTTTGCACTGTCGTACTTTCTCTACGTTTTCCCTCCGCGCGAGATATGCAGGCCCGGCTGCTAGGGTGGCGCCGGCTGAGCCGGCTTTCAGACAGGAGCGCGCGCGTGCGCCAAGAGCCTCCATGGAAGGTCTTTTAATCGACACCGTGCCGGCGAAATTTGGCAAGGAGGGGCTAGACCTTGGCCTTTGACGAAGGCAGCTGGAGTGTCCGTAGGCATCGCTTCTTCGGCTTCTTCGGTCTGCTTTAGCTCCATTTCCGTCTCCAGTTTTACTGCAAAATACTCATCATTAAGAAATACCGAAAGCAGCAATCACCTTAATTTTCAAAAGCTAATCGGCGTCAGATGGCGTCAAAACGGAGACAGCACTTACCGTCGTCGGATCCACGCCTTGCAACGGTAATGGCAGACGAATCTATTGATGCTAGATGACACATTTGAGCGGTCGGAGCAACCGGAGGGCTGGCTAAGGTGAGCCGCGATTGCTCATTAGGCAAGGTGGCAGCTTTTCACGACCTCGGCCCGAGGTCGTGGGTTCGAATCCTGCGGTGGGTGATTTTCTTATCGCCGGTGCAAGCGAAGGCGATAGTCGCAAAGGCTCTTCTGTCGCTATACAAAAGAGGCTGTCGAATCAGCTGGAATTTATTTTTGGCCAGCTTGCCACCAATACAAAGCACTTATGGGTTCTTCTTAGTGCAAACTAGCGAAATGCAGTAATCCGCCTTTTTATCTAAAAACACGCACATAAATCGTCGTGCGCAATGAAAATTCTGCCATGCAGCTTGTGTAAAAAATATAAAGCGAGCCGTTCACAAATGCGGCATACCATCCAGGTCCATTCTCCCGAACGCCGCCGCCCGCCAGCCAGCCAGCCAGCCAGCGTCACCGCCGCCGCTCGGCGGGCGGTGGCGACGGTGGCTGGCCGGCACGCTCTGCGAGGGCGAAGCTCGGACGGAGCGCGCGCGAGCGCGCGAGCTCTCGAGAGCCTTGCAGCGGCCTCGGCGGTGTAGGGGGAGGGGCTTCACCAACGCCGCACATCGCGGTAGACGACGGAGCGACGGCTGCTCTCTCTCCGATGGCGGGTCCCCGAAGAGAGAGTCCGTTCCGGCCTCTGCGACTTCGCCATGGAGAAGGGGGCGGGGCTCGCAGCGATTTTCGTCGGCCTCTGCCGACGGCGGCGTGGCGCGTCCTAGAGCCCGTCTTACATCCGGCTTGGCGTACCTGTCTTGACGATGGTGCGCCGTAGGTTCGCACTGAACCCGAGAGAGAGAGAGAGAGAGAGAGAGAGAGAGAGAGAGAGAGAGAGAGAAAGAGAGAGAGAGAGAGAGAGACGTGAAACGTGCGCTTGTTTGCAGATCGCTCGCGCGTGCCAGAGCGTGATAGTGCACGCTAGGTGCGCAGCTGTCGCAGAGTTCCGCTGCACCGTGGGCACCGCCCACAGCTTGCAAGTCGTTCTGAAGCGAGGTCGGACTTCTCAGGCGACGGAGGACGAGGAAAAATTGGCCCGGAAAGTGGTAGAGTCCACCACTCAGTGGCAAGATTCGTTCATCATCGGAATTTAATCGAAATGTTTGGATGCAGGATTCCGCTCCAACGACTGACAGCGTCGGTCGCCTAAAAACAATGGCGTCGCTCCTCGCGAAGTCCTGAGAGCAATTTAGTCGCGACCTAACGACGCCGAGCGCCTTAGCGTAGCAATTGTACGCGATTGCCCGCTCGCGGAAGCGCGTTCGATAAAGAGCAATTTAGATAATCGCGGCGGCGTGCCAGCTGCGACGCTTCGCCGCGCACGAGCGCCGCCCGGAAACGCTGAGGCATTCGAGATGGCGCTCACCGGATGTGACTCGAGCTCCAAGCACCGGAGATCAACGCCTGCAGCGCCGCAGCGCGCGCGCTCTCGCCGCCCTCTTGACCTAGCGGCCGCCGCAGCGCTCTCCGAGCGGCAGCTGGCGCGTTTGATGCTCGCGCCAGCGGGCAGTGTCGTGCGAGCGCGCTTCGAGAGCGCGCGATGGTAGCCGCTCGCACCAACTCAGAGAGCCGAGAGAGCCTAGCGTCTGCTATCGACCGGCGACGACCCACGAGCTGACGTCGCAAACAAATTGAACGGATAGCCGCGGCGAGCGCCGAGAGGAGGACGAGAGGAGATACCGTCGCGGCGACTGGCTCGTGCAGTCCAGAGAGGCTGCGGAACCAGCGGAGCTGCGGCAGTAGGCGGTGCCATCGGCGTGGATCGTCAGCGGGCTGGCTGGCCCGGCGCGCTCTCGTCAGGCCAGCGGCGAGTAGCCGCCGCGATCGACTGATTAATCAGAGCTTCGATTCACCGAGTTTGATTGGTGAAAAAGGCAGCGCTGCGCTAGACGCGAGCATCTGCCAAATTTCGCAGCGTTCTCGGCGCACATGCTCTGGCGAGAACGGCCCGAAAAGTTCCGCCCGATCGATCGTGGCATGGCTCCTGCCTCCCAATCGTGGAGACGCGCAGTAAAAGTCAAACGCTATCCGATTCGACGTCCTCAATTGCGTAGCACCAAAAGAATCTTTGTTTGTAGCATGCCCGTTTTGAGCGATAAATTAAGGATCGTCCGCTGCAGGACTCGAACCCACTACCTGGGTAGTCGAGTGCCCAGCCCCTCCCCCGGTTTCACGCAGAGGTAAGGTGCTCACCTTTAAGGACCGGAGTGTGGTGGGCTCGAGCCCTACGTCATATGTGAAGCATTAGAGAGATTGCCCTCTCTTAAGGCGCTGCACAAATTGAGAATTATATTTGCATTTATTGACGCGTGAGCTCCCCTAGGAGCTCCCTACGCCGTCGACGCCGCGAACTTCGGTGCAGCCGCGCACGCGACGCCGACGACGGCGCACCGCGGCGTGGCGTACTGGCGAGATTTAGTGTGCAGACTTTCGCGGACGCGAGCGCTTTGACTGCGTGCAGCGTGCAGCTCGTGAATGTCGGTTTTACTTTTGAAAACTGCAACTTGCTGCTATCGAGGTTTCTCTTAAGCCCTACTATGTTACGGACCCCTCCGAAAAATCTCCTTTCCCACAACGAGCTCCGTTTATCAATTCGCAATTGCTGAGCAATCTTCGGACAAGGAGCAATTATCGAATAGGGCGATCAACCCGGTCCGATGCGGCTGGATGAACGGATCTACGGCATACTTGGACGCAAGCTTATGCGACGCAGGACATCGTGCGTTAAGTTCCGGAAGCCCACAAGGGATCGATCGATCTCTCGAGCTATTCTCTCGCCCAGCGCCAGGGCGTTAACGACGACGCGAACATCCTGCCATCAATGCAGCCTTCCTTGCATTGCACTCCTTTTCTCATATCCAGCAGCCTGTGGAGAAGGCATCGCGGCGGGCCTTGTAGGCCCCGGAGACGCTATTACAGAGCGCCCCTGGAGACGCAATTATAGAGCGGCATAGCTGCGGTCGCCTGGACTTTACGTCTAGTCAAGCTCGCCTCTATCACGGCGCCGCTAAGAGCGACAGTGCAGGGTGCGCGCAGAAGATCTCAGCCGTCGCTCGTCGCTCGGCCGCCCGCGCCCGATCGAGCGCCAGCCGGCGCCGGCCGGCTTTGCGTGCGGCGACAGCCGGCCGCTACGCCGCCATCGCGTGACTCGAAGGTCCGAGAGAGCGAATAGCGCACGCGCGGGCGCGTGTGCCGATCGCGCAGACGTCGTGCGCGAAGAGGCTAGATTGAGGATTTGCGGCGCCTGAGGCCATGGATTTTCTAAGTCGCCCGCTAAGCCCGTTTGCTGTGTCGAACGGGCGTTAAGGATTTAGCTGCCGCCGCCGCCGCCGCCGCCGCTCAATAGCCGGCGCTTCCGGGTCGGTTCGCGTGCGCGTCGGCCGCGCGCGACCCGACCCGGCGCTCGGATGTCGGCGGGGAACCTCTAGCCGGCCGTCAATTTTGCGCACCTTCCGGGCCGCGGTTGGTCGGTCGGTCGGTCGGCGTGCCGCCGGAAATAGCTCAAAGCTGCTTAGCTGCTGCGGCGGCGACGGCGGCGACGGTGACGCCTTCGCCTGCCGTTCGAGTAGCTCGCCGCTCTGTAATTCGACCCGCCGGTGCCAGCGAGCAGACGAAGCGACGAAATCTCGTTGGTGCGCTCGGCGAGCAAAGAAGGGGCGAGTCAAGGTCAAGGTTAGCATTACCTCAAGCGTTACGCCCAGCATCCATCATGTACCTGTGCATGAAGCGAAGTCACGTGGGTGCACACATAACTCGGCCGCGGTAAGAGGCCTTTATTTATTTACCTCAGCAACTGCCTCTTTAATGCCTCTTGCGGCTCCACAGCGGCAGTCTGCAAGAAGGAGGTGCAGCATACATATAGAGAACTCTCATACGGAGGAGAGGGGTGCGGCGGGAGATAGCTGCTGATGTCCACCTCTCTGGACGGCTAAAAAGATGCAGCTTATTCCGTAACCGGCATAAGCTTGCGAAGAGCTCCGGACATGTGAATCTCGGCAGGCAGACACAAATTTGGTACTAGTACATTGAATCTGAATACTTAATTTCCAGCGCTAATAAGACTTCGATAATTAAGGGACATATAGCCCTCATCAAGAACTTTGGAAAAATGAATGAACCCGAAGGGTTTTTCACTAGAGACATCGCTCAACCGACCGAGCTGCAGAGATAACGTGTTGTTGCTAAAGGGTTCCGAGCTTTGGATTTGATTATTTCTAACTTTAATTCCTCGAGCCGAATCACCTTCGATTCATCCATGAACGCATTGGCACTCTCTCGAATGCAATCGGGTACCGAGTCAGTGCAGAGCCTGATCTGGTTTACGTGCCCTGTAGATCCTAGTGTTTTGTCCTGGTCAAATGGTCCGAGAATGCTGACGCACATGCTGAAGCATTGCCCTAGAGCTCCCTGCTCGCCGATTGGCAACCGGCGTAGCCTACCTGCATACCGACTGACTGCGAGTACGACTTTGAACCGGCCACGGCATGGGAGGCTGCAGACCGGTTCGCACTGACAGAAGAGAGCAGTGGCAGAGAAAGGTACACTGGCAGGGAAGGGGGAGGGGCGGGAAAGTGGGCGGGGAACCAGGGAACGGCCAATGGCAGAAGGTAGGGGACGGTTGAGGAGGAGCAGTCTGCCAGCTCTCGATTATCTAGGCTGAGGTGAAGTGCTCGTGCTACCGACGAGCCGGCTTTAGTGGCTTCCTGATCCGGATGAAAGTTGGTCAAGAACGAAGAGCAATCAACGGTGCTAGTCTCAGCCGGCGTGGGAGCTATATCGGTCAGGCTCTCTGACCCTCGGAGTCGCGGCTGACGAGTTGTAGTAGCTGCATCAATGCTCACAGGAATACCGACAATAGTAGAATACGGGATCAACGAGGAGGTGCCACACTAAACATGACGAGTCCATTTTAAAACGTAAAGTTTAGAAAATATAAGGATTAACTCGTGTATTTTCACGAAACTCAAGCGGCATCACTGCGTTACGGCGATGAGCAGAGGCCTTCGTTCCTGGCCCCAACGGCATGGCTTCCTCTGGCGCGTGACACGTGACTCCTCACCTGATGGCAAAGTAATTAGCCGTCGCCAAGGCATTGGTAGGCCACACCTCGCACAACCGAGCAGGCTGCCTGCATACCAAGACGACCAGGAGTACACAGGTAGCAGTCCATGCTGCTTTTTACATGTCGCGAACGCCTCGCCTGCAGCCCAGCTTTAGGAAGTGAACGCTGCTCGATCTCCTGCTGCTAATGTCCCAACGAGTACCCGATTCCTGGTTATTACCAGACTTCGGGATATTACTCAACTGCGTATTATTCTCCGAGGAGGCATCCCTTTGTGACGCATCTCTTAGCTATCGTGGCTCAACGAATATATATATATATATATATATATATGTGTGTGTATATATGTATATACGTGTGATGCAATAATAATAACAATACCATGCGAAGGCCGAGTCTCATTTGCTACCTGCGAACACTCTGGTGCTTCCGAAATACTCCGCTAGATCTACTGCCACCGAGGCCGCAGAAACACTGTACAGTGATGTAAGCACCCTTAATGTGGCTGATTTAGCCGACACTCGGGTGCTGTACCTGTCCGATTATATGGCCGGCGTCTCGAACTCACCGCGGCAGACAGATCCGGCAAATACAGCACCCATCTTTTTGCGAACTAAAACAATGGGGTGAATTTATAAGTGCCAGATATAGTTACTTTCTCGTTCTGGACGACTTCAGCATTCATTTGAATTCTATCAACTCACTTGCTGCATGTATTTATGACATCTCCACATGGATGGCAGCATTTTTTTTTAAATTAAACGATGATAAAACTAACTTACTAGTTATGGGCAAAGCCAGTGTGATTCAGAAAATGGAAAGGCTGACGCTCAAAATTGGCTCTGCCAGCATATCTCCTGTTGAATCAGCTCGAAATCTAGGTGTCATGTTCCAAAGTGACCTCTCGTTAGACAACCACACCACCTCCACAATCAAGTCTACCTACATTCAGGTACATAACATTGCTCAAATTCGGGCTTGTTTAGATAAGGATACCACGTCTAATTTGGTCCTCGCATTTGTGACATCCCGTCTTGACTTCTGCAAATCCCTGCTTGCTGGCCTACCGGCATGTGCAAGCAGGCGATTCTAGCTGATGCAAAACTCAGCAGCTAGGCTTGTCTGTCGTGAGCGTCGCAGTTGCCACATCACACCAGTTCTCGACAACCTGCACTGGCTACCAGTCAAGCAACGGATTGACTTCAAGGTTTTGTCGCTCACTCTCAGGTCCCTTCATTCTTTGGCTCCAGCCTACCTATTAGATATACTCTGCTACCAGGCCAAGCATCGTAGCACCCGCTTTTCGGAATCCAACTGTCTAGCTATACCTCGTACAAACCTCAAATCCTTTGGAGACTGACTTTAGTTTGTATGCTCGCAAAGTCTGGAACTCACTCCCGACGTGCACCACGACATCCCCTGACTTAACCAAATTTAAAAGAAATAAAAAACTCACCTTTTAAAGACAGCCTTTAGCGGGTCCGTGATTCGTCCTTGATGTGCTTATGCGTACTGACACTTGTTCATGCTGCCACTAACCACACGTGCATGCTGACCCAGTGCATGTCACCCCTAATCATGTTATTCTTTTTGTTTATCAAGCATGATACCACTCACCATTCGATCATATTTCCTTTGCAGCAAATGTAAAGCGCCTAGAAAAAGACAGAGTTCTCTGAGGGCGCTTTATCAAGTGCATTATTATTATTATTATTATTATTTGAAGACTCGACCGGCGCCATTGATCGCTGCAGAGCTTCGTGCACTTACTGGCTCATTTTCGCTTGGTGCTCTTGCAATTGACCCGTTCACAGCATGGGCTACACACTCCGTGAAATAATCTCCCCAGATTGTAGGCTATCGTGTGCTCTTATAACCAAACTCTGCACATGTGACCGCGTGCGTATCTCATTCGGTCTGCACTTCAGCGCCCTTCTTGGCATACAGTGTCATCCGCGAATCGTGAAACCATAAGATGTTTTGCATTGATGCAGTCCGAACGAAAATATTTTCCTCGCCCCTACCGCTCAGTTCTCATGTCGACGTGTCGTCAATGCTAGAATGCTACAACACGATGTCAGCCAACATTCTTGACGAGTTTGCACGTGTGACTAAGCACACTGGTGCTCTCGCCCCAATGGCTTAGGGTTTACCGAACACAACAAGCTAGCTAGTTCTACTAAGCCTTAGCATGAGAAAGCATACTGAAGATCGGGCCTGACACGCATATGAGGACTGTAGTAGATCACACCAATCCATCGAAGTCATCCTAGGCGCGCTCTGCTTCTATAAAGTGTTGTTTGATCACAGATACATTGTCCAAGATTCTGATATCTACCACGAGCCCCTTCCTTCACCACAGCTACATTGGCTCCTTACTTAATAATCCTTGTGAGATATCTAGCAGACCGACTCTCCAGCTTCTTTGCCTCGCTGGTTTGGCCCAGTGATTATTTTTCTTTCCTTGAACTAAGGTCAAGGTTAGTATATTTGACGACCGAGATTGTTTGCTCAAGCCCCTTGACATACATGAAGTGCCTGAATAGAGACTAAGTTCTCTTAGGCAAATATGCAAATGAATTATATTGTTATCAACAAGATAGACAAGGTCGAAAAGTCTTCCCGACCCTAAGGTGACAGCGTCCTCACTGAACTTCTTTCCGTCAGTAACATCACCACAGGACCTATCTACCTCAGTTCCGTGATGCACCTCAAAGTGTCAGTTTAAGCCTGGCATTAGTGACCTCATTCTGAAATTTATAACTCAGTCGAAGAAGACTACTAGTCCTCTAGAACCTTCTCCCACTGCCCTACTCCTCCTTACTGGCAGTCCTAGTGAAGACACTGGAACGATTAGTAGCCGACCAAGAAAACTCTTCCGCTGTGACATCAGGCATAGTGAGCAAGCTCCGGTCTGATTTTGCAACTGATCACTACACAGAGTTTGTGTTTGTTCTGATGCATAACGATATTACCACGAGTGCATACTTAGGGGGACGTATCTCTACTCATTTTCCTTGATATTTTGGCAGCATTTGATACTATTGATTACCAAGAACTGTTTAGCGCCTCCCATATTGCCTGAGCATAACGGGCACAAACCTGAACCATGATGGCACACTAGATAAGGCGGTTGGTTTTTTCGCGACCTAGGTCCCAAGGTCGTGGTTTCGAATCTTGCGGTGGGTGATTCTTTATCGCTGCTACAAGCGGTGTTGATGGCCGTAAAGGCTCTTCTTTCGCTACAAAAAAGAGGCTGTTGAATCAGCTAATATTTGTTTATTTTATGAAATGGCCTGGGTCATATGTAAGTAGGACACTCCTGAGTATTAATTTTAACTGGCACAGAACACCAGAGGAACAACTAAAGTATCGCATTCCTTGAGCTCTGTGCTTGGTTGGCCGGTTTTCTCAATTTATAGGCTCTCTCATTCTGATGCGATTACCAAGCACAATCCAGGCTTACACGTGTTAGTAGATAAATCACAGCTTTACCTATCATTTGATCCCCACCTGTCTTCCATTATATCGAATTATCTCAGCTCCCTAGCAAAATGTATATATTGCATCTGAAAATGCATGGCTGCAAACGTTCTCAAACCAAATAACGATAAAACCAACTTAATGGTTAAGGGCAAACAAAGTATGACTGAGGCCACCATCGGCTCTGCCAGCATATCTCAAGTAAAATTAGCAGGCAACAATGGCCTCCCGCTCCAAAGTGACGTTTCACTAGACGATCTAATCAGCTCCACAGTCAAGCCTGCCTATTTTCAGCTACGTAGTATTTCAAAAGTTCGGGCCCGCTTAGACAAGGATCCAAGTTGGATCATGTATTTGCGACATCCTGACTCGACTTCTGTAACTAACTGCTTGCTGGTGTGTACCAGCTGGTGTGTACCAGCTGGTGTGTACCAAGCTTAAATCTCCAGACTTCGGAGCGAAAAAGCAATGCACATTTCGAAGCGCTAATTAAGCCATAACGAGGAAATTATCGCATTACCGTTCTTCATATTTAGTAAGAACTGGTCCAATCACAAATATTTAAATACTGTCCCCATCCGATCATATATTAAAACGCTTAAAGAATCTCTCGAGAGCCACAGTATGACAGCATAAGTGATGTTTACCGCCTCTTGAATTACACTTAGCAGGAACCGGATGTTTAGCGATTAATAATACGCCAGTTGAGCTCTGGGCTTAAAATGGAGTTTTGAACGTAAGTTCAAACTAGTGGGCTCTATGACTGTAGGTACATCTCGCTAGTGCTGCGAACGCACATGTACAGCCTTGCTGTGTCTCTCGAATAGGCCGATGCACGTTAACGACAGTGACTCGTTTTTAAAAAGGCACGGGGCTCTTTAATGCAGACGTGCTCCGTTTCAGTCCAACTAACAAAGTCAATATACCGTGCGTCAAGGCGCTAGCTCTATTGGTATTTGTGAGGTTACGTTGCGTTTGCACGGGCTAGATAAGACTGGTACCATTAGCGCTTGCTGTTTAATATGAATAATAATAATAGTATTATTACATTCGATAGACCACCCTCAGAGAACTAAATCTCTTTCTAGGCACTTCACATTTGATGCACAGGAAGCCGACCGAGTGGTTAGCAGCAGCATGCTCAAGGACAACAAGAATAACATGGTTAGGGGTGGCGTGCACAGGGTCAGCATGCAAATATTGTTAGTGACAGCATGCACAGTGTCAACACACATAAGAACGTATATAAATATACAAATATAATTCATTTGTAAAGTGCCCTAAGAGAACTTAATCTCTATTCGGGCGCTTTACCCATGCCTCGGGGCTCGAGCCCACGACATCGGACAGACCTTGATCGGGGCGAGCACCTTTACCACTGGGCCAAACCAGCACGTAAAGGACGAATCACATGGACCAACTACATGCTATGATACATACATTTTAGTTTCTTTTTTACGTGTTCAGTCAGGGAACGTCGTGACTCATATCGGAAGTGAGTTCCAGATTTTGAGAGCATGCAGACTAAGGGCACGGTATCCAAAAGATTTGAGGTTTGTACGAGGTATTGGTAAACTTAAGCGACATTGGGCTTGTCAGCAGTTGGTCGACGTACTCTTGTGCTTATGTAATACCCACCTACTGCATTCTAGTCTATGCTGCCTCGATAGGACAGTCATACATAATAACCGCACCCTACATAGCCTTATGAATATAGCTGATCATTGTCCAGCAATGCATACGAGCTGCTTTCGAAGACAGCTCTGGATGCATAAACGAAGAAACCTAACCATAATTTCAAACCCTTCGGCGATATAAAAACTAAGCGATAGATAACATCATCAGCCATTGTCAAAGTCGAAATCAAAGTACGACTTTTTTCTCAACGTGCTTTCTATTTCTGGACCAGAGAAGGTAGACGCCGGTATGGCCCAGTGGATAAGTTACTAGCCTCTAACCAAGGTCAAGGTGAATGTATTTGATGACCAAGGCTGTGGGCTCGAGCTCAGTGTCGCAAGTGAAGCGCCTGAATAGAGATTAAGTTCTCTAAGGATACAATATAGCAATACAAATGAATTATATTGATATTTTAAAGTCGTTTACGTGGCTCTTATGGATAGCCCAAGGTCACTACTGTTACCCATGGTACTGTAAAAACCGCGAGATCCCGAGGCTTATCATGCTCAGTCCTTAAACCCTGTCCAGGCTTTTGAATACAAGGGTCTATTCTACCTGTACTACCGACTACTGTACAGCCATCATGGTTGCAAGTCTTTAGCAGAGCACAAGTTTTAGGCTGATGCAAATCCTGCCCAGTCCAAGACCATTGAGGCTTTCTGAGTTTGATACTAAACCGACATTTTAACGGCTTGGTATCGGAACAAGCCCAAAGCACCCTTTGACTTGAATTTCATTGCTGGACTAGACTTTTCTCGTTTTATATGTAATCCTGCTGTGCAACCGAAAGCATGTACTCGGAATGTAGGTGCACTCTTTGATAACTACTTAAAAATTTGAAAGTCTAATTAACATGACGCTTGATAATTGTCTAGGAGTAGGGACTGTCTACTACAGTATCTAACTAAATATGTACACAAGCTCACTGGTCCACTGTCCAGGCTGGATTATTACATTTCTATTTTAGCTGGCTACCGAAAAACCGCTGCAGCTAGCGATAAATACCTAACTGCAAGGCTAGCTACCAATCCCAGAGGTTCAGCCAGGTGTCTCCTTTGCTGAAGGAACTTTGATGACTCCCGGTTGATCAATGGATACAGAATTAAATTCTTACTCTGACCCACAAGGCTCGTCGTGGCTTTGCTCCTTCGTACCTAGGTGAGAACTAATGCACCTGCTTTAGCCTCCTCGAACCCTCAGGGCCCCTATGGGCTATAAATTAGCTTTTCCATTTCAATACTTTAAGATCGTTGGAGACAGAAGCTTTTGCTCGGCCAGTCCTGGACTGAGGAACTCACGTCTACAACTCTCACACAACGACATCCTCTCTAGTGCCGCCGACTGGCAGATCCTTTACGGCTGTCCTGAGCTGCCACTTCTGTGCTACTCACTTCCTCGACTGCCCAGCTGACTCAGCTGTGCTTCTCACTTTCTCTTTTTCGGTGAGATTAAATCTGCTGTTATTCGTATAGGCACCGATGGCCACTGAGTGCGCTATAGAAAACTCTCTCTACAGTATTACACCGACTTAGTCTTTGTGGCTTTGAGTTACAGACGAAGATACACACAAACATATGTACGGTGCAAACATTGTGTCTGGAGACTCGCTTCCTTTCAACACGAGCGGCCTTAGCACAGGCTATTCAAGAAGAAACCGAGATCAAACATGGAAGCCGCATCGTGCATCAGTTATACTTTTCTACTATGATAGCGAACAACACCGAGAGGTTGCTTTCGCACATAACGGGCATAAAATATCCACAAGGTGATGGCAGCCAGGGAGTACCAAGTCAGGATGTAAGACAGATGCTCGTTTCTAAGTGTAACGCGCGTCTGGCTGCCCACAGGATAGCCACGATCCGTAAGGCGACCGGTCTGTCCCACGGCATCGACAAACACAGCAGCCGTATCCAGCTGTGCGGCAATGGCATTGACATCACGTCTCAGCCACATTCCCCGGGTGTGCACGTCCTTAGGAGTGAATGGTTGCCGGATTTCAGAGAGACGTACGACACCTGTTATGACGACGACCTCGTCGGCAACCCGGGCGGGCTCAATCGTCGGCCGACCGTCAACTCCCTCGGTCGAAGCAGTTCGGAGGGCACGCGGCGGCTGTGGTGCCCAGCCCCTGTTAACCAGCACGGTTAGGTCACGATCGGCCAGCTTAAATGGTGTCACAACGTGCACTCCACCGGCACTCGATCCAGATATGAGGCCACCACCTACGAAACAACAGTGAATGCAAACAATTTAACCACGCAGGGGGGGTCTCCAGTAGACGGCCAAATCATTATGCAAGCTCCTGCTTGCAAGCACCTTCTGCAAACAATGTAGAGCAGAGAGTGGTGAAGCATGCCTTACAAAACAATAGCAATCTTTCTGTCTGTAACTCCACCAAGCCGCAAGGACTAAGCTGTTGTTACGCTGTAAAACTTTCTATAACGAAGTTACAGCCTGGGCTGCTTCTGCAAAGCATAACGTAGCCAATGGTCAAGTGGCCATAGAAAATACATAACCTAGGCCAGCCAGGCCAGCTAGATTTGCTCCACTAACCTGCCTCTCCTCGGAAGCAATTCTCTCCATCTACTTCCAGACGGCTAAGCATTGAACCAAGAGTTTTCAGGGGGTGAGCTTATCGAAAATACTTGATATTTGAATAGCACCCTGTCCAGAACCAAAACTTTATCCAGGGGAAGAGGGGGCTGTATGTATGCTGCTCGAGCCTACGACCTTGGTCGCTAAAAGCAAGCACCTGCATCCCTTATCCAATCGAGGGTGACTATTTTAGGGCCCAGTACGCGAAAAGTCTCTGTAAGTAATATTGCCGACACGAAATACATATCTGAAAATGCTCACTTATTTAACACATCAAAACAATGCTCAGATTTCTCATCAAGCATATCATTGACCTTTAGCAGTGCCATGACTATCTCTGCCTGACCCAGGAGTGGACAGCCTGTTCCAGCAAAGGCAAGTTTGTGGGTACACAACTCCACGCGGCAGCTTTCACGAAGCACACTTGCCATCACGCCTTAATAACAATAATAACAATAATGCATTTCATATAGCACCCTCAGAGAAATCAATCTCTTTTTAGGCACTTTAAATTTGCATCACAGACAGTACGATCGAATGGTTAGTGGTAGCATAATCAATAAGCAACAGTAATAACCTGATTAAGGGTGACATGTACATGATCAGGATGCAAGTTTAGTTGATGGACAAAGATCATCCGAGGAACATCTGACATATGGGGTACCTCAGGGCTCCGTGCTAGGTCCGGTTCTTTTCACGGTTTATACTCTCCCTCTTGCTGATGTGATTGCCAAGCACAATCTAGGCTTTCACTTCTATGTGGACGACACTCAGTTGTACTTTGCTTTGATCCCTCCCAACCTTCGAGCACCTCAATTTCTCTCAACTCACATGCTGCATGAATTGATGACATCCCCCCATGGATGGCAGCAAATTTTCTAAAACTAAACGATGATAAAACTAACTTACCAGTTATGGGCAAACCCAGTGTGATTCACAAAGTGGAAAGGCTGAAGCTCAAAATTGGCTCTGCCAGCATATCTCCTGTTGCATCAGCTCGAAATCTAGGGGTCATATTCCAAAGCGACCTCTCGTTAGACGACAATTTCAGCTCCACAGTCGAATCTGCATATTTTCAGCTCCATAACATTGCTAAAATTCGGGCTTGTTTAGATAAGGATACCACGTCCAAGTTGGTCCATGCATTCGTCACATCCCGTCTCGACTTCTGCAACTCACTGCTTACTGGCCCTACCAGCATGTGCGATCAGGCGATTGCAGCTGGTGCAAAACTCGGCAGCTAGGCTTGTCTGTCATGAGCGTCTCAGTTGCCACATTACTCCACTTGTCGCCGACCTGCTATGGCTACGAGTCAAGCAACAGATTGCCTTCAAGGTTTTGTTGCTACTTTTTAGGTCTCTTCATTCTTTGGCTCCAGCCTATATCTCACATCTACTCCCCCACCAGACCAAGCATCGCACCACCTGCTTTTCGGAATCCAACAGCCTACCAATATCTCATACAAACCTCAAATCCTTCGGAGACCGTGCATTTAGTTCGTATGCTCCCAAAGCCTGGAACTCTCTCTCCCGACTTGCATCAGAACATCCCCTGACTTGACCACATTTAAAAAGAACTTAAAACACCTATTTAGGACGGAATTTAGTGGGTCCCTGTGATTCGTCCTTGATGTGCTTATGCGTGCTGACACTGTGCATGCTGCCACTAACCACATTTGCATGCTGACCCTGTGCATGTCACCCCTAACCATGTTATTCATGTTGTTTATTAAACATGATATTACTCACCATTCAATTGCATTTCCCTTTGCAGCAAACTTAAAGCGCCTAGAAAGAGATTGAGTTCTCTGAGGGGGCTTTATCACGTGCATTATTATTATTATTATTATTATTGGCAGCAAGCAACGTAATAGCGCACATAAGCACACAAAGGACGAATTGCAGGGACCCACTACATGCTGTAATAAATAGATACGTTATTTTAATTTTTAATGTTAACAAGTCAGGATATGTCGTGACAAAGGTCGGAATGAGTTCCAGGCTTTGGGTGCATACGAACAAACGGCTCGGTTTCCAAAGGATTTGAGATTTGTATATGGTATGGGTTAACCGTTAGATTCCGAAAAGCGGGTGGTATGATGCTTACCCTGGTGGGGGAGTAGATCTGATAGGTAGGCTGGAACCAAAGGATGTAGGTACCTAAAAGTGAGTGACAGAACCACTAAGTCGATCTGTTGCTTGACTGGTAGACAGTGCAGGTCGGCGAGAAGTGGTGTGATGTGGCGATTGCGAAGCTCACGACAGACAAGCCTAGCTGCAGAGTTTTGCACCAGCTGCAAGCGCCTGATTGGACAGGCCGGTAGACCAGCAAGCAGTGAGTTACACAAGACAAGACGATGGAGCTGATGTGGCAATCTAATGAAAGATCGCGTTGGAACATGACAACTAAATTTCGTGCAGATTTAACAGAAGATATGCTGGCAGAACCGAGTTTAAGTGCCAGCCTTTTCCATTTCTGAATCACACTTGGTTTGACTATAACTAGTAAGTCGGTTGTATCATCATTCACTACACGAAAGTGTGGTGCCATCCATGTGCAAATATCATCAATACATGCAACGAGGGAGTTGAGAGAATTCGACGTGCTGGAGGGTTGGGAGGGATAAAATCAAACGTACAACTGAGTGTCATCCACATACAAGTGACAGCCTAGATTGTGCTTGGCAATAACATAGGCAAAAGGAAGAGTATATAGACCGCAAAAAGAACGGGACCTTAAGATCATATATCAGCACAGATCCTTAAGGTACCCCATATTTCAGAGGTTTCTCAGACGATTTTTGTTAATTTACATCAATACTCTGGAGTCTGCATCATTATTTGTTCTGAAGTGTACATTGATCATCAAAAGCCATCACGTGGATTCAGAAATGCTGTAGATTGAGACTTAGCTGCACACTCGACTCGGCACAAGATCGTACCGTTTACATAGAAGAGTCCAGCTAACCAAACCTAACAGTAGGAACATCCAGAGCCAATCTTTTTCTTAAAAACAAAACAGGGGCTGCCGAGTAGTGGATTTAGTAAACAATGTAATGCTGCTGGAGCCGAGTGGGTGAGTACTTGTTGGCTAAGTTACACAATACCGACTCACTCTGCCTGAGCCATGAGAAAAAGCCAGTGGCACTGGTGTTAAACGTGAGTTGCAATCAACTTAACGGAGCTAGAGAAGTAATCGCTGAGGCTGGAAATGCTAAATAGTAAATGGTGGCTGATTGAATGGCCTTGCTTAGAGCAGATTAGCCTTAGCTGCTATCAGCCAGCTGGAAGACTCGATCCCACAGCCAGGGTGGTGAAATAGCACCTCACCCAGTCAGTATCTAGGGGACAGATCGTTATCCAGGCCAAGGATATCAACATGCTTATTTATCTGTTACAGCAGCAGCCTGGGATATTGCTGCAATTACTGAGCGAATGCACTTGACCGGCTAAGCAGCTTGTAGGACATATTGAAAAGAATACATTGTCTGAAAAAATTCAGTCGGGGCTCAAACGACAGCACCCCACTGAAGCTGCTCTTCTCCGTGTAACCAATAACATCCTACGAAACGATGCCGGGGGAATGCCACTGCCCCAGCTCAGCTGGAGCTTGCAGCTGCTTTCAACACTAGTGATCACGATAGCCTTCTTGAACTAGTGAGAACAGGGATCGGTATGGCAGACGAGGAACTGGCATGGTTCAAGTTGTATTTGTCCGATGGCATGAATCATGTGGGAGTCACGCCTCATCCACCACTGAATTGTTGATGTGGTCATTTAGTGAAAACTGTTTCCGGAATAGGACATCTAGATCCATTGAAGGGGCTACAACAGATGGTCAAGCCCAATTTGAGATTTTTCAATTTCCGAGTACTCTTTGGGCTGCCCATAACTTTTTAGGTTGGTTTTGGCTCAACAGATTCTAATAAGTTTGCTGCCATCTAAGCTCGAATGTCAGCAATACGTGATGCCAGGGAGTGATGAGTGAGTCTGACTCACTAGAAGGCAAGAGAAGGGCCACAGCTAGCTACCAGCTCTGTGCACAATCAGCACAGAGCTGTTAGCCAAGATTGTGCACAGCAATTACACCAGCGAGAGAAACGGCATAAAGTGCGAAAAGAAGTAGACCTGGAACAGACCCTCAGATTACCGTGCACTTTAAAATCTCAGGGGATGATTGCTGGCCAAGAGCTACTAGGCTCCGAAATCTACTGCTCCTGAGATATGACCTAAGCCATTGCATTTAAGTGCATGTGATGCTCAGGTGGGATAAATATGATACTAATAATAATTTGTATAGCGCCCTCAGAGAGCCTAATATCTTTCCGGGCACTTTACAATACAGCAAAGGAAGCAGGGCCATATATTTAGTGGCAACGTAGGCAGAGTCAACATACACCTTATGGTCAGAGGTAACATGCAGGGTCAGCATGCATAAGCATACAGGGACAAATCACAAGGTCCAAGCAAATGTTGTGAGAAACAGATGTATTTCTAGCTTTTTTGTACATTTTATCTAGCCAGGGTATGACAGAATATGTTCTGACGAATGTAATGTAATGTAATGTATCTCCGTCAGTAACTCAGCACAAAATCATAAAGACCATGTGGGTGTTACGCAGGAGAGTTTTGTATAGCTCACTCACAGCCTAAGCGACTTTCGGTACGCATTCGGTAGCCAACAGACTTCGTCTCACGCAACAAAGAGAAAGTGGGAAGCATAGCAGAGTTAGGAGAGCAGTTGAGGTAGTGAGTAGCATGGAAGTAGCAATTCAGGACCGCTGAAAAAGATGTGCCATAGTCGGCAGTTGGAGAGTAGATGTCGTTGCGCAAGAATTGTGGAAGCGAGTTCCACAGTCTAGGACCTGCAGAACTAAAGCTTCTGTCGCCAACTGTCTTTAAGCGGAGGAATGGGACAGCTAATTTATTGTCCACACAGGACCTGAGGGCGCGAACAGGCTGAAGAGCTTGGAGATACGAGGCAGTAAATACTGTCGAGAGATAAAAATAATTAGCAGTGAGATTCACCGATAGTCGCCATTCCTGAGAAAGGGTCGTTACACACTGGATGCTGAATCTAAGGTGTGTAACAAATCTTGCTGAAAAAATTAGCTGCAGGCTGCCTTCTATCTCGGATATTGCAATACGATTTCAGTATAAACAAATGAATACAGCGTGTTTATTTATACTGCCCACCTTAAATACGGGCCATCGATCTTGGTCGTCTGTCGATGCTCACACAAGTAATTAAAGTACAGCAGAAAAAGCGTAACTAGTTAGCATGCTAATGCGAGACCGGAAATCCCAATCTCGAATCTAGATATACTCATCGGCGGTCACAGTGCACATTACCTTCATTAAGCAATGTCCTAGGACCGATATAGGCTTCACGAGAGTAGTCAAACGATCCCTTCAAAAGTACCTTGTGGTATTCCATGTCTTTAAGAAGACATAGCTCGGCGGGCAATTCCACTGCAGGCCTGCAAGACCAGCCAGAGATCGTGGACAGGCACCGGTTTACAAACGTTGGCAGATATAACCGCCGCCGCCGGGTGTACTTGACGGCGGAGACTAGGCCGCTAGCGAGCGGCGTCAAAGCAGGCGAGCGTCCGGCGGCGGACGTTCACCTGTGAGTCCTGTCCTCCAACTCTTTAATCTGCCGCATCTTCCACTGGCGGCGATAGATTTGCCAGGTCCCTAGACCGATGCAGGTGGCAGGTATTATGAGAATCACGTAGGTCCGAGGTGCCACGTGCGGTTCGCGGTAGGAACGGCCACTCTGGCTACTGGTGGTCCCAGTTGCAAGGCCGGCGCCAGGGCGCGCTCGGGCCCGTCGGGCGAACAGCCGCAGTATGCGTTGCATAGATAGACGAGGCGGCATGCGACCGCGCGCGCGCGGCTAATGCATTCAGCTCACGGCGCGCGTAGCTGCCTCGGCAACCGCAGCGGCAAGAGCGCAGCAGAGAGCGGGAGCTGGGCCAGAAGACCGATCGGGGTCGCTTACACAAGTCTTGACCTTGCGACCTTCTAAAGGCTAAAGTTCTACTCGCTGTAGTCAGATCCGGTCCGCTTGATCGCTGAACTACGTATGTATGTATGTATGTATGTATCTCCGTCTGTAACTCCACTAAGTCATAAAGACCATGTGGGTGTTACGCTGACGAGTTTCGTATAGCGCACTCATAGCCTAAGCGGCTTTCGTTACGCATTCGGTAACCAACAGACTTCATATCACGCAATAAAGAGAGAGTGGGAAGTATAGCAGAGTCAGGAGACCAGTTGAGGGAGTGAGTAGCATGGAAGTAGCAGATCAGGATCGCTGAAAAGAATGAACTGCAGTCGGCAGCAGGAGGGTAGTTTTCGTTGGGTAAGAATTGTAGGAGCGAGTTTCACAGTCTAGGATCTGCAGAGCTAAAACATCTGTCGGCAACGGTCTTTAAGTGGAGGAATGGAACAGCTAATTTATCGTCCACACAGGACCTGACGGCACGATGAGGCTTAAACTGATGCCGTAGCTTAACTAAGTACGACGAAGCCAAGCCGTGGCGGGCCTTGTGGATCAGCGTAAAAACTGCCCGCCTCACCCGACAGTCCTCGGTTAAATCTCGGTTTATATTTTCCACATGCCTCAAAGGTTAATTTAAGCCGCGATTCCACGATCAGTCAGTCTTGCTTCTCTACTTCTTCTGTAATGGGTCAGTCGTCATTTGTATAGGGTTTTTACGCTGTCAGTTTTCATTTTATCAGACTCTTACTTGCTACACCCGCAGAGTTGTTATGGGAGAACTGCTTTTGTTAGGGTTTAGGAAATACCCCGCTCCCGATGAACCCCTCCCGGCAAATTAAAGCTATCTGCGATTACATTTTTAGCCCGACGTCTCGTGATTCCCACATTAAGAGCTCGTAGTGTCCGTTGACAGGGACTCTCATGGAACCCGTTACGATTTCGCCGGGCATAGCAGTCTACCATGCTTTACTAAGAAAAGAAGGTGTGCGCTGGACGGCTCCCGAAATTGGTCTTTTCTTGCAGCCTCCGTTTCTTTTCTGGCCAAGAAGTAGAATCGCGTTCAGCTTGTGAGTCTACGACTAGTCTTCCACCACTCTCTGACAGACCACGTCTCTGGAAATTTACGTGCCAAAGACTGTTTCAAGATTGAAGCAGGACAGAAGCAAGACTCACCGTGTAAACGCAGCTTTAGCTGTAGGCTAAGTGGGTTTCACAGAACGCTCAGACCCGGGGTACTTGCTGAACACCGGTACTAACTCGCAATCCTCATCTCGGGCTTCCAAGTGAAGGGAGAAGCAGAGCCGAGTCGAGTAATATACCAATTGATGTAACGGTAAGTGGCTGATTTAAGAAGGCATAGCATTGATGTAAGTATAGTATACTAGCACGCTAGGAGTTGGGAAAATTAGAAACCGAATAAGGTGAAGAACTATGTCTGTCATCGCTGTGCTAAAAATCTGAGTTGGGTTGCATTGGATTCACGAAAATGCCTGTCAACAGGAGTCTTCTAACTGGGAAAGAAAGGCCTAATTTAATGAATTATTTCCGTCGAGCTGCAGCTTCTACGAGCTACTTCCGTCGTGGAGTCGCGGAGATCGAGCTCTGACCGCAGGGGTTACGGTGGTCTGTAGAGTCCCCGAACTGCTTGGGCAATCAACCGAACTCTCAAGTGTCGTGTGTGCCTGTTGCTTCTCGGCCGCCGGTGTGTGCCCCACTCTCGGCGGGTGGTTGTGTGGTTGGCTCGGTGCGGCCTTTGATGTTGGCGGGTGTATGGGCGGTTGGCTCGGTGCGGCCTTTGATGTGGGCGGGTGTATGGGCGATTGGCTCGGTGCGGCCTTTGATAAGGGCATGTGGCCCACCACGGTGGCTCATCACGGGTGCACTCCCTTATCTGCGGTGAGTCAGCCGCTAGCTCATATATGTACCCGCTGGGGGAATAAAGAGAGCCTCGTTCACCGCTCACGTTCGCCTGCTCGTGTCTTCGTGTCTCCGTGAGACTCCACCAGCGCTGCTGCAGCCGGAGACATAGTAACATAACATAAGCAGAACGGATTTTCTCCTGTCTTTAATGTTACACGTCTTAACACTTGCATTTTGTTTGGTGAAGCGTTAAGCATGAGCCTGAGATGGTTTCACGGTTTCTACCTTTCACTAGGAGGCTCTTTAAAGTACTTGTGTTCATCAGTACACAAAGAGTTAAATTCAATCCGATTGCTGAAATCCAGCTGAGGCTTGAGATAGGCTCAATAAATTCGAGTTACTCTGATTTACTTTATTATAGTTGTTACAAGGTGCCGGTGCTAAAATAGGTTTGGGGAAGTAGAAAAAAACATCCAGAAAAGACCCAGCGTAACAGGAGGTTACCAAAACTTCTCGAAGGCTTGAAACAAATGGTGGCACGGGTCAGATCAAACTTCGATTGGGGTTATGATCTGCAAATACTTGCAGGAGATTATTTCACTGGAACGGGTCGTGGCAGACCAGCTGAACTCGTATATCGAAACCTCACACCTTGCTAGTAAGTTTCAGTCTGGCTTTAGAGCTAATCACTCCACAGAGTCAGCATTGCTTCGGGTATACAACGACCTACTTAGGAATGCAGACATGGGTAGAGTGTCTCTTCTTATTTTGCTCGATCTTTCGGCAGCTTTTGATACCATCGATCACAAAGTACTTCTAGAGCGCCTCTCATCTCGCCTGGGCATCACTGGCACTGCTCTGCAGTGGTTCAGGTCCTATCTCAGTGGGAGACTCCAGAGTGTTGACGTGAATGGACAAAGATCATCTGAAGTACCTCTAAAATATGGAGTACCTCAGGGCTCTGTGCTAGGTCCGGTCCTTTTCACCGTTTATACTCTCCCTCTCGCTGATGTGATTGCCAAGCACAATCTAGGCTTTCACTTCTATGCGGCTGACACTCAGTTGTACCTTTGCTTTGATCCCTCCCAGCCTTCGAGCACCTCAAATTCTCTCAACTCACTTGCTGCATGCATTGATGACATCCGATCATGGATGGCAGCAAATTTTCTAAAACTAAACGATGATAAAACTAACTTACTAGTTATGGGCAAACCTAGTGTTATTCAGAAATTGGAAAGGCTGACTTTCAAAATTGGCTCTGCCAGCATATCTCCAGTTGCATCAGCTCGAAATCTAGGTGTCATAATCCAAAGCGACCTCTCGTTAGACGACCACATCAGCTCCACAGTCAAATCAGCCTATTTTCAGCTTCATAACATTGCTAAAATTAGGGCTTGTTTAGATAAGGATACCACGTCCAAGTTGGTCCATGCATTCGTGACACCTCGTCTCGACTTCTGCAACTGACTGCTTACTGGCCTACCAGCATGTGCGATCAGGCGATTGCAGCTGGTGCAAAACTCTGCAGCTAGGCTTGTCTGTCGTGAGCGTCGCAGTTGCCACATTACTCCACTTCTCGCCGACCTGCACTGGTTACCAGTCAAGCAACGGATTGACTTCAAGGTTTTGTCACTCACTTTTAGGTCTCTTCATTCTATGGCTCCAGCCTATCTTTCAGATATACTACCCCATCAGGCAAAGCATCGTACCACTCGCTTTTCGGAATCCAACAGTCTAGAAATACCTCGTACAAACCTTAAATCCTTTGGAGACCGTGCATTTAGCTCGTATGCTCCCACAGCCTGGAACTCCTTCCCGACCTGCATCAGAACATCCCCTGACCTGACCACATTTAAAAGAAACTTAAAAACATACCTATTTAGGACAGCATTTAGTGGGTCCTTGTGATTCGTCCTCGATGTGCTTATGCGTGCTGACACTGTTCATGCTGCCACTAACCACATTTGCATGCTGACCCAGTGCATGTAACCCCTAACCATGTTATTCATTTTGTTTGTTTTTCAAGCATGATTTTACTTACTATTCTATTGCGTATCACTTTGCAGCAAATGTAAAGCGCCTAGAAAGAGATTAAGTTCTCTGAGGGCGCTTTATCAAGTGCAATATTATTATTATTATTATTATTATTCAATTAGTACAGTAGCTGGGCTATAGATTGAGTGCTTGTGGATTCAAAGGAAGACTTCTTATTATATGCATAGTTGAGGGCATGAGGTGAATAAAAAGGACGTGTACTCAGAGCTTATAATAATAATAGCAATACTAATAACATGTCGTTTGTATAGCAACCCAAGAGAAAATGAATCTAAATTCAGGAGCTTCACATTTCGCCGTGAGAGAATAATTACCTAACGGTTAGTACTACGCAAGGTATCAGGCATGCAAAGTAAAAGATGTATCCTGCTTATGCCTGAATATCAAAGCCATCATGAAGGCGCTCATGGGCTACTTACGTGACGGTTAGTAAGAACTCTGGCTTGCAGCATGCGCCGAATAATGAAATGACACTCGGGTAAACGAGAAAGAGCACAAAATTATCGGGTCAATGGAGAAAAGGCGAGAGCCAACCCGAATTAGCACGCCTTTAGTAGAGGCCAACAAGATGCACGGTCGTTGCAGGTAGTGACCGTAGCCAAAAGCTAGCTCCAGACTTCCAGTGCCCGCGAGCAGATAGCTCGATCGCCGGAATATTTAGACTTTTAGTGCGAGTGACGACGAAGTGACTCGGTGCTGCCGGTCGAAACAGAAGTGAACATTGAAGCCAAGGAAGACTAATAGCTTTCTAGATCCTGTTCAGACTTTCCTTCGTCGCCAATGTTTAGACCTGTTGCTGCCATGCATAGCTAACGTAATAAATATGTTCTTCCCCAGGTCATGTCCCTGCACCTTTTAACAAAGCGTCGGTGGGCCACTGATTAAGGACGCGATGCTAGACCAAGATGACTGCAGCTGCTTCCTTCCGTCTCCCTTCCACATTCTTATCAAATACACTGCAACGCATCGTTGTCGCAGACCGACTGAACTCTTCAGTTGAGATCTAGAATATCGCTGGGAAGTTCTAGTCTGGGTGTAGAGCTGATAAGTCGACCAAGTCAGAATTGCTTCGTGTGTACAACGATCTTCTCAGGAATGGTCACTTGGGTAAATTATCTCTGCTTGTTTTGCTTGATCTTTTGGCAGCGTTTGATACTGTGGATTACAAAGTCCTTTTTAGGCTTCTCTCACCTCGCCTGGGCATCACTGGCACTGGATCGCTGTGGGCGTGGCCGGTACCAGCTCATTAGGCACTGCAGCTGGGTGGTATCGACCAACTATGGTGGATTTAATTGCAACGGGTCAGCTGTGGTCTCGTGACCCGCTAGTCCTGCAGCGAGGGACTTTCTACTTGTCCACTGGCTTGGGTGGACCCTATCCACTCTTTACTTCTCCTTGCTCTCTCCATTGTCTTTTCTCTCATAGCACTATGGAGCTACTAATAAGACGGCTACAGCTACATTCAGACGTACGCTCGCTTCCTTGCCTTGCCTACGTACTAGACAATACAGCCGTCGTCGTCAGTACCACCACTTGCTTGTGGGAGGCTTCGTTCTACTTCTCGCGATTGCTATGCACCAAGCTCCCACGCTAATGGTTTAGGTCCAATCTCATTGGGCGACTCCAGAGTATTGATGTGAACGGTCAAAGATCATCCGAGGAACCACTTAAGTACCGGTTACCTCAGCGCTTTGTGTTTGGTCCACTTCTTTCAAAAGTTTATCTAGGACACACAGTGCTGCAGTAAAGCCATTCATTAGTTGGGGTTGAGAAAATAACAAGCTTTATTAACACAGCATAAGAACATAAGAACATAGATCACAGCAAAGGCTGACAAAGTATTGGCAGCAGTCAGGTTCACAATATAGTAGTCCTTAAAGATTGCTACTGGCTGAGCAAGCGATCGTGCATACAAATCTTAATGCCGTTGACTTCTCTTCACGAACAGGCTCCGATCACCTGTAGGTAATATGGCCTTGACCGAGCCAAATTGGTCTAGCATCACACGATACCCAGCCGATCAGCTGCAGTCCCCTGCTCATAAAGTAGACCAGGCTTCCTGAGTCAGCCAGCACTGCATTGCAGGTCAAGGTTAGATCGTTCCCTCTAGTATATGCAGATTGGCTGTAAAGCAGTTTATGCCAGCATTGTACTCTCCTTCTTGCCGTTGTGATCGCCACGCACAATCTAGGCTCTCACTTCTATGCAGATGACACTCTGTTGTACCTTTGCTTTGATCATTTAGCCCTGCATCACGTCACATTCTCTACACACCCTTGCTGCATCGATTAATGAAATTCTCACATAGATGGCAGCAAAATATCTTGGATTGAATGGTGAGAAAACCAACTTACCAGTTACGGGCAAACCAAATGTGATTCAGAAATTAGAAAACCTGACGCTCCAAGTCGGCTCCGCCAGCATATCTCCTCTTGAGTCTGCACTTAAATCTAGGTGTCCCGTTCCAAAGTGACCATTCGTTAGACGGCCTCATCAACTCCACGGTCAGGTCTGCCCACTTTCAGCTGCATAACATTACCTAGATTCGGGCTCGCTTAAACAAGGATGCACATCTAAATTGGTCCGTGCATTTGTTACATCCTGTCTCGCCTTCTGTAACTCATTGCTTGCCGGTCTATGGGCATATGCACTTAGGCTCTTACAGCATACACACAACTCTGCAGCTTGGGTCGTCTGTCGTGGGGGTCGCAGTTACCACATCACATCACTTCTCACCGACCTGCACTGGCTCCCAATCAAGCAACGCATGGACTTCAATGTTGTCATTCACTTTCAGGTCCCTTCATTCTTAGGCTCCAGCCTACCTATCAGATTTACTCTCCATCAGGCTAGGCGTCGTGCCATCCAGTTTTCGGAATCTAACTGTTGACCCGTACCTAGTACAGACCTCAAGTTCTTTGGAGACCGTGCCTTTACTTTGTATGCTCCCAACGCCTGGAACTCAATCCCGACTTGAGTCACGACATGTCCTGACTTGTCTATATTTGAAAAGAAACAAAAAATGCATCTACTTATGAGCATTTAGTAGGTCCCTGTGATTCTACATTCATGTGCTTATGCGTGCTGACATTGTACTTGCATACTGACCCTGTGAGTGCTACCCCTAACCATGTTATTCTTGTTGTTTATTGAGCATGCTATCACTAACCATTCGATCGTGCTTCTTTTGCAGCAATTGTAAAGCGCCTAGAAAGAGATTGGGTTCTCTGAGGGTGCTTTATCAAATATATTATCATTTTATTTGCGGCGCGTGGACACGCTTTCGGGCTGTTCATCCAGCTGCCGGGGCGGTGGCGGCTTGGAAGAAGTCCGTCCGGTATACTTGTTGAGCGTCGCTTCTCGTGCAGTTATTTTCACTACGACGGCATCGAGGACTAGCGGCCAAGTGCCCGTCTGTTTTTGACTTGGTAAGAAGCTCTTATTTGTGTGCAACAATGCACGAAATTGACTCGGCTAGTCGATATCACAGTAGCTGTATTGCTGAGATAGCAATAGAGTGCAGATTGTGACCAAGCTCCGGCTCTGTAACCCTGCTGTGCTTTAACATTTTGGACTGGTGGTTACCGATGTGCCTTCGTGGTAACGATGTACCGAGGAGCCCTCGTGCTTCTCTTAGAAGGCCTTCGAATTAACTGCAGCCGTCTAGAGTGGTGCACTCTCACATCACACAAGGAAGGTGCACTGTTATGCTAACATTATATCTGCACAAAAATAAAAGTTTTTACAAATGCCCATTTAGCCATTGCATAACTCTAATATTTTCCACAAACACCGTGTACGTAGAATGCGCTGATCCTCACAAACCAGTGATTGAATAGTGGTAAAGCTATCATATTAAGCAATTGATGGCTAACAACTTGCCGTAGCCGAACCCATGCACTCAGGTAATCTCACGAGAGCGTAGAGCGGCATAAATCAAGAACGCCCAATCTTGAATACAAATTCCACGTTTTCACATAAAGCTCGATGGTACACCGGCAAATATGGTCACATTATACCAGGACGTCTGTCTGAATAAAAATCCACGGATCATGGTAGCAGTTTGGCACTCTCCCGACTCCCTCCCAACATGCGTCAGACCATCTCCTGACTTGACCACATTTAAAAAGAACTTAAAAACACACCTATTTAGGACAGCATTTAGTGGGTCCCTGTGATTCGTCCTTGATGTGCTTATGCGTGCTGACACTGTGCATGCTGCCACTAACCACGCTTGCATGCTGACCCTGTGCATGTCACCCCTAACCATGTTATTGATATTTATCTAGCATGATGTTACTCATCATTCAATCGTGCTTCCCTTTGCAGTAAATGTAAAGCGCCTAGAAAGAGATTGAGTTCTCTGAGGGTGATTTGTCAATTGCATTATTATTATGATGATTATAATATCAAAGACATAGATTTTGGCACAGCCGTTTCCTGGTGATTACAGCTCTTGTGGTCTTCGTGCAATTGAAGATTCATTCCGTGTCTTTCAACAGGGTGTCAGGATATTATTTACTTCGATACTATGCTTGTGTTCAAGTTAAATGGTGCATCAAATTTCGGAAGGTTTTATATACCTTTTCGTAGCACTGCTTAAATAGCACTCGCATGTGCGAATATCATCACTTTTCGATTCTGCTAGGCCACGTCGATGGCTGTCTAAGCTAGAAAACGATTTAAGGCCAAGTATTATTAGTGATAATGATGTAGTCTCTGAAGCTAAGTAATACCTCAATAAATGCAGGAAACTTTAAGCCATCAGCCCCTTGTCCTTCCATCGGATAAAAAATCCTTATCTCAGTTCTCCGAATCCCCTTGACCTCCTGATCACAATGATCATGTAATTAAGTGTCACTGCACCTGCCAGATATCTATGCGGTCGAGCGAAGCATTCATTCGAGATCTACTTATCTACGTATGCATGCATATATATATGTTTATTCACAGCCTCTTTTGTGTAGCTGCAGAAGAGCCATTAAAGTGATCGCCACCGCTTCCAGCGGCAATAAAAGATCGCCCACCGCAAGTTTCGAACCCATGACCCCAGAGCCGAGGTCGTGGGGTAAAGCAACCACCTTAAATAGTGGACCATTACAATGCATATGCATTCATAGCATTTACGTATCTATATGATGTATTTAGAAATATGCTGAACATTTTAAGGATAAAATGAAGAGTAGCCAGAGGATCTCTCTTCCTTAAGAGCAGCAGTAGAAATTGTAGGCCGCCAAGGTTTGGCCCTGGGGGTTATGGTTCTCGCCTTTGATGACAGCAGTGAAGGTGATTGGATTTTATGACCGAAGTCGTGGGCTCGACCCTGCAGCACACGTGACACGCCTGGATAGAGATTAAGTTTTCTTATGGCGCTTTAACAAATGATTATAACTATTTTATTTTTATTTATCTATTAGATATTAGATATTTTATATATTATATATTATAAAAATATTATGTTTATTCGGATTTTGGGGCTAGAAGAGGGACCCAACTGCCTTAAACCCGCCTATGGCCGCGTAGAGGAAATACGGCGCCCCATTGCCGGAGGCGCATGGCGGCGCGGTATGCCCGAATCCGCCGAAGTAGGCCTCATCGTCCAGGAGCCAGCTGCCGAATTCTTCAACCGCGAACGCTAGCACAACCCGCGACCGGTGCTAACGGCCGGAAACGGCACGAGAAGCGACGCTCGACGACGCGAATACGCGGCGGAGAAAACACGACGCGTATACGCGACTGAGAAAACACGACGCGTATACGCGACGGAAGACTTCTTCTTGGCCCCCGCCGCCCGGGCAGCTGGGCGAACGGCCTCTGTAAGGTGTGAACGCGCCGCGAAATAATAATAATACATTTGATAAAGCGTGCTCAGAGAACCCGATTTCTATCTAGGCGCTTTGCTATTGCTGCAAAGGAAGCACGGTCGAATGGTGAGTGGTATCATGCATGATAAACAGCAAAGATACCGTGGTCAGGGGTGACACTCACAGAGTCAGCATGCATACATAGTTAGTGGCAGCACGCAACAGTGTCCGCACGCCTAAGCACACAAAGAACAAATTACAGGGGCCCACTAAATTCTGTCATAAATAGGTGCATTTTTTAGTTTTTTTTAATGCGGTCAAGTCCGGGGATGTCGTGACGCAAGTCGGGAGTGAGGTCCAGGCTTTGGGAGCACACGAACTAAAGGCACGGTCACCAAAGGGCTTGAGGTTCGTACGAGGTACATACAGTTCAACAGCTAGATTCCGAAAATTGCGTGGCACGATGCTTAGCCTAGGGGAGTAGACCTGATAGGTAGGCCGGAGTCAAATAATAAAGGGGCCTGAAAATGATTGACACAACTTTGAAGTCGATGCGTTGGTTGACTGGGAGCCAGTGCAGGTCAGTGAGAAGTGGTGCGATATGGAAAATGCGACACTCACGACAGACCAGCCTAGCTGCAGAGATTTGAAAAAGCTGTAAGCGCCAGAGTGCACAGGCCGGCGAATGACCTCACCTAGACGGACGGCAGCCAGCCAATACGTTCTGAAAGTGGGTCATGAGGTCATGAGCCTGAGTCCGTGAACCATTTAGCTGCCGATTCGACCCCCGGCTGGCTGGGCAGCCCGCATATGGGCAGTAGTAGCTTGGTTTTGATGTTGTTGTATCCAGTTTTGGCAATATCTCTCGTGGCAAAACCGAACGCTCGTCCCTTGGGGGCTCGGCGTGCATCACTTACGAGCTTGGCTTTGCGTCAGTATTTACAGTATAAATGTGCACATTTACACTTAATTCACATTTAAAAATGTATACGTACGCATCACAAATGCCTTAGTACAGAAATATTTCACCAATGTTTGGAGCGGCTCCAGAAATTGTCTTTCGCGAACTCACGATTCTAGTAACAGTTGCAAGACACCACTGCACGGCTAACGTCATGCAGCTATTCCGAAGATAGAAGAAAACAGCATGAATATATATTCTCCATAGATCAATGCAAATCTGCGTGCTTTCAAGATTATATCTTGTTCTATTTAGCTTCTGCGGCTTACCGTCTGAACTGTAAAACCAGCGGCCTACGCGAGTTCTAAACACTAAACACTCGTCTTGAGGGCAGCCACTTTCGAAGGGTATGCAGCAAAGAGCTGATAACTATAAAATGTTAAACTCAGATACACAAAAATAAGCGTGAAATTTGCGATTCAAAGGTTTCCTAATCATCGCCGAGCAGAAACCGCTAATGAATTCACACTGCAGCCATTGACCAGGATAAAATAAAGCATTGACCTGCGTTTTAACCACCGTCGTATATTCATAACACAAACTTTAACAGTAAATAAATATGTGTAAATATTAACAACGTACGATTGAGGAGCGCAGAATAGCCGTGAAATCCGCAACTTTCTCAACGAGCGGTCTCAGCCATGTTTCGAGGGGCTTTGTTGTCTAAGTGGCTGCATGCGGCTTTCAGTTAAAAAAAAGCTGTCGTCGTGCAAATCTAAAACTGCATTGTAAGAGACGGCGCGCAGCAGAGGCGGCCATCATGTATGGCAGCAATGGGGGAATTCTTTTTCAGACGGAGCGGACCTCGGTGCCGCCCTACCTGCCAGTGAGACACTTCAGTTCGGTATCGCTGGACAGCTGCTATAGTACTTCATCAACCAACCGTCACAGTGCTTCAGTCTTGGAATTGCGCAATCGCCTGGCTGCTTTTGCAAGAAGTAAGTTATACCTCTGGCTATTGAGCAACTTTCCAGCAGATAACTTCGCTATGCGTTGTTAAGGGGGAGGTAACTAACGCATGCCACGCCTCTCGTAATAGTGGGACGCTGAATCGCACGTAGCTAAGCACGACCTCACATCGAACTTGAACTGCTTAGGTTCGCCCGTGAATTTGGAAATGAATGCAGCTGTTTTCGACAAAATCAGTGAAGCCATATCTGTTTAGAAGCTCCGCCTATTGCCGAGTAACTCTGGGTCTTCCGGTACCGTCAGTCGTCATGGTGCCGCGGTGGGTGCCCGAGTAGGTGGGCCAGGTATTCCTGCGTAACTACTTCCCTGCACAAATATCAGTCGCCATGGCTGCGCTCGTCACTTCAGTTGATATACAGCTCACTGGTAACTGTCTCTGAGCGAAGCGCCGCTGGAGCTCTCGGCATAGCATTCCGGGGCAGAAGTCGGCTCTCACGCATCGTCTCGTTTCAGAGGTCAAAGAGCGGGAAGGCGTGCAGGAGAAGCCGAGAACCTGCCGCTCCGGAGACGCATATTACGCCCCCTACGGAAACTCGCTGGATGCCGAGAGGGACAGCTCTCTATCAAGAAAAGTCAACCGTACTCGCAAAGTGTACGTTGTGCTCAGCCTGTCGATCCAATTCCCACTCGAGGTCGCCGCTACGGCGTCGTCTGTTTTGCACCGCCAGGATCGTCGTAGTCGCAGAGTCTGAGACGTGTCCCACCTGCTTCTGTGCCAGTTGACAGTGTCCGCGTTCTGTGCCAGTTGAGGGCGCTCGCTGCTTTTAGCCGGTCCACTCGAGCTGCTTGCCTTGCCTTCGTGTTGACTCCTTGTCCAGGCGGCGCCGTAGATAGCACGCACGCGCACGTACGGTTTTCCGATAGCCGAGACTGAAGGCTCAATCGAGGGTATGTGAATACTAGCCAGGATCGCGATATCTGTGACTTCTTGTGCTCTTCCTGTGCTGCATCGAACTTTTCTCTCAAGGACGATCAGTTTCGATGGTGCAGATGTTGTGCAGATGTCATGCAGATCGTGACCCCCTGGCTTTGTTGGCCCCCTTGTGTGCATCATCCGAATTTGCTTCGATTGTTTAGGCCCGGGCCGGATTGGTCGTCTCGGCTTAGATACCTTCCACCACCACAGCACGATGTACCGCCATCTGGCAGTCTTTTTGCCGCGAAGTGGTCGGAGAAAAGGCATTTTCCGCGTGAGTGTTATCTCGTGCTATTAGCTTACGCAGCGACTGGACTTGAAAAGCATCGGGCGTAGCTGTTCTATTGCTCCCATTCCCATTCAGGGAAGGCTCGAAGATGCGCCGATGAGTGGGATCTGTCTCCAGAGAGTGACAGGGGTCCTAGGACGACGTGGAACGGGCTGCACCCAGCCAACATGAGCACTCACGACGAGATCACGCATACCATGCTCTTCGGCAAGAAGCATAGTGGTAAGCTCGCGCAACGAAGCTGGGCTTGCGTTCGGAGCCGTGATCGCATCAACTCGGCCTTTGACAGTCACTGGCTGCTGGTCACTCGAGCCACCTCTGCAGACCAATAGGCTTGCTTCCCCTGCCGGAGATGGCCTTGGCAATAGATCCTCCTCATGGCTTCTTTGTCGAGGCCGCTCTATTTTCATGAGCTCTTGATTCGTCTCCCCATTAACAGTTTGGGATTGTTACGGTCGTATGTGACTTGGTGATGCTTAATACATGACATTCTACACACCGTAATGCTAGAATACTCAGGTATCATCTAATCAGTTTCTTTGTTCTCTGATTTATTTGGTCAAGCCAACACCTTCATCTTGCATTCCTCAATCTCTCACCCACTCTGGCTGTAATTTTTTTTCATGCTGTACTCCCTTAGTTTTGCCCACCCCAACTATTCCAACTATTCCTCCAACTATTTCTGCCTCCCTTTCTCTAGTCTATTTTGCCTTTACCACCCTTTCCATACGTCTCTCTTTTGCTATCTTGTATTACCCTTTGGTCGCTCCATCCTCTATCAATGCCTTGCTTCTTGACTTCTCGCCCCATCTTTATCTTTCTGCATCTACACTTTCTCTCATTTTTCTCTCTTTGCCATCCTCTTTCTATCTTGGTCATGTATGTGTGTATCTTTTTCATGTTTCTTACAGAGTCGCATTAGTTTTTATCTCTATGTTTTTGCGGGATGGTTTCTGCTTGCAGCTTGATGGATATGTACTTTTCCACAGAGGCAGGTTGCCATGCAACTCGACTGGAGCCTCTACAGTACGTGCTCTCTTGTTGCCAGTGGTTGGCACATGTGGATGGACGTTTGCGATACACTGTGGCATTTGCTGTTTGCAGCATCTGATGCCGTGAGAATGCGCAATGGCATCAGAGTTGCCAGCCTCGGCGACAAGCCCTACCAAGTTCCAGAATATTCAGCCGATTTTCACAAGGTGGGGTCGACGCTGCCGTTAGCCAATTTTGGGTAAGTATCGAATTCCGGCCTTTTTAAACAAGGATATCACATCTAAGTTGGTCAATGCTTTTGTGACATCCCGTCTTTACTTTTGTAACTCACTGCTTGGTGGTCTACCGGCCTGTGCAATCAGTGCTTACAGTGGTTGCAAAACTCTGCAGCTTTGCTTGTCTGTCGTGAGTGTCCCAGTTGTCGTGTCACACCACTTCTCGCCGATCTGCACTGGCTCCCAGTCAAGCAACACATCGACTTAAAGGTTTTGTCGCTCACTTTTAGGCCCCTTCATTCTTTGGCTCCTGCCTACCTATAAGATCTACTGCCCCACCACGTTAAGCATCGTGCCACCCGCTTTTCGGAATCTAACTGTTTACCTATACCTCATACAAACCTCAAATCCTTTGGAGACCGTGCCTTTAGTTGGTAGGGTCCGAAAGCCCGGAACTCACTCCCGACTTCAGTCTCGATATCCTCTGACTCTCAAAATTGGCTCTGCCAGCATATCTCCTGTTGCATCAGCTCGAAATCTAGGTGTCATATTCCAAAGCGACCTCTCGTTAACGACCATTTCAGCTCCACTGTCGAATCTGCATATTTTCAGCTCCATAACATTGCTAAAATTCGGGCTTGTTTAGATAAGGATACCACGTCCAAGTTTGTCCATGCATTCGTCACATCCCGTCTCGACTTCTGCAACTCACTGCTTACTGGCCCTACCAGCATGTGCGATCAGGCGATTGCAGCTGGTGCAAAACTCTGCAGCTAGGCTTGTCTGTCGTGAGCGTCGCAGTTGCCACATTACACCACTTCTCGCCGACCTGCACTGGCTACCAGTCAAGCAACGGATTGACTTTAAGGTTTTGTCGCTCACTTTTAGGTCCCTTCATTCTATGGCTCCAGCCTATCTCCCAGATATACTACCCCATCAGGCCAAGCATCGTACCACCAGCTTTTCGGAATCCAACAATCTACAAATACCTCGTACAAACCTTAAATCCTTTGGAGACCGTGCGTTTATTATGCTCCCAAACGCTGGAACTCCCTCCCGACCTGCGTCAGAGCATCCCCTGACCTGACCACATTTAAAAGGAACCTAAAAACACACCTATTTAGGACAGCATTGAGTGGGTCCCTGTGATTCGTCCTTGATGTGCTTATGCATGCTGACACTGTGCATGCTGCCACTAACCACATTTGCATGCTGACCCTGTGCATGTCACCCCTAACCATATTATTCATTGTGTTTGTTTTTCATGCACTATTTTACTCACCATTCAATTGCATTTCCCTTTGCAGCAAATGCAAAGCGCCTAGAAAGAGATTGAGTTCTCTGAGGGCGCTTTATCAAGTGCATTATTATCATTATTATCACTATTATTACGTTTAAAAAGAACTTGAAAACGTATATCTGTATGACAGCATTTAGTGGGTCTCTGTGTTACGTCCTTCATGTGCTTATGCATGCTGACACTGTGGCATGCTGCCACTAACCACACTTGCATGCTGACCCTGTGCATGTCACCCCTAACCATGTTATTCATTTTGTTAATCAAGCATGATACCACTCACCATTCGATCGTGTTTCCTTTGCAGCAAATGTACAATCCCTAGAAAGAGATCTCAGTTCTCTGAGGGCGCTTTTGTCAATTGTGTTA
Source organism: Cristatella mucedo (assembly GCA_009760855.2). NCBI lineage: Eukaryota > Metazoa > Bryozoa > Phylactolaemata > Cristatellidae > Cristatella > Cristatella mucedo. Next base: position 579,820 of record WPIO01000163.1, read on the forward strand.
TTCATATTATTGTTATTATGAGTCATTCGGTACGGGCCTGTCGGCATTAATGGGAGCACCCAGTACGGATGTTTGTGCTGCCTCTCTATGCCATGCTGTTAACATGCTGTCTGTTTGCTTGTCCTCAAAATTGCTTATGTGGGACGATGCTCTGTCCTCGATATCGTAGGACAATCCCGCCTTAAACTCGCTATTGACGTATGCATTTTTAGTGGGTCAAGAGCCAGAGCATACGCACGAACACTTGCATCGCTAACTTGCTGGTCTTGAACTTGCTGCTGCTCTTCCTTATTCACTGATTCTGCGTCCCAGCCCCTGTTTGAAGAGGGTTCTCATGGTTTCGACAGGGGTGCAGTTTCTTTGTGATTCTGGCAGGTGTTAGTGCAATTGCATGCCGTGCTAATTTAGACCAATTTTCCGAATGCGAATTTCAACTCACTGAGTCGCATATAGAACAAGTGTATGCCAAGTGTTCTAAGCTTGTATGCCGAGTGGCACATGCTGCTGTGGTCGGAAAATATACTTGCGGGATGGTTACAATAAACATCTCAATGGCTGATTCGGCTTCAAAGGGTGCCCTCAGTCCGAAGGAAATCCGTGAAGGACGGGCCTGGCACAGTGCAGACCCCCACATGACTTGCGTAAAAGTCACATCAGCTATGTTTTAGAGTTGCAGTCGTATGAGAATAATCTCTGCTGATCAAAAGGCATCTTGACAGCATCATGTAAAGCATTAGACGTTCTAGTTGAGTTGTGTCGTGTGGTGATTCTGACTCGGTTGCCTTGATGACTACCCCTGCACCCACTCTCAGGATGTAATTGGTTGCTATGCTATTAGCAATATTACTTTTTTGCTACCAGTCTTCTGGTTTTTACAAATTTAGTGTACCAGAGGAGACGTCAACCACGTGCTGCTTCGTGTTTTTCAATGCCACATTTCCATTGACTGAATGGACGATAATAATAATCATCATAATGATAATAATTAAAATTCTTATTTTTACGGCTCATTGATAGACCTAAATCTCATTTTAGTTACTTTATTAGTTCTGAAAAGGAGCATGCAAACCGATTTGTGATGACATTCCTAATTTTCAACTAGCACAAATATGTAATATAATAATATAATTCATTTATATAACGCCCCAAGAGAACTTAATCTCTATTCAGGCACTTCACATATTCCTCGGAGCTCGAGCCCACGACCTCAGTCAGACCTTGGTCGGGGCGAGCTCCTTAACCGCTAGACCAAACCAGCTCGGCAAAAAGGACGTTGCTACCAGACAGCAAATGCTGAGAGGAAAAGGTGGATTTTTTTCTTTCTTGTAAATGACTGGGCATGATTTGTTGCCGGTCGTCAGTGAGTTCCAGGCTTTGTGGAGCATGGGGACTTAAGACACGGTTACCACGGGATTTTAACTGAGGGGGCACAAACAAGCAATCAGTGTTAGAAGCGTTGGCAGTACAAGGGGAGGCCTGGTAGACTGGAGCTAGAGATTGGGTAGATCTAAAGATGAGAAACACATTCTTAAAGTCGACATGCTTCTTGATAGAGAATTGTTCAGGTCTTTAAGACGTTGTGTAGTTTAGCAGTTCACGACAGACGTACCTGGCTGCGGATTGCTTGAGCTAACCGTACGGGCCTTCTCGTAAGGCTGTAAGACATGCAAGTGGTGAATCACAGAAAAATAAACGAGTATCACAAATTTATTTTCTGATTTTACTGTTTATTCCCTTCTGATCAAACGAAAATGTATGTATGCAGTAAAGCTGAAAGTATGCAGACGTGACTACTGAGCTGTTATGCTCATCCAGTGTAGAGTCTTTTAGGAACAGGACGCCCAGATTCTATGCAGAAGCTACAAGAGATATACTGGCCTGACCAATTTTGAGGGATGGGCTGTGTGGTCTCCGAGTTACACCTTAATTGTTGCTCGTAACTATTAAGGTGGTGTTTTGTTGTCGTACACTTTGAGAACGTTTGCTGCCATCCACGTGCAAATGTCAGCAAAAACGGGAGGTGGCATCAAAGGGGCTGGCATGGCTCCGGAAGTATAGACAGGACTCAGCCAGAAGCTTGTGAGCTCAGCAGGTAGGATGAAATCCAGATGAGTTGGGCCTCTTTCGGCGAGACCCGCTCGGACGTATGCAAACTGTTCCAATTATGATATAAATCCGTTATATACAAACTATTCCCTACTCCAATTAGTAGCAAGAGTAGCAAATTGTGCTAGAAACTACTTCATTGGAAAATTCATTTAAAAATAAAATTTGATACATGTTAATTAGCCTAGCTGAAATATAGTGACACAAGTTTCAATCGATAAAGCAATTTGTCTGTGCACGGATATATTTTCCCAGAGAGCTACGACTGCCCTCGGAGGGCAGGCTAATTGTGGCCGTAGAAGAGTGATAGTATGAGGCTGCTGCCTGGTAGCTGGTACTAGGAATTAGTACAGCATTGGCAGCATCAGGAACTAGTGTTAATACGTCTGTATCACCAAAAGTGTCCGCACTCCAAGCACACGGAGACTGATAGCTCTAGGGTCTTATATGGCAGCGATCCTGGCGATCCTAAGCAAGCCACATTGTTTGTCAACATTTTTTTACGATGGTTCTGATTATTATTTCTATTATATTATGATTATATTATTATATATTATTATATATTATTATTCTGAGTATCTTTCACTGACAATTTTGTCATGGCCTTGCTTGAGGCCCGATCTGAATACCTCCGAAACTTTCGGAATGCTTTGGAACTAAGTAGAATATTGTAAACCAGTCGTATCACCCAGCTGTCCCTCTGGAGGCGCTATACCGTTACTGCCGAGAAATTGCTCCCACAATTCTGCACTGGGACTGTAATGTTCATGCCAACCTGCATACAGGAAGAGATTAGAAATATATGATGGAGCCACTTCCTGTAAGATTAAGTCATTTACTAATTAAAATTGTGAAGCCTATCGTATTTACCTATGTCCGTAAAGTATGTGACAGCAAAGTAGGAGTACTGGAAGCAGTAAAGAATGAACTATCTGATAAAGCAGCAAAGTTTCTTGCCAGTATGGCAGCTCGCCTAAAGCTAATAGAACGCTCTCAAATGCAGCAGCCACTGACTCACCGGCGTTGCTTAATGAGCCTGGGTTCGTGTTGCCGTCTTGTCATATGTATTTTTTAATTAGGAGTGCATGCATGAATGCGTGCATCAAATGAAGAGAGGAACTTGCTGCTCTATTTAATCAAATTATCTGGCTGCTGTCCCCAACGTCTTTGAGACTCGCGGCCTGCATCTTCTTGATGGCAGCCTGTTGCCTTGACAACGTCTATGTTGCCTTGATGGCAGCCGGTGTCTATTTGAGTGCCGAGCAGCTCAAGCAATCTGCTGAAGCAGTTGTGGTTGGCAAAAGGCTGCTGCCAGCATTATGATTTTTCTGAACTGCGGCTGGACGCACGTTTTAATTCATGCTAGAGGAAAAAAGAGCCAGCTGATGGAATACGTTGCCACGGTGGCAGGCAATCGATCAGGATACACTTGCTCTAGTACACCAAACGTCCTTCGCTTAGCTGAACTTTGAATCTTGATGTTTCAATTGAGTCTCAATCTTGGCTTGCTGGTGTTTCTTCTCTGTTATCTTTCCAATGCTTGCTTTAGAAACCGTCCAAAGTCAAGGGCCGATACCTTTGTTCCGCTGGTGAAAATGCCGGAGAAGCCAAGGTAAGAAGTGCACATGGATAGTCCCATCCATAGCTTTGAACCATTCCAACCAGAATATGTGCATAGTAATCACATTAATAGTAATAATAAAAATTTATTTAGCACCCCCAGAGACCTAAATCTTTTTCTAGGCAATAAGACTGTGGAAAATAGGCACGTTTTAGTTTTTTCTCTGTATGTCGCCAAAGCAGATGGCATGGTGTCCGTCGGTCGGAAGTGAGTTCCAGGCATTAGGAGCGTAGTGACTGGAGGCCTCCATATGAATTGAGGTTCATAAGAGGTACAATCAAATGACCTCAGTCTGAAGAACAAGCGGTGTGTCGGCATGCCTGAATCGGAAGTAATTCTGGTAGGTAGGCTGGAGCATGAAAACAGAGTGGCTGAACCTTAAAGTTTATGGGCTACTTAATGGTGAACCGGTGCATACAGGTGACAAGCCGAGTAATTCAGCAATTGTGACGTTTGTTACTGACAAGTCTACTTAGCACGAAGACCTATGAGTTGCAAGTTTTTAACATAACTCAGGTTGGGATTCACGAATGCATGGACCAGCGGGACTATGAAGTTCTTACCTAAGCATGCCTGATTGTCGGACATATGCTAACTGAGGCAATGCGGATGGTGAGTTCTTTCAATTTCTCAGTACTACCGGGTTTTCCCATAATTTAAAAGTTAGTCTATCGTCATTCAATTTGAGAAAGTTGTTTGCCGTCCTAGTGCAAATTTCAACAAAATATATTGCCGTGTGTTAATTTGCATAAAATGAGTGCATTGGTTGTGCTTGGCATTTACGTAGCCAAAAGGAGAGCCTGAATTAAGAAAGAAAGTACTCCAAAGGCTCACTGGATGATCGTTGACGCTTACTCTCTGAATTATCCCATGGGCATAGGACCTAACCCACTGTAACTCAGCACAGTGATGCCTGGGCGAGAAGAAAGATAACCATGAAGGATTTGTTGATCTCAGTAATCAAAAGCTGTCAAGTGATTGTGCTGTGCTAGCAGAATGCTGCATCTAACTCAGCATTCACGAGAATTCTGTTATACAGACTCACGAAAGTAGTACTGGATCAGTGGTGTGATTAGCTGTAAGAACTAGTTTGATAGATTCGAGTTGTGAAGTCCGTGTTTAAATTGTGTTAACACTACTTGTTCCATTGTTTTCGATAGGAACGCTAATTAGGGTAGTAATCGGAAGTAGCTAAGTATTTCTTACCTAATGTCTAACTATAATTGAATGGGCTGACATTAGTCTCTTTGGAAAATGTTCGCGAAAACTCAATGCCCAGGACTTATTTACAGACTTAGTTATCCTGGGTAATAATAATAATAATTGTTATTATTATGCATTTGTTATAGCGCCCTCAGAGAGCTCAATCTCTTTCTAGGAGCTTTACATTTGCTCTGCCAAAAAAGCATGGTCGATAGCAGTAAATCTCAGAGCTAGAAATGTAGACGGGGTTCCAGAAGATAGTAGATTTCTTACATAACAAGGGCTAGCTTGAGGGGAACATTAAGGTAGAGCAAGGACGAGGTTGAATAGACTCCTGGGAGGAAGTTACCCTGGGCATGGACTTTCTGGTGGCAATACGTTGCTGTAGGCATATGGCACACGTGTACATCTTTCTATCATTCTTACGTTGTATGCTATTGCTGCGTTATTGAGCTTGGCTGTCAATTGGGGTCGCTGTACCGTCGTAAACTGTGTTAACATCCAGCCATGGTGTCATCTTGAGTCATTCAATAAAGCGATCGTGGTAATAATGAGAACACAGGCACGTTTGCTTACCTAAAATCAGTCTTTCTTCTTTACGGATGTAAGCCTAGCTATTATCAGTTGACGCACAAATCTGCTATTCATTCTTTATGGTAGTGTAGCCTGATTAGTATTCATGTCTTCTCTCCACAATTGTAAGATTGCATTTGCTCAGCAGGCATATAATACTATTCTTTTCTGTCTTAGTTGGATTGAAAGAGAGTGATGCGTATGGAGCTAGAAAGAGAGAGAGAGAGAGAGAGAGAGAGAGAGAGAGAGAGAGAGAGAGAGAGAATATTCATAAATACGTATGTAGTTATGTACAGATAAAGAGAACTGACAGAGAGATTGATATAGAGATAAAGGAGAACGAGGGAGGAAGAGAGAAAGGGAGAGAGAGGCAAAGAGAGGGTTAAAGAGAGATAGAGTAGAGATAGAGGGAGAGAGAGAGAGAGAGAGAGAGAGAGAGAGAGAGAGCATAAGAAGGCCGCGTGAGTCTTGTTTTGCAATTTGCTGCAGCTGCTGCTTGTCAAGAGAGGCTTGGCGTTAAGGAGTAACCATGCTTAACATTAGCTTGCAGTGAGGGATGAAGCAACCATAATAGGCTATTGGTTATTAGCATAGTATCTTAAACTTGCATGCAGAATAAGGCTTCATTTTGCATCGATTGCATTGTGGGTTTAATTGACAATTCACTCCCGGGCTTTAGAAGACTTTACATATTTTGGTTATGTTCGCAAAGTAATGAAGACAAATTTTTCTGTAGAGGTACGTGGTTTCCGAGTTTCTCTAAATGCTTGAGCTACTACGGTATGCAAACAGTAGTTAGCTGTATCTCGGCAACCGAACCAGTAGAGCACTGGGACCGGTCCGAGACAGAACCGGTCCTGCTCGGAGAGGCGAAGTTCTTTTCGGCACTTGGTCAGTCCAGATGACCTCCCGTGACCTCCATATAACCTTTCGGCACTCGGTCATTCCAAGGGCAGATGACCTCTGGCGGATGTGTATACTGCCAGGTAGGAAATATCTCTATCAATCTAAAAGGGCCCTGCCTCCAAGAATTTTAGTTTTTACTGTCTTAACGATACCTAGGCTAGCCCAGTTATCTGTGCTAGTTTGTTGGCATGGCGTCAGAGGGCGATATAAACAGATCGTCTAGGCCCTTAACTGTCTACTGGCTCCCGGTCCCTGTATATTGAGTGTATTTGGTTGTAAAAAAATATAATTCATTTGTATAGCACCCTAAGAGAACTTAATCTCTATTCAGGCGCTTCACATATGCTTTGGGGCTCGAGCCCCCGACCTCTGCCAGACCTTGGTCGGGGCGAGCACCATAACCGCTGGACCAAACCAGCTCGGCAGTGATCGTGAAATGGGCATCTTAAATGCAGTCGTAGATGCCTAAGCTACTGCACGTTCTTGTGTCAGATCGACGGAACCTCATCGGCAGCTGCTCTCGCTTGAATGGTTTGAATGACGTGGTGCTTTCGTGGGCACTCGTGCCTGCTCGTTTTTGTGAGTGACACTCTTCCGGGCTTACTCTTACGGCCTAAAGATGACCGTCGCTATCTTAGGCAAGTAGCAGAGTAAGCTGAGCATCAGGTCAGCACTATTTATCTCTCTTTGTGTAGGGAGAGCTACACCCTGAAGGAGCGAAGGCGAATCGTGGAGGTCGCCATGGATGAAGTTGCCCGACTGAACAAGTGGCGACCTGCCACACCGCTAAGTAGTGGGCAGCAGCTAAGACTACCCAAGAACGACAGCTTTGACGAATTGTCTCTATTGCCTGCCCTCACCACTTGACCTGTGCTACTGGCACGTTAGCATCCGCCTCGTGTGATGGGCCTGGTGGCCACGACACGACGACACCCGCTAGCACACCTTAGGCTTTGGTGACGCCTCGGTAGCCAAGTCTTGACCTTCTGCTTTTAAGAAAGCTAAAAAGCTCGCTGACGCTCGACCTCTGCAGCTGACCCCGGAGTCAAGCTGCGACTCAAGGTCGACTGACGTTCATGTAATCTATTCTCTGTGAGAATGCAGCCACGCCTCTAGCACTAATGCACCAGCGTTGCTGCTAACTAAGTTGTTCAGGCTCTTATGGTCTTACGGCCACTCGTTCACAGGCGTTCAGTGCACGAGTGATTGCAATTGCACTTGCCTGGCAACTTGGAGATGGTATGCCTACATACCTCGTGGACTTTCCGTAGCTCATAGAGCGTGCATCTTTGGAGAATTTTTCAAATTTACGTCGCCAGTGCATCACCGGCTTTTTGCTTTTATTGATATGAATCAAAAGCTTCGGGGGCGCATCGTGTGACGTTATAGGTTCGTGATCATGTGACGTAATAGGTTCGTGATCGTGTGACGTAATATGTTCGTGGTCGTGTGACGTAACAGGTTCGTGGTCGTGTGACTACTAGGTTCGTGATCGTGTGACGTAAGAGGTTCGCAGCCTGGGAAAGATACGTCTGGAAGTGGCCTGCGTGTCAAAAAGATGATATATATTTTTATAAATTATATATTTCATTTATATAGCGCCCCAAGAGAACTTAATCTCTATTCAGGTGCTTCACATATGCCTCGGGGCTCTCTATCATCAAAGACAATGCAAAGACCATTTACGATAGCTGCTGAGAAGCTCCGTGGATCGAAAGGACATTGTTGAAGAAGTGCTGAGGAAATTTTCGAAACGGCACTGCAGATCGGGATTAAGTCTCAAGCCTCCGAATGGAACATCATTCAGGCATTGTTTAGTTTCAACTTGAGCATTTACGCCCTTGGTGTACCTACAGGCATCAGCAGACTGGACATGCCTGGCTTTTTTTTGGTGAAGGAGCCGCAGTGCCTCTCAGTTCAAGAATTGCAAAAGTGCATATTCAGAATAGATCAAAACCTAATCTCTGCTTACGGGTTAGCCCTCAGGCTTGCTCGGGCGGTGCCAAAACACTCGGACGTCGCTCTGCGGCTTGTTGTTCTTCTTCTTGCCGAGCTTCTCGACTGTGCGCACGACGGGAGCATGCACTTCGGGGCTTCTAACGAATTTACAGATTTTGGTCAAATGAGCTAGGCCATGTTCGAATGGACAGTAATCGTTCGAGAATGTGTTCGAGATTTTAGGAGCCACCATAAAAGAGCCGATAGCATCTCACTCTTCCGCGCACTTCCGCCGCCGACTCGAAAGGACGCCGTGTTTCGAGCTGCGGCCGAATTCTTCAGCATTCATCGTTTGCAGCCAGATAGGGTGCCGGCGGCCGAGACGTAGGCTGGGTTGTTGCTCCAACTCTGACCTGAAATATTTTTTTTTAAGTTATCGCGTCGTTGCGTGCGAGTCGCCCAGGAGTCACTCAGATCTGCGTCCGGGAAATGACAGTATCTCTCGACGGCTCGCTCAGTCAGCTCTCTCCTCCTTTCTTAATTTTCACCAAAATTAGGGCTTAGACGCACAGGGCAGCCCTTTCTGTGGGCTTGTTAGGCTTCGGACGAGAGCAGGAGGCGGATTGTTTCATCGGGTTTTATTAGAATCTCAGGTGTGTGAGCCAATTGCTTGCCCGCTCGCTTGACTCTTGTGAGCGCAACGCGAAATAATGCGCTCGAAATATGCGCCGACTCGAGGCTGAATACTCTCGCTATTGAAAATGACCTCAGCTCTACGTAAATGCAGCACTCATCTCTTAACAACAACTTTCGTGATTTATTTTATAAAGGTAAGCACCGCAGATAATTACCGTGTGCCACCAATCAAAACGCTCTTATCAAACTGCTCCGGAGTTAACACCATAAATATTTTGCTCAAAAACTCAAAAATTTAGTCCGAGCGGTAGCTCAAAACTCGCCACTGTACGACTGTGTATCTTCTGGGACTGAGGAACGTAATTGTTTTGCAAAACGCAAAAAAAATTTTGAATGTAGGTGCATATAGTGACTACTACTAAATTTAGAAAACCATATAGCGGCTTCCACGTGCACACGGAGCAAGATGACGTGCGGACAGGACAAGGTCAAATGAGAACCTCAAGGTCGTAGGCACGTCGCTCATAAAGGGGCTACCCCCAGCGGATGGGCGACAAATAGCGCGGACGCTCTCGTAGCTTAAGCTCAAAGCAACTCATAGCTCAAGGGTCTGGTTTGGCCTAGTGGTTAAGATGCTCGCCTTGAACATGGTCCGGCCGAGGTCTTGGGCTCGAGCCCCCGCGGAATAGGTGAAGCACCTGAATAGAGATTAAGTTCTCTTAGGGTGCTATGCAAATGAATTGATTGTTATTTATTTATATATCTAATCAGCTAAAATGCCAAGGTCAATCTAAGGAGCAAAACTTACTGCCTATTAAATATCTGCTGCATTTATCCTGCTTTTGCCATAGATGGATGCCGAATCGTTTTCCATCCCTTATAATTAAGGCAATGCCAACTGCAAATAGCATTCGTTATCTGGCTGATTTAGTACACATCCGTTTCGTTAATGCTACGACTATCAACGACGCCACAACCGCCGCCGCTAGAAAAATAAAGTTGTCCCTAATCCCTATCCAACTTACGCGACCATTTGGCACCCGTTATTACGAGTTCCGCAATCAATCGTCCGATACGCGTTTTTCTTTCAGTCTTCATTAAAATGATATGTCGAGCGACCCTCCCTGTAGGCTGCACGGCACGTTGTGGACTCGAAGGCGCTAGTCCACATGGCCGCCCAGGATATTGTCTCTAGTAGTTTCGTTCGAATTTCTTTAAAAGTCATGCTCGAGCGATTACCCGTATTCGTGGAAGCCGCAGCGTCAAACAGCCAGCGCTTCGGCAGGGCGCCCACCCCCTCCCCCCACGCGCGCGCCTGAGAAAGAGAGAGAGAGAGAGAGAGAGAGAGAGAGAGAGGGAGAGGGAGAGACCGAGAGACAAAGAGAGACAGAGGGATAGAGAGACACAGAGACACAGAGACACAGAGACACAGAGACACAGAGAGACAGAGACACAGAGAGAGAGAGAGAGACAGTGAGAGAGACAGAGCGAGAGACAGAGAGAGAGAGAGAGAGAGAGAGAGAGAGAGAGACAGACAGACAGACAGACAGACAGACAGACAGAGGGAGAGAGAGAGAGAGAGAGAGAGAGAGAGAGAGAGAGAGAGAGAGAGAGTGAGTAGATTACCGTCGGGTCAGAGCGGAAGGTGGGGCGGAAGCTTCTCGATTTCTCGCGGATTCGGCGGATGCGGGAGTGAGGGGGAGAGGAGGGGGCAAAGCGACCTCGCTCGAGCGGCTGGCTTTTGCGGCTTTAATCAGTAGATTGCTCGTAAGCTTGCCACTTAGGCCGCATCTCGCGATGCCAACGCTGATTCTAAGTCTTGCTTCAAGCGGTAAGGACTGTTACAGCTACCCGGCTGGTGGCCTAGGAGTACGATGCTAGCAACTCCTTCAAGACCCGAGTTTCGCGCTCGAATCCTGCCCGAGGCGATCCCTCTTTCTTCATCATGATTCATGATTCATCAATTGGGCTCGAAGGAGTAGCTGGTTCTGCACCAGCAATCCATCGCTGCCCACTGCGAGCAAGATACGTACGCCACGCCGATCAGGCACTTCTGCCGCTACGGACGTAAATGTGGCGACCGTAAATTTCAATTTAGGGGTGTAGCGCACCCACACAGCCTTCTCTCTGTCCAAGGCTGCTATTGCTTCGTGGACGTTCCGCTGTAAAAAAAGTCCAATAATATGATATCAAACGTTGTTTGTATGTCGATGATATTTAAGAAAATCGGATTCATCCTTTTAATCCATGGACTTTTGCAAAGCAATGCAATGTCTTCGCTAATGCAATGTAATGTAACATATCTCCGTCTGTAACTCCACAAAGTCATAAAGACTATGTGGGTGTTACGCAGGAGAGTTTTGTATTGCGAACTCACAGCCTAATCGGCTTTCGGTACGCATTTGATAGCCAACAGACTTCGTCTCACGCAACAAAGAGAAAGTGGGAAGCATAGCAGAGTTAGGAGAGCAGTTGAGGTAGTGAGTAGCATAGACGTAGCAGCTCAGGGCCGCTTAAAAGGATGAGCCATAGTCGGCAGCAGGTGAGTAGTTGCCGTTGCGTGAGATTTCTGGAAGCGAGTTCCACAGCCTGCGACCTGCAGAGCTAAAGCTACTGCCGCCAACGGTCTTAAAGCGGAGGAATGGAGCAGCTAATTTATTGTCCACACAGGACCTGACGGCTCGAACAGGCTGAAACTGGTGCATTAGTTCAGCTAGGTACGAAGGAACCAAGCCGTAGCGGACCTTGTGGGTCAGCGCAAGAACTTTGTTCTGTATCCGCTGATCAATCGGCATCTATCCTAGCTCTTTTAGCAAAGGAGACACGTGCTCAAACCTCTGGGACTTGAAGACTAGCCTTGCAGCTATATTCATAGTCAGCTGCAGAGGCATAATAGCTTTCTTTGGCAGCCCAGCTAATAGGGAATTACAATAATCATGCCGAGACAGAACTAAAGAGCTAGTTAAAGATTTTGCAAGCCACTGTGGAAGACAGCTTCTAATCTTGGATATGGATCGCACGTGATGGCTAGCTGTAGAAGCAGTCTTCTGAATGAGGCTTTCAAAATTGAGGAGGCTGTAGAAAACGACACCTACATTTCGAGCACATGGTGAAGGTCGCATAATAGCATCACCTATTAGAAGAGCAAATTTTTTTAATCCTGCCACACGCTTAGGGTGTCCTATGAACAGCAGTTCGGTTTCATCGTCATTTCGTTTCAAGAAGCTTTCTGACATCCGGGATCGAATGTCGGCAAGGCAAGCATTCAGTTTCTCAGTTGCCGAAGCAGATTCTGACGGTTTGAATGGCAAATACAGCTGAGTATCGTCAGCATAAAAGTGATATCCTATTCCACGAGCCTTAATCTTTTTTTCCAGTTGTTGCTACCTCCATGCTTGGTATTCATGCCTTGCTACTATAAAATCTCTTGTAGTGAAATTAAGAACAATGTAGCCACAAGTATTTGGCAGCATTCAATGGACAGGCAAGGAATATAATTTAATAGTTACAATAACATTAAGGTTTCATTTATATAGCAGATTAATAAAACTCAGTCTCTATATAGACGCTTAAGAACGCACAGCAGGAGAGTCAATATCCATGGGTCATTGACCTGGACTGAATCAAGTAAGCAATAGCAAATAAGCACAAAAGCCCATGCTCAATGAGGTGCTGGAAAACTGAATACGCGAATTGATTCCTTTTTAGCTTAGACTTATAAAAAGATGCAGTATTTGTGTAGGCTCTCCAGGCTTTTGATGCACGCGAGCGGAAGGCTTGATCACTAAAAGATTGCGAACTATTTCGAGAAACGATGCAATGATTGGCAGCTGAGGAGCAAGCGATGCCGGAGCACGTGACCGGGGAGCGAGCGATGCCGGAGCACTTGACCGAAAGAGCGAGCGACGCCAGAGCACGTGACGGGATGAGCGAGGAGGTCCTATGTGAGCAGGCTGGTGCTAGCAAGTGTATGACCTGTAATCTAGACTGAAGATGGTGACATCAATTCGATACTGGATATGGAGCCAATGAAGCTCGGACAGAAGCTGCGTGATTTGAAGGCTATGCCATTGACGTCTGATCAGACGGGCTGCTGATTACCGTATCAGTTGTGGGTGATCGGGGAACAGATCGGGAGCCCAGAATTAATGGAGTTGCCCTAATCTAGGCTCGACGGCGTACAGTGAAGTAGTCCGACTGTCGTATCACTATATTATTGCGCTACTACTTTGGCGATTCACGTAAGCTGAATGTAGATGAACTTGAAAGTAGAAAAGGCGTGCTTATCTAATGACAATTAGTTTTGGAATAGTCCGCCTAGATTATGGTAAGACGTCGCCGAAGTGATGCTAGCTGCACCAACCTTGAGTCTGAAACTTTACACTTTTGGATGACACTATAATGGCCCATAGCTATTAGGTTTGTCTTATAACCATTAAACTTCAGAAAGTCACTCAACATCGTCGCGCAAACTCCTTTGATGTAGGCAGTAAAGGAGTTAATTGAGTCCGATGACGAGCATGACTTACAGAGGTCAAATGCTAAGTAGAGTTGAGTGCCATCTGCAAACAATTTAAACAATTTAAAAACAATATATATATATATATATATATATGTATATATATATATGTGTGTGTGTGTGTGTTCTGACATCTCTAACTGAGGTAGGACGTCGAGGTCAGTGCAGCACTGTCCCTGTGTGACGTCGGTGTGTGGAGAGGAGCTGTAGAAGGATCCACTTGTCTGATATACCGGAGCTGGGACGGTACATTGACGATTTTTGAAATCCAGATTCAGAATTTGTACGAAGAAACTTCGCAAAATATGTACTCTTACATTATATCCTTAAGTTTCGACTATAAACGAAGCCCTCTGTAGGGCCTGCTATTTAATACTACCGCATTGCAATATGCTTATTGCAATGAGATATTAAACATTGCAATGCGATGTTATTAAATATTAATATAATGCAATATATAATTTAATTTATTATAATTATTACGCTCTTAATTGCGTGAAAGTGCAATAGGATCGATGCCAGCACCGAAGATAATTTCAAATTGGATTCCTGAAGAAAACTATGTACCCGTCCTGCAGATTTTGAGATTTTATTTTGAGCTGGGTGACCAGACCTATCAAAAACCACAGCAGCAGCTCGAACGTGTCACCTCTGGTGGCTAAAGAGTCTCCAACTGCTCACTGTCAAGAATCATGCTGTGCTTCGGCTTTTCTGTGGTTTCTAAATGTGATTTAGGGTTAGGCATGTTCGCTATCTGGCTGGCTCAGCTCAGGACTCCAACAATCCATCTAGTGTCTCTCAGATTTACGCGCTCCAAATAGCCGGTCCACTAGACGGACCAGCTCAGGACTCCAACAATCCATCTAGTGTCTCTCAGATTTACGCGATCCAAATAGCCGGTCCACCAGACGGGCCAGCTCAGGACTACAACGATCCATCTAGTGTCTCTCAGATTTACGCCATCCAAACGAGCCAGTTCAACCGGCGGACCAGCTCAGGACTACAGCAATCCATCTAGTCTCTCTCAGATCTACGCGATCCAAACGAGCCAGTTCAACCGGCGGACCATCTCAGGATCAGTTAAGTCATCGGATCGGCTTAGCGGAGTTTGACGAGGTCGCACCTCGTTGGCGGTGAACTTGTGTTACTCTGCTCACTACCGCTCACTCCCACTATCGCACGCTCACTCCCACGCTCACTTCCACGGACGGAATTCGGTCGCTTCGCGTTCAAAGTTGCACGAATTTCAGCGCATCGGCGCCTCGCCAGCATAGGCCGCCGCGGCAAACTGCACTAGACGGTTACTCAGTTCGTGCTCACCATTGAACAGCCACCCGGTGAGCCAGACAGCGGAAGCCCGCCAGCGTTCTGTTTAAATTACCCGTTCCACGCGTCATCCGTCGTACGAGTCCGACGACACTTCCGGCGCGCGCGTCCTCCACGCCTCGAGCGCCTGTTAGGTCTGTCCTTGGCTCGGGCGATTCCTTCTTTCCCGCGCTCGTTTCCATGGTGATAAGCCTCCCCTGCTCGTCGCTGCCTTTTCGTCCTCGGCGAAGGCCGCGTCGCGCGGTTGCTAAACGACGCCCGGCGGCGGCGGCGGAGCCAGCAAGATGCAGGACGATGCAGCGGTCGCGCTCGGCGTGACGAAACAGACTTCAAGTCCGTGCGCTTGCCAAAGAAAATATAGCCACCCCCTATCGTAAAAAGGTAGAGCGAAGGTCGATCGGTCGGTCGGCACGCCGATCGGCCCAATTGTATTGGCCGGAGCGGAAGAACAGCTTTGGCAGTAGTCAGCAGCCCGGTAAATTGTAGCAGCTGTCGGTGTGGCAATTGGAAGCCGCGCGACGAGAGCAGACGACGCCTCGGTCGCAAACGTCGAGCACCCTGGAAGTCGATTTGCCGACTGGTTCGATTCATCCAGACATCCCGGTTGTCTGCGCTCCGATTGCTTACAATTCTCGGCGGCGAGATTGGAATCAAGCGAGCTGCTGTTAGCACTCGCCGCTCGCCTATGTAAAAATTGATAATGATGATGCATACTTTATCTATATTCAAGAGTTGAACTTTGACTTTAACGGGAGATATTCAACTTACGTGCGAGGCTGAAAATAAAACCTCTCTGCCTCGAAAAAGCTCTCGGAATGTGTTCACAAAGTTCTTTGACATGACCTGCTTTCTCCACAGTCCGTCTTTTACTATTCTCCGTGAATGGCAAATATTTGTCACGCCGCCTTACTTTTAAAGGGTCGCCGCTAGGGGGAAGCGCAGCGGAAGTAACTATATCGCGGCGTCGTTGGAAATCGGAAGAGGCGTGTCTGAGGTGCACTCCGTTAGCCCTGTCGGCTTACCGGCGCGGTAGCGGTGCCGTCAGGAAAGTTCGACTTTGCATCATGTGACCACTCGGTCCGTGCCTGCTGGAACGATGGCGGGATGCACGTGCCGACGAGTGCCCTTGTGCTTGCGTCTGAAGAAGCGGCAGCATGAAAGCAATCAGCCAAATAGAGAGACTGCCGAAAAAGCGTGGCGACGTCCTGACTTACGACGAGGAGGAAGAAGCGGCGTTACGTCCTAATCCAGAGCGCAAGCGCCAAAGTCACGTGGCAAGCAGTCAGCTATGCTCTGGGCTCCGGATAGGCAGTGCAAGTGAGCTCTAGATGTTTAGTCAGAGGCGGCAGCTGCGCCCGAGGCATGGAGCCGGTCGGCAGTTCCAGTTCCAGTTCGGTGCTCGGGCTGCCGAAACAGTTGCTGCTGCTCGCCGTCTCTGATGCTAAAGGCCCGTACGAAGCATCCGAAGCTGTCGAACGGACTTCTCTACGCTATGGATAGGGACTTTTTACAGATACGCGCGCGCTCTCCGTCACTTCCGCGACTCGCAGCTGTTGGCATACCGTGGCATCACGTGCTGGCACTGCGTTTGCGAGTTTCACTGCAGCCGCGTTTTGAAGGTTCACGGCTTCGCGCCGCGATTCGTCGCTCGCCGACAAGAACATGCGCACGCTGCCACTGACCGTACTCGCGCGCTGACCTTGCGCTCGGTCACCTCTTACCATGTTATGCTTCTTGACATTAAGCATGCTACCGTCAATCATGTGATTATGCTTCCTTCGCAGCAAATGTAAAGTGCCAGGAAAGAGACTGAGTTCTCTTGGCGCGCTTTACAAATGCATTGCCATTATTATTATTATTAGTAGTAGTAGTAGTAAGAATTAGCGCTGGCCACGAGCGCTGCGCTTGCGACCGAACTAAGGGTGCAGGGAGCCGCCGCAGCTGCCATTCGCCGCTGGTAGCGACCCGAACCGCCAGGAGCGGCCCGCGTAACGACGAGAGCTCTTGGAAAAAGGCGGCGCCTAAAAGTTTTAAGACGCTAAAGCGAAGCCGGCGTTTCCCTGGCGAATGGCACAGACGCTTCCACGCTGCGGCTACTGCCGAGCCGTCGAGAGCGACGACGCGCTGCATTCGCCAAGACAGCGGCAGCACCGCACGAAGGCGCGCGCAGCTAGCGTTTGCTCGTTTCCGGTCGGCGCGCCGACGACTCCTCGAGCCGATGGGGTGAGGCGTTGCGGGGGGCGGGGTCGAACGCGTCGCTACCCTGCGCGTGCGGTCGGATGTTGCTCTCGCTCGCTAGCGCGTCTCCGCTGCGACTTCGCGTCCGTGCGATTGGTGCAGCATCGCTTCCGTTTCATTGTCTTTCGAAACGCTCTCAGATCGCGACGCACGATCATTTCTTCTTTTTTTTAAGACTCGCGATTAGGAGGAAATGACAGGCACTACCAAGGTACGCGCATTATTCGTCGTGCGCGCTCGCTTCCTCCTGCTGGCGCCAGCGGCGGCGAGCGTCTGACGCGCGCGCGCGCGCGCGTGAGGCTCGGTCGACGAGCAGACGAGAACGGCGCCGCCGAGCCGCCGGGCTCGAGGCGACGACGCTGAGGAGGCGGCAGCGCCTCCGCGGAGCGGCCACCGCCGCAGAGAAAGTCAGACAGCGCGGACAGAGCATCCGCTCTCTGTCTCTGTCTCTGTCTCTGTCTCTGTCTCTGTCTCTGTCTCTGTCTCTGTCTCTGTCTCTGTCTCTGTCTCTGTCTCTCTCTCTCTCTCTCTCTCTCTCTCTCTCTCTCTCTCTCTCTCTCTCTCTCTGTCTCTGTCTCTGTCTCTGTCTCTCTCTCTCTGTCTCTCTGTCTCTGTCTCTGTCTCTCTCTCTCTCTGTCTCTCTGTCTCTGTCTCTCTCTCTCTCTCTCTCTCTCTCTCTCTCTCTCTCTCTCTCTCTCTCTCTTTCTCTCTCTTTCTCTCTCTCTCTCTCTCTCTCTCTCTCTTTCTCTCTCTCTCTCTCTCTCGCATCGCGGCGTTCTCCTTCCCAGCGTCTGCGCGAGTGAAGCGAAGCCGCGAAGCAAGCACCGCGCTGGCTGACGTCGCTCGGCGGCCGCGTTCTGGCATCGTCGACCGACGGAGCTGAGCCCTCGAGCAGCGTCGAAGTCATTTCGGTTTGCTTGCGGCTCGTGAACGCGCGAATCTTTCAGAGAAGAAAGAGCATCAATGTGAGCCCGTTTCATTTCGTGCGCGTTTGACGGGCGAGGGGAGGGAATTCCGACGGCTATTCGGAGGAGGGGGAGGGAGCGACGGTTGGCTGCACAAGTTGGGTCAGTGCGCCAGTTCGTCGCGGCTGCGCTACTGTCATCACTGCCCGTCGGAGCGAGCGGCTCGAGACTGGCTCCGAGTGTCCGAGCAGCGTGCGCCCATTCATTGCGGCCTTCCGTCGCAGCGCTTCGACCCTGCGCTTCTTTTTGCGTCGCAGTCGGAGGAGCGCCCACCTTAGCGGCGCGGGAATTCCAGCGTTTCGGCCATGCCGCCATTCAGGCGACCGACGCCCCCCTGCGCGGGCGCTAGAGCGCGATGCGGCCTTTCGTTCGCCGGCTAGCCGCAGTTGTTGGAGTCGTTGTAGCGGCTTCTCCCAGGTGCGACTGCACTCCTGGCTGTCGCCTTTGCTCTCGCCCCGCCGCGGCTGTTGGACGCGCCTCACAAACCTTTCAGGTTCCAAACCTCAGACGGTTCCTGAAAGAGCGCGGCATGGGAACTTTAGTGAAGACGCCGGATCTGGAAGCGCCGTACCTGCCCGACCAAACAGGTATCCCGCACGCCGGCGTAACAACGGGCGCGCTGCCTCGGTTGCAGTGTCGCGCGCGCGCTATTTTCGCACTGTCCGTTGTTTCTAAAATAAAAAATATCTGCACATAATTCGTTTGCCTAGCGCATTGAGAGAATGCAATCTGTAGTCAGGCGCTTCACGTATGGCTCGAGCCCACGACCTTGGTCATCGAATGTGTTCACCTTGAACTCGGTCATTAAAGGCCAGCAAGTTAACCACTGAGCCAAATAAATACTAGCTGATTTCACAGCCTCTTTCATATAGCAACAGAAGAGCCTTTACGGCTATGATTTTACTTACCATTTAATTGCATTTCCCTTTGCAGCAAATGTAAAGCGCCTAGAAAGAGATTAAGTTCTCCGAGGGCGCTTTATCAAGTACATTATTATTATTATTATCGCCACCGCTTGCAGCGGCGATGAAGAGTCACCCGCCGAAGGATTTGAATCCACGACCTCGGGATCGCGGTCGGGAACAGCGACCGCCTTACCCTGTGTGCGTGCCATCACAGCTCACTAAGCCACTGCTTGTGAGTTTTCCAAATATCCTAGGGGGCGGGGCGGGACGGACTCGATTGAAGCCGGACCAGTTCGCTGCCTCGGGGCAATCCGGGCAGCCGCTTTTGACACGCCGCAACGATTTTCCTCTGGACTCCGACGCAAATGCGACGCAGGTGTCGTGGCCGGCGGACGTGACGCCACTGCCTCGCACACAGTCGACGCCTGCTGCCGCGTCGCGGCCGCTGCGACAGCACTCGACGCGGCAGCCGGAAGCCGAAGCTGCTGCCCCGGCCAGTCTGCCTCCGTCGATCTGGCGGCGGCTGCTGCTACAATATTGATCGCATGAGTGGACACCTTTAGACTGCTGGGACTTTTGTCGCCGAACGTTGCGAGCGGCTCGGCGAATGTCAACCTCGAAGCAACCGTCAGGTGCGCACACCTGAGTGGAGCGGTCGCCTAGCGCGCTGGGAAACGGGCAGCGAAGGTGACAGACAGCAAGGCAGCTAGCCGGCAACTTGCAAGCGTTCAATCGCCACGTGCGAGACTTGCAAAGAAAATTTGGGAAAGACGCTCCAGACTGCAGAGAAGCTGCAGAAAAGCGCCAACCAAGCGCGCTCGGACTCGCACGATCGGCGGTCCCTGCCCACTGCACGGGAAGGAGCAGTGGCGCTGCAGTGCAGAAGCGCAGCCGACTCTCGCCGACTGCGCTGAAGCTCGGGAAAATGCTGCCGGAACGTTTCGCAGCTTCTTGATTTCGCGTCGTCGTCGTCGTCGTCGTCGTCGTCCAGCAAGTCTCCACTCCTCAAGCCGGGCTGTCGTCGTCATCGCAGCATCCTACTTGGTCTCGGACATGATCGTTGAGGGCTGCTCTGGCTGATTATCTCTCTTGCTGATTATCTCTCTTGCTGATTATCTCTCTTGCTGATTATCTCTCTTGCTGATTATCTCTCTTGCTGATTATCTCTCTTGCTGATTCTCTCTTTGCTGATTATCTCTCTTGCTGATTATCTCTCTTGCTGATTATCTCTCTTGCTGATTATCTCTCTTGCTGATTATCTCTCTTGCTGATTATCTCTCTTGCTGATTATCTCTCTTGCTGATTATCTCTCTTGCTGATTATCTCTGATTATCTCTCTTTGCTGATTATCTCTCTTGCTGATTATCTCTCTTGCTGATTATCTCTCTTGCTGATTATCTCTCTTGCTGATTATCTCTCTTGCTGATTATCTCTCTTGCTGATTATCTCTCTTGCTGATTATCTCTCTTTGCTGATTATCTCTCTTGCTGATTATCTCTCTTGCTGATCTTGCTTCTTTCTCTCCCGTTCTCTGACGCATTTTAAAAATAAGGACGTGGAATCGAATAATCCGAACCTGCTGTCTGTCTGACATGCTGCCGCATCTCTTGAAGATGGCAGAACCCTCTCTGGAGGGAGGGTCCCGGGGGAGCTCAGAGCACTGCGGTGCTGCGCCATCGATGGACGAAGGAATGTGCGGATCCGCGCTGCTGGGGATCTGCTCGTGCCGGATCCACGTTAGGGGTCTGCTCCTGTCGGATCCATGCCGGGGGTCTGCTCGTGCCGGATCGACGTTTTGAGTGACCCACCATTCCCGAGCGGCAGTTTCGCGAGTGGTCAGCTATTTTTTGTCACCTTTCTGGAATAGAAAAGCTCGCGGCTCTCTTTTCTAGCCTGTACAAGCGAGTGGACATGCTTTGAGTTTTAGAAATTAAAAATTGCCGAGTCACACGTCATTTACCACTTTTATAAAAAGTTCCATTAGGCAACCAGCAATTTGTCACCTTGCGAGCAAGAGTTCTCTTGCAGTGTTCGCAAGTGAAAAGAGGTGTTTAGAGTTTGCGATGATCCCCCACAGACGTGAAGAATAATTCTTTTTAGACTTTGCCAACCTTAACTATCTTTGCTATGAAGAAGCAGTCTTTGCTCATGTCTTGATAAATATTCCTTGCACATGGCAGATGCGTCTGCTGCGTAAGCGACATCACGATACCTCGATGTTTATTGTGCCGTGTTCGCCTAGCTTTCACAAATTCTGGATGCGGCATTTTAGGGACTGTATGCTGGAACCTGACATGGGCTTCGTTCCTATTAGAAAAACGGGACCGGATAATTTAAAATTATAATTTCCCATACAAACTCTGGATTTGTGGTAAAATCCTATTATTACTATTATTTATTTTAGGAATACGAGATTATAAAATAACTTTGCACTCCGAGATAAAAACAATTGTAATAAAATACGGTTGCATATCGCCCTCACATAAGGTTATCTCTTTCTATGCATTCTACGTATGCTGGGGAGAAATCAGGATTATATGTTTACTGGTAACATGCAAAGTATTAACATGCGCAACATGTTTAGTGGTACCATGCCCATGTCAGCACGCCTAAGAACACAGAGGAAAAATCACCTGGACCAAAGTAATGCTGCGAGGAACATGTGCATTTCAGCTTCTTTTTAAGTATTGCCAAGTCGGGGGAAATCACGATGTCAGTCGGGAGTGAGTTTCAGGCTCTTGCAGCAAATAAACTGCAGGTACAGTCTCCAAAGGAATTAAGGAGGCTATGAGGAACAACGAAACGACTCGATTCTGAAGAGCGGGTATTATGACTCCGGATCGGATTGCGAAGCAGCTTTGATAGTAAAACTAGAGCCAGAAATGGATGGGAACTAAACGTGACTAAATCTTGAAGTCTATACGCTGCTTGATTGGGAGCAGTGCACGTCTGCAAGAACTATATACTGTGGCAACTGGGACTCTTACGACAGACAAACTTAGCAGCAGAGCTAGGACTAACTACAAGTGCATAATTGCTCAGAACGTTAGACCTGAAAAAGTTTATCTATATAAGTCAAAACTGGATATCAAAAATACGTAAACTAACTTGGTTTGTTGTTTCCTTGTCTAAGCAGGCCTGACGTTTTTCAGTGTTACTTTGCAGAAGGTAAGTAGACTTAACTTTAGAGCTGATGTCGCCATCGAGTGAAATGTCATTTTTTTAACAGGACACCTAAATGTCATGCAGTGGATAAGGGAGATATGCTGGCAAGTCAACTTTTAGCGTTTAGATTTTCAATTTTTTATTCGTGCTTGGCTTTTGCATAAAATAAAATAATAGCTGATTTAGCAGCCTCTTTTGTATATCGAAAGAAGAGCTTTTATGGCTGTCACTGCTTGCTTGTCTACCGGCGTGTGTCATCAGGCGCTTACAGCTGGTGCAAAACTCTGCAGCTAAGCTTATCTGTCGTGAGCGTCGCAGTTGCCACATCACACCACTTCTTGCCGATCTGCACAAGGTCCCAGTCTAGTAATGGATAGACTCTCCAAGATTTTCTCGCTCACTTTCAGGCCCCTCCATTCTTTATCTCCAGTCTACCTTTCAAATCTACTGCCCCACTAGGCTAAGCAAAGTGCCACCCACTTTTCGGAATCTAATTGTTGACCTATGCCTCTTAAAAACCTCAAATGTTTTGGAGACCGTGCTTTTAGTTTGTATGTTCTCAAGGCCTGGAACTCACTCCCGACTTGCGTCACGACATTCCCTGACTTGACCATATTTAAAAAGAAATTAAAGACGCACTTATTTAGGGCAACATTTAGTAGGTCCCCGTGGTTTGTCCTTTATGTGCTTATGCGTGCTGAAACTGTTGCATGCTACCACTAACCATACTTGCATGCTGACCCTGTGCATGTCACACCTAACCATGTTTTTTATGTTTTTTATCAAGCATGATATTACTTACCATTCAACCACGTTTCCTTTGCAGTAAGTGTAAAGCGCCTAGAAAGAGATTGAGTTATCTGAGGGCGCTTTATCAAAGTGTATTATTAGTATTAATATTTTTATTATTATTATCACTACAGCTTTCAGTGGAAATAAAGAATTGCTCACCGAAGAATTTGAACCCACGACCTTGGGGGACCAAGGTCGTTAAAGCAACCGCCTTACCTAGTGTGCCATCACTGCTGAATAATAAGTTAGTTAGGTTGTCATTCAACTTACGACAGTGTACTACCATGTAAGTTTGGATGTAAGCCGCACATGCAGCTAGTGAGTGGATAGAGTTTGGAGTATTGAAAAGCTATGCGGAATCAAAGCACTGGTACCGCTGTACGTCATCGGCCTTTAAGTGAATGCCTAGATTGTGCTCGGCAATTACAACAACGACAGAGGGTGAGTATAAATCGTTTAAAGAAATGTACCAGGCACTGAGTATGGATGATTGGCGAAGACTTACTTGTGCTTCCATCCTTCTCTGCCGTTCAACTTCTAGATTTCCATAAAGCGTCATTTCAGCATGAGTTGCTTATATTGAACTTTAGCGACAGAAAAATCCCAAATGGAATCAAGATCAAACCAAGTTTAATGTAGAAGCTGACCTAGAGACTCAGAAACTGGAAACCTTTTCCGTCAAAACGGGTTTGAGCGGCATTCGTATCTCACAAAGCATCACTACGTAATCTGGGCCTTACACTAACTGATCAGATTGACTCAGCGATGAGGTCTGCTTACTTACAGCTAGGTAAAATTGGAAAAATCCCGGTTTTCTTATACAAGGATACCACCATTAGCTAGTCAGTGCCTGGGTGACAATCGGTGCAAATGCCTATAGCAAGCTAATCATGTCGTTCTGTCTGCGAAATGAAGTTGACGTACAGTTGGCGAAGAAATCTGCAGCCAGGCCTGCTTATCGCGAATGTCAAAGTTTGCATTTGAGCGCTTTTATTCCCGACTTTTACTCTTGTTGTTGTTGCTGGTTCCCCATTAAGCAGCACACTGGCTTCAATTTTCTCTGTCATTCACTTTTTAGTTCCTCCCCTTCTCTAGCTCTGACCCACCAGTCCAAAATATTGTTTTCAAAAGGCTCCCGTCGTATTACCGCCTCCCCCAGTCGTCAAACCGTCCGCCCGTTTGTCTGCGCCTCTAGCCAACCTTCAATCATTTGCAGACCGCGGATTCAGTTGTTATGCTCAAAAAGCCTCGGGTGCGCGAGCGACTGACTTCAAGACATCTCATGACTTGACGACAATAAAAAGAAAAGCAGTTAAACAGCATGCTCCGATCGGCACTCGCTCCTTCTGTACTGATTGCCAATTCAGCTATAGAGCGACCGCTTAATTTTGCACGTTTTCGCTAATCAACTGACATGCTTTCTTTCCATCTCATACACAATAAAGAGAAAATGATATAGTTCCCATAAAGCGAGTTTTATAGTGTGTATTTTGCTTTATAATTATTATTACTTTAATGCTGTGCTCACTCAATATGAGTTAAATGAATTGGTACAAGCTACGTTATCAGTCACGGAAATGAAACTAGCAACATAGAAGTTTACATGAATGTATCAAATCTGCATCGGCTTCTAAACCCAGGGAACCATTAGAACTGATGGTAAAACTTCAGGATTGCCTTAGCGCTAATAAATGCAAAAAGTTAATAGCAGCGTATTCAATAGAACTAGGTTTTTGGTCATGGTCATAACTAATACCCTACATCCAAAAGTCAATGCACTGACACAGTTCAAAAGTTGGGCTCACTATGGGCATAGTTTAGGCCAAAGGTTTAGGTAAAAACATATTAAATACAGTACAAATTTGTTCCTAGACTCATTCAATTAGTAAATTAAATTTTCTCCCTTGAATATACTATATCCATCGTACACACAGAAATTGCAAACGTTTAGAGGATTATTTTCACTGTTTAACGGTTTAGTATCTCAAGGCTCAGCATAATAATAAAGAAACATGGTCTATGCTAACATAGGACTACAAAGTGGCACGTGATATTTATGGAAAAATGTATAATTTTGGAAACAGCTAATCACAATAATGAATTATTTATAAGTGCTCCAAAAGTAGAAGAGTGCATTTAAGCCTGTATATATAATTAAAAGGAAGCTCTACAACAGGTTCGCCACAATTTGTACAGATTTCAAATAAGCAGGCACACACAAGACAATTAATTTGGGCAGAGCAAAAGCTGTGAGGAACAGGCCAGTTTTAGGCCTCTTTTTAATTTTTATATTGCCAGAGTATTTTGTGAGTTCAACGTATAGGGATTTCTAGGCTCGGGGAGCAGATTAAGTAGCAGGGCTGTCTCCAAGAGAATTAGGGCAAATGTCGAGAAAATACTGAAGACATTCAACAATCAACTATTAATTCAGGGTAACTTTTAAAAGACACACGGCTTAGAAATGGGATCGAAAGTTTTGACGGCTTTCTTTTAAAAGTAGAATTAAGATGCAAGTCTTGTTTAATCCGGAATCAACCCACAAGAAACTTATATGCAAATGCCAAACTTACAGATCTCTGCATATAAGTGACAAGTATCCCTACTTGTTGAACCGTGGTGCATCAACCTATATTTCTGAAGCTTTTTGAGGTATATGTTTGTGACTTTTAAGCAGCTTCGTTCACATTGTAGCTCTGTGCCTTCTAAATTAAAAACTTTCCAATACTTCGCGGATAAATGTGAAATTTGAAATGCGAGTTCAGATCTGCTGTGAAGTCAGTGTTGCTGTTTATTTATTATTTCGGTTAGATTAGTCTTTCTATGAATGCCATCAATCGT
Organism: Cristatella mucedo; assembly: GCA_009760855.2. Taxonomy (NCBI): domain Eukaryota; kingdom Metazoa; phylum Bryozoa; class Phylactolaemata; family Cristatellidae; genus Cristatella; species Cristatella mucedo. The sequence continues at coordinate 605,551 of WPIO01000163.1, forward strand.
CTAAAGCTTTATTTTCTGCAATCATCGGCATGCACGGCAAGGAGCATGTTTGACATGAGGGCAGGTGGTGTACGAGAAAGCAGGAGGTAATGCAGCAGTTGTGCTAGATATGACGAAACTGAGCAACGGGAAACCATTGGGGTCAGAGTGAGCACCTTTCTTGACGTTCATTGATCGATCTGGAGCCATCGCAGCTCTTTTATCAAAGGAGACGCGAACGCTGAACCTGTAAAATGTAGCTTATCTAGCAGCCAATTCGTTTTGCCATCTGCAGAGGCGTAATAGTTTTTCAGTAGTCTAGCCAAAGCTGGATTGCAGAAGTCACCACGGACAAAACTAAGGAACTAATAGGATCATTTGCCAACTTCCGTAGTAGTCAGTGACTAACCTTGGACAGAGAAAAATCGCTTAAGAAAGACACTGTAATTGATTGGGTCCAAAACTGCTAAAATTGTGATCAGGACAAGTTGGGAGAAGTTGGTGGTTATTTTAAGATCGAAGGTCATACAGAGGAGGGCCGGTTCAGTCGACTTGAATAACTTTGAACTAGACTAATTTTTCTTGTCATTTTTACCGACGTTTATATCAAGCTGCTTAGTAACAATCTTTTAATTTGTTTAAGTAAAAGTGAATAAGTGACAGTTTTCTAGGACATCTGAATCAAATCCATGCTTCTAAAACAGTTGATTTTACCATTGCCGACGTGAACATTTAAACATTAACGATTGTAAAGAGAACGGCACACCTTGCATCCATACGAGCATTAAAACCGATTATTGACTAGAATAATTTAATCCACAGTTGAAGCTTAAATATGGTTCACTATAGGTTCTTTAGTACAGGAAATATATGTACTAGACATAACTAAGCTAAATACTTCGTTTACAGATTCCTTGGAGTTTCTTTTAAAGACAGATCTAAAGCTACTTACTCTCTTTTACTGTTGCTTTAGTTACAGTGGTTTGCTAGAGCCACTAGAATTGTGCAATTTTGTCAAAGAATAGGGCGAAAAATATAAGCCAAACATTTTATATCCACATAATAAGACCACTCAGAATTGACAAGGCAAAGTTACTTGGCCGTCATAGATGTTTGATTAGGGCCTGACTAGCTGGACGGCAGTGTGCGAGTGAATAAACTGCACAAGTCCCAGTGACTTGTAATGTAATGTAAACCAGCTTTAAACATTTCGCTGCATGCGACACGTCTTTTTAAGGCTTTTTCTCGCCAGCAATGTTCTCTACGCCTCCATTTGCGGACTTACTTGAGGGGAGCATACTCTGTCACGAGCATTCCGACGTTCCTTGTTTGCCTCCTCAATGAAAGCATCTGGGCTACTCGAAGAGTCTGGATTCGTATTAGATTACCCATCGAAACAAATGAGAATTTTATTTCAAATGTTTTCATTATATATTCTATATTAATACGTATATATTTATATATTTAAATATATTTAAATATTATATATTTAATTCATTCATAATTATATTACGTAAATAATAAAATTAAATATATAATATATAATGATTTATTTATTAAATATGTTAAATATAATATATATTTATTTAAATGCGTTAAATACGAAATAGAATTACCCATCAAAGCAAACCGTCGGACGTGCTTGTAGAGTTCGAGCGAACTTCGTATACCAGCAGCGTAAAGCACACCGAAAACGGCAGTGCCCCGATGAATACAAACCGGCATTAGTAGGTCGGGCCCGCGCGTCAGCCTGGGAGGCTGGTTACGACGGCGGCAGTGCGCCTGGGCGATACAGCCGAGCCACCGTCCGCCCCGCCCCGCCCCCTTGCGCGACGAGCCCGGACAGCGCTCAGAAGCGCGACGCTCGGAAGCTTCGCCGCGGCGACGCGCCGCCGGCAGCAGCGGCGGCGACCGCAGAGGACCCGACCGCAGACTCACGCTTCGCCGCGTCGCCGCGTCTTGGCGCTCGCCGCAGGTGCTCGCCCGACGCCGTACGCGCACGTGCAGCACAACTTGCTGTACGTCCTCGCTGCGATCCCTTTCAACAACAGCGGCGACGAGGTGCTCATGATTCAGGAGGCGCGGAAGAACTGCCTCGGCACGTGGTACGTGCCGAGCACCAAGCTCGAGCCCAAGGAAAAGATGGCGGTGAGCGGGCGCCCGCGCGCGCGCTCAAGTGCTCTCGCCGCGCGCGCGCGGGCAGCCGGCGCATCGGGGAGCAGCTTGCGCTGCGGCTGCTCGAGCGAAGCCCGCACTACGCAGCGGAAGCGGCTCTGCTGCTTCGGCGGTCCAGTCGCCTGCCGGGAAGGAAGCGGCGAGCTCGCGCGCTGCAGAGCGACGGATGTGACGTCGAGGGCTGCGCGCGCGCCGCGCCGCGCAGCCGACTGCCGAGCTCCGCCGCACCGCCCGGACGAATTGAGCCGCGGCGCAGGGCGCTTCGGGCAATGCGAGCGTTGCCGCAAGCGTCCTGCGACGTGACTCGCGCAGCTGTGCGGTCCGCTGCAGCCCTCGTCGGCGCCCGCTCGTCGCGCTGAGCGCTGGCGCAGTGACTCATCAGATTCGAAAGCCATGTGCCCACCATCTTGCCGGCATCCGCGGTCGGACGTTGGGCGGGCGCTCGCTGTCGCCGCGCGCGAACCGCGCGCGGGCGTCGCTAAAGCCACCTCAGACGGGAGCTCGGCTGAGCGCCGGAAGAGGGAGCAGTTTGCGCAAGTGGAAGCGTTTGAGCGGAAACGTGAGCACTTCACTCCGGTCACAGTGAGCGATGCCCGAAGCCTATTAGCTACCGAAGTAGGGAGAGTGATCGATGTGTAGGTAAGAGGCCGAGTTTTATTTCTTGAACGCGAGAGATAGTTCCTGTGACCCGGCGGAGTCGAGCTGTTGCCGCTCGATTGCGCTAGGCTGCCTGACAAATCCGACTCGCCGCGGCCTGCCGACGGCCAGAGGCGAGGCTAAAGGACGCGCTCTCGCCGGATTATTGCAGCGCCCACGCGGCTCGGCGTAGCGTAGGCCGACGGGAAGGGGCAGGCTCGGACTCTACCGTGCCGCGCTAGGAGCAGCTAGAGCGCGCGCCCAGCGAAGGAAGCGTAGCTGCGTCGCTCTCTCGGAGCACACGACGGTCGCGACTCAGGTTTGACGCTGGCTGCATGCCGCTGGAGTTTTCGAGCGTGCAGAGAAGAAGCGACTCGTCGTGAATTACACGTGGCTTCAATCGAACTCGTGAAAAGCGTCGTAGTCAATGCGTGCAAGCGATGCTCCTATGTACAAAACAATACAATACAAAACAATAATAAAACAATAATACAAACAACATAATATAAATAATAATAATATAAATAATAATAATAATAATAACAATAATTAATAATAATAATAATATAAACAACAATACAAAAGACTCGGTGGCTCGTGAGACGCAGCGACGGTTCTCGCGCAGAGCAGAGCAGAGCGATTCTACCGCGGTCGCGGTTACGAGTCCGCCGCCTAAAAAACTAGCGGAAACCAACCAGACGATGCGATGCAGAGCCGCGCGCGGCGACCACGCGCACGCTGCCGTGGAGCCGTGGAAGAAGAAAAGGTCGCGTCCTGTCGTTCGCCCGAGTTGAACGTTTGACTTCCACAGCTGTCATTCGAGTAGGGCGCGGTCGCTCGGCTAAAGCGGCGAGGTTGCGGCATTCGCGCCTGAGCCACGCGGCATGGTGACGTCACGGGCGGCTCCTTCAGTCGCCGAGCGCTGCTCGTTTGCTCACGCGGCCGTCGCACACCCATGCCTTCACCGCGCTAGCCCGACGGACGGCTGCTGGCCGCCGGCGAGCGCGAGAGCGAGGCTCCCGCGAAGCGAACAGCGCGCGGGGCACGCCACGGGAGGGGGCGGGGCGGGGGCGGCGGGGGCGGCGGACGATTCTTTAGAAATAGGTCGGCGCGGTATTTGTCCGGGGTCGACTGCCAACGAATAACTTGACCTGTGTCGCTGTCGCGTGTTTACCGGCGGCGCGAAGACCCGCGGACGTTTAGCATTTAGCATTTAGCCTAAATAAAATAGCATATTTATAATTGAATTTATAATTAAAATATGTATACTTAAAATAGCATAATTAGCATTAAATAGCCTAAATCCGATCGGCAGGCTACGATTCAGGCCATTTTTCGCGAGCTGACGGACCGGCGATCACGGCGCTGCTCGCGAGGGTCGAATCGACTTCGGCGAATCGCTGCTGTCTGCAAGCGACTGCTGATGCTGCGTGTGCCGCGCTGCCGCCGGACAAAGCGGAAGCGAAGCCGCCGCAGCAGCAGCGCCAGGCGACAGCAGCGGTTCGCCGGAAGCGGTCGTAATGCGGACGGACGGACGGCAAGCGGTGGGCAGGGAGCTACGGTGCTCGCTCGCGCGAAGCGAGTTTGGCGCGAATCGGAAAGCGAGAAGATGACGGACGGCGAAAGCGAGAGACTCTGCGGCGGCGGCGGCGGCGGCGGCGAGAAAAGGCTTGCTCGCACGATCGCTCACTCTCTTGCCGGCGCGCGCGCTCCCGCTATCGCTGCAGGACTTTCTGAGGAAGCAGACGGCGCTGATGACGGGCATGGAGTGCGAGCTGGTGTCGCTCGCGTCGCTCGAGTCGCAGGGCGGTCGCTGGCACCGGCTGTCGTTCCTGGTCAAGGTCACGGGCGGCAAGCTGAAGGTTCGCTCGGACGAGCACAGCCAGCTGGCGCAATGGGTGCCCGTGCGCAGCGTCCTCGACGGCAAGACTGGCTTCCGGCTCCGGTCGGACGACGTCGTGGCGCTGGTGAGCCGAGCGCTCGAAGTGTGGACGTCGGCGCACGTGCAGTCGCTCTGCGCCGTCGTGCCGACCGACTTCCCGCACGGCTGCCTCAACTGTCGGCTCGTGTTCGTCCGCCAGAAGGCCGACAAGGTGGCCGTCGTCGTGTCTCGCACCGGCTACCAGCTGCCCATCATCCGATTCCCGCCTCGCTCCGTCGGCATGGCCGTGATAGGCGACTTCTTTAAGGTGCGTCGCCGCCGCCGCCGCCGCCACTGCCGCTGCCGGATTGGAGCGGATCTCGCTCGCCCCCGTCGATCGCCCCCGCACGGTGCATACAGTGGGGGCGCAATACATTAGCATACCGGCCCTAAGAGAACGCAAAATCCACTCTAACGTTTCGCGTTGACGCAGCGCTCGAGTGCCAGACCGAGGTTATCTGCCGCCCTGGTTGCTGCTGGTGACGGGCAGTCGCCGCCGCGCGAGAGGCGTCGCGTCGGCCTGCGGCGGCCTAGCGGTCGGGTCATTCACGAAAGTTCGGCTCAGCTCCGCTCGTTTACTATATTCCAACGTCGTCCCCGAGCCGACGCGCAGTAGGTCCGCAGCAACGTCGAACCGCCGCCGCCGCCGGCTGAGCATCAGAGTCTCACTCAGAAGGAACTCGAGAGAGTTCTGGGTGCTTCTGGGGAGGAGGAGGAGCAGCTCGCTGCGTCACTGCCGCTGCACATGCCGGGCCTGTCTGTCTGTGTGTGTCTGTCTGTGTCTGTCTGTCTGTGTGGGCGAGAGGCTCGCGCTCGAGAAAAGCGGCGCGTCGCTCGGCGACGTCTCCTCCTCTGTCTCAGCTGCACTCGGCCTCTCGAAGCGGGCAGCGGGCCGCCCGCAGGGAGCGACAGGTTCATTTCTAGTCGGCTTCTGGCGGCAGCCAGCTGCGTCGACGCTGAGGCTAGCGGCTGTCCGAGTAGCAGACGCACTGGGCGCGCGCGATCGGGAGCCGCCTGCATTCGAGAGCCGAGGACCGCCGGAGTAGCAGCGAGAGCTCTCGCGGGGGGGGGGCGGGCGAGGGAGAGAGAGAGAGAGAGACCGCAATCAGCTTCGCGCCGCACGCTGCCGCGCGCTCTCCAGCCCCGAGCGTCGGTGCAGCTGCCGCCGCTTCGCTGCAGCCACGCTCTCGCATTTGCCGCCAGACCGCTTGCATTTTTCCAAATCTTGCTACTCGCGCTAGTCATTTGGTTTACTTTAAAGCTCCGGCTAGCCTATCGTGACCTGTCTGACCTAGCTACTCCACTCGCGCCGCCCTCTCATTAGCCGCTCCTCGTACTCTGATCTCAGCTCGTGGATGCCTCTAAACGACGACGTATCTAGTTGCTGTGCACACCTGACACGCTACCTAGCAGCATGAGTAGCTCAGACGCACGTCTTCGCGCGCGCGCGCGCACGAAACGCACGCACAAAACGCAAGCTAGCAGGCGTGCGAGCGTGTGCACGCAGTAATGCAGACGCGAGTAGAATAAATCAGTTAACAAATGAAGGCCTTAAAATAGGCAGCCGATTTACCTTTTTAATTAATCAGCTGATTTGTAAAAATTGACCCCGGTTTAGGAGGAAAGTCTGCAGTGCAAACGCAGCTTTAGCCGCGCTCCGTTTGTCGTAGTTACGCCGCGGCGGTGGCACGGTCTGGCTCCGCACCGCCGTTTAACGTTCAGCGTCTTCTCCGGGGAAAGGACGCTCGACGGCGCTGCCGCCGCCGCGCGCCGGCGCGCCTTGCCGTTGGCGAGTGCAAAGCGAAGGAGGCAAGCGGCCAAACTCTTGCGCCCGTTCGCGATCGGCCGTACGCGATCGCCCGCATACGATCGCGCGCCCGCCCGCGGCTCAGCCGGCCGCCTGGCCAGAGCGCACGCTTCTCGCGAGAGCTGCCGGCTCTCAATCGATTGGTCCGGGCTTTTTCTCTCTGCGAGCAGAAAGCGTTCGGCGAGGAGAGCGTCAAGTTCCGCTACTGCGGCCTGCTGGCGCTCGAGCACTCGCCGAGCACCGAGGCCTTCCGGCGCACGGACGGCCTGTGCACGACCATGGTCGTCAAGGTGGACTCGTCGTCCGAATACACTCTCGACTTTGAAAAGGACAACGACTACAAGTGGCTCGTCGTCGACGACGACGAAGTGTCTCGCGAGCTGGCGGCCATCGTCGACGGCCGCATCGTCCTGCCGTCGTTCAAGCTCATCGCGAGCGCCAAGGAGTCCATGACGGCGAACTAGCGGCGCCGCCGCCGCTGCAGACGCCGCGCCGCCGCCTCGCCGCCACCGCCGCCAACCCGGTCGAACTCGGCAAGCTGAGGGCCTGCGGGTCGGCCGCCGGGTGCGCGCGCGCGCTCGCGCTTGGCCGGGCAGGGCCGGCCAGGGTCGCGCCGCTGCCGCCGCCACCACCGCCACCGCCGCGCGTCGCGTCCGTCGACCGCGAGCGCTTCGCTCCCGTCGCCGGGAAGCGGCGCCGCTTCCCGGCTCGCGTTCGCCGACGCATCGGCGGCTCCGAGCGGCTGTCGCGGACGGAAGGCCAGCTGACCGGTGCGCGACAGCTTCTTTTATCGGCGGCGCCGTTCATTAAACGAGACGCCGCCGCGCGCCGGCGGCGTCGAGCGTACGAGCGAGATAACGCCGGCCGCAGCCCTGGTCGGCGCACGTGCGTGTGCGAATAGCTGTCGCTGCTGAAGCTGTCGGCTCTCGAGCGCAGACTGACCCTCCGATAACGCGAAATACTGCGTGCAGCAGAGCGGCGGAAAACTAGAAACTAAGGGTTCGCTCGAAGCGAGCGTCGCGCCGCGAAGCTCGGCTCGCTCTCGCAGATGCATCGCCAATGCGCTGCAGAGGTGAGCACGCGCGACGCGAATGTCGGCACGATTTCATTGCAGCGCAAGCGTTCGCGCGCCGCCTCAATGCAGGTGCGTGCTAGGTGGGCGGTAAGCAGTCAGACTTGCTTACGTCAGCTCTCGCGGAGTCTCGGGGGGAGGGTCAGCGTCGAGAGAGTCGTTGCCGTGCCTCTCATGGGCGGCGAAAGCGGCGAAGCGGCGAAAGCTCTCGCTCACTCGTTCGCAGGTGCGCTCGCTCGGCGGCGGCGGCTCCGCTACCGCTCTCCTGCGTTTCTAGCGGAGCTGCTTCGTCAGCTTCAGCGTGCGCCGCGCGCTGACGGCTTCTGCTGCTCTCACTCGAAGGCTGAAGGTGAAGGCTGAAGGCGGGTGAATCGTTTCGCTCTGCGCTTTTAAGGCTTCGTAGATCACCAAGTCAGTGTGCGTGTATGCAGCTTAATCTTATCCTCCCACCGACTCTGACGCCGCCGACTCTGGCCGACTCTTTCTTTCTGGCCGTCGTTCACTGCGCTACGTCAGCCTGCGTTCTTTCCTCGACCGACCTCCTGGCTCAGCTATGTGTCTCGTTGTGTCTCCTTTGCGGGGACTGCGAGAAAGCGGTATGCATATCGAGTTTTTTGTAGTTTGCCCATTAAATAGAAGAAAAACAAGTTATACATGCAATCCCCATGATTTGATGACTCACAAATATCCGGAACACGGTTAAAGAAATCATTTTGAAGGGCATGTTTACACTGAAATAGTGACAATGAAAACTCGGAATCAATATCAGTTTTTGCGAATACGACGCCGATGTGGCCGGTGGTTTTTGGCAAATTTTGTAAATAAAAGCTACTCGGCTCTGGACGGACGTCAAATCATCACTTGAAATTAAAAAAGACAAAGTTTAAATAATGGCATGCCTCTCGAGGTCAACTTTCCGATGTATTTATGACAATTCCAAAGCATGAACCCAAACGCTAAACCTAGGTTTCGGTCCGAAGGGATGGGCTCAGATTCGGAAAATGACTAGCCATGGCTAGTCAGGCTTTATTTAGTAGCCGCACATATGTTTACGTACATCGTGATACGCCCCCTCAGAGTCGGGCTAACCTGAAGAGACTAGCGCACGACAACAATACAATTGCTTGTGATTAATTTTATTTACTGCCTCTAGGCCCTTGGTAGCTAAGGAGTCCATTACCAGTGCACCTATTTAGTCACGGGACTGCGGCCATTGTGTTTTGGCCATGAGGTCACTCGGTTAGTCGGTCGTTCTCCAGCCGTGCCGTTGTACTTAATACTCGCATAAAACGAGCGTATCGTTCGCTGAGAATAAGTCTGCAAATTTTGATTCTCCATTATTCAAGGGAAATCCGAGATTTCAAATTCTCCTTAATGCCGTTTAGAGCCGTGATTTGTTTAGGCGAAAGCACCGCACTTAAGCGATTAATTCGTAGGTATACGATATGGAGCGCGTCGCTGTGGTGAACACGTTGTGTCATTGACATCTAAGGATCTTTCTTGTAAGTTTTACATAGTCCCAAAGATGTTTATTCATATATTTATTTGTATTTGTGCGATTCGTAGCTCTGGATTGCTTAGCCTGTCTTCGTCACTACCAATGCCCTCCTGTTACTGTTGCATGCCTCCATCCGTTGTATCCTGTGAATGTTATAACTTCGATAATGATGAATTAATCAACTTGAAAGTAGGAATATACTTTTTTTTGGATTTAAGAATAGTGCCAGCATTCTCTCGAGCATATTGGACCTTGATAATAATGATAATAATGCACTTGATAAAGCACTCTCAGAGAAATCAATCTCTTTCTAGGCGCTTTACATTTGCTGCAAAGGGAAACGCGATTGAATGGCGAGTAATATCGTGCTTGATAAACAACGTGAATAACATGATTAGAGGTGTCATGCACAGGGTCAGCATGCAAGTGTGGTTAGTGGTAGCATGCACATTATCAGCACGCATAAGCACACGAAGGACGAATCACAGGGACCCACTAAATGCTGTCCTAAATAGGTGTGTTTTTAAGTTCTTTTTAAATGTGGTCAAGTCAGGAGATGTTCAGACGCAAGTCGGGAGTGACTTCAGCAAGCTAGAACGAGGCGCAGACATTGGGCGTCCAAGAAAGAAGAGGCGATTGCCTTCCTCTTACCCGCAGCCGAGGCTTCGATCGGTAGGCAAGCCGCGATCGCAGTTTCGTCGGCGCCGTGGCGGCAGCAGCAGCAGACCTTATTAGATAGGCTTAACTTGATTAAAACCCTGTTTGTACTCTAAGCCATTTCTCTCCGTTTCACGCATAAGTCTTGCAAATGTCACAGGTAGGCCAATAATGATCCGATCAACTTCAATTATGAGGTATACACTCCTTTTTTATGCGCTTCAAAGTTATATGAAGATAAGCTGAGAAACTCTGGCTTTTTATCATCATGAAAACTATTTCTTTGCGAACATCATCTGTTTTCTTTTTGGAGTGCTGTCGTTCCCCATATGGCATTGGGTACCTTATAATTTCTATAGCTTGGCTAATTTTGATCCTATTGACTTGAAATTTTGATTATAGAAAGGGTTCACCGAATATCAATCTATCATAAGATGATATTAACTCAGGAGCTAATAATACTCTTCAATGCTGTCCTAATTAGGTTGATTTAGCATGTCAACATTTGACTAGGTTGCCAGGTTGATAGTTAGGTATGTCGGTAAGTCGCGGGAAGACAGGATCGTGATCATAAAATTGACAGTTGTTATAATTCTATTGCCTTCTCCATCTCTCTAACGCCAGCGTGCAACTTAAGCAGCAGATACATCTACGCAACGGGCTTCAGCGAAACAAATACTGGAACATAGCAAATGTGGGTCAAGATGACCTGCTATAAAATAGAGTTTGATTCATAACGAAAATCGTAATTCAGTTATAAACATGAAATACAGAAGCTGATAATTTCTAAGAATTGCATCCAGATTGCAGCAATCGCACGCATAGCAATAAATGCACACACGCAGTGTAGGCGATGTATGCTGGTAAATAGCAGCCGATTTGTGATGGTGTTCCTCCAGGTGTTCCAGTAGTTAGCTTGATAGCATGTATTTCGATATATAAACCGAGGAACCTTTCGAACTGATTAGCTATAAATCATTTAGCTGTTCTTTCAGAATCGCATTTTAGTGCTTTAACTGGGAAAAATGTGTGGAGCCAGCTCTGCGATTGATCGAATCTCCCCATAGCGTCCAAAATCATTTTCGGGCATTATAGCATTTAAATGTGTATCAAATCTTTTCAAATATCGGGATTACTTATCTAGCTGGCAGAAAAAAGGCAAGTTTTGGTCCAGTTTATTTGGACTAGGTGATTACTTCCTTTGTAGGGATTTTCAATCATTAATTGCAATTACGAAGTTGTGAAATGTCAAGAAAAAGCTTACATGGCATGATCGTCATTTGGTTTATGCACATCGAAAGCTTAAGGCGTGCCGATGAATCCCGCAGGTTGAGCCTAGAATGTAAGGATGAGCCAGAATGAGTTTCTTTTTGCACTTCGTGAATAGCTGAGATGAAATGGAATCTTAAATCATTATATAATATTTCTATTGTTGAGAGCCCAGCATAAGAGAATGGCTTCCGAGAACTAAAAGAGCAGCGTGAAAGTTTAGTCAATTTCATTTTTTGTTTTGTTCAGTGGCTTCGATAAATAAACCTGCTTCGCATGGTCCTACGTCACCATTAGTCTGTACCTACAGGAGGGCTTATGTCGGACAAATAATAAAAATCCTTACTTCCTGCCGACACATTAGCAGCCGTACAGCTATCAAATCTACTCACCTTAAGCACTTGCTGCACTATTTAAAGCTCACTCTGGTAACGGCTAGATCCCGTGGCTGAGCATGAAGTGAAATATCTGTCTGCCTGCAGTTGGTTGCCAAGTTCCCGTGAACAAGGAGAGCACCCTTAGTGCCGACCCATCGGATAGATGTCATTCAGACTGCGGGTCAGCTACTCGACCTCACGCATTTAATATTTCTCAAAGGGATCAGGATGTCAGGAATAGAATGAAGAGATTGGGGTCATCAATCAAATCATTGTCGGCGGCACCTTTCAAAAGACGTGCGTGCTAGAAATGGGATCTAAAGTTTTGACGACTTACAAATAAAAGAAAAGCATTTAGTATAAATATTAAGCAAACCTTGTCTAACCCAAAAATTATTCCAAAGCACTATATCTACAAATAAAAAATGACGGATCTTGGCTTTATATATGACTTGCATTCCAAGTTTCTGAATCTTCTTTGGTCAAGATACATGTTTGCAGCTTGTTGCTGTGCATGTTTTAGACTTTTAAACAGCTTTGTTCCGACTGAAGCGCTGTGCCTTGTAAATTCTATATATTGCCTTTTCACGGATCAACGTATAACTTGTTTTAATACTTATTGATTTCAGCTCTACTTTTGCACTACTGCAGGAGTTCATTGCTGATTTCAGGTAGACATATTTGCAATACATGTTGTCAAACGTCCTTGCCCTGTATAATCTTCAATCGTGGAAATACATAGCCAAACCTACGCTAGATATGAAAGATGTGTTTCTTATGGTTTAGGTCCGTGTTAGAAACGGTTGTATGCATCATTGTTTAAAGCTTTCTTTTTATCTGGAAAACCGCAAATATTTGATATCCATGTCTAGCCCATTTTACTTTTGAAACGTAACAGCTGGGTGGTAAATTTATTTTTTTGGTCCAGTCTTCTCAATATGTTCTCAACATTTACCCGTTCTGCTAACGCATAGTGCCCATGTATTTGAAAATCGCTAAAACCGTCCTAACTATTACCAAATTGGGAAACCACCGAAGTTGAGAAAAGATTGTGAGCAGATCAGCATAGCAGCAGGCAGGCTTCAGTTCAGAAAAGCTGATGCCTCCGTTGCATTCAAGAAGAGTAATGCGAGGTGAAGCTCAGTATCTACGCAGATCTAGGTATCTACGATCTTTGACACTGCTGTCACTTTTTGATGAGGGTTCTATAAGCGGCTCCTACAGTTGCCAGCAGCGTACATAATGTGCCCCCCACGGGCTACTTTAGAAGAAGGTGACGTGATACAGGTCAAGTGCCCGACGCCAAACTGCTGCAATACCGAGTGCGGCGATTTTAGGCAGGCCGCTAAACTCCTAATTCAGTGCGAACACTGGCTATAGCAGCGTAAAACAGTACAGAATTGTATGATGTTATTATCAAATTCAATTTCAGTCAAACTAGAAGCCGAGTGACTCCGACTAAAACACAGCAGCACATTCTTGTTAATATAATCTAGCGTCATGTTATCTGTCTATACCTAGAATGCTGCTGCCGATATCTGGTCGGTTCGCCAGAAGCAAAGTGTCAAACAATGTTTCAAGATTTTGAAAGCCCGACAGCCGGCTTTGCGAGCGCCAGCTTCCCTGCAGCCATTGTTCTCGCCGTGCTGGACGTGACAGTCTTTGAGGTAACCTGCCGGTGTACATCATCAGCACACTTTGAGGTTGCAGCACGTACGGTGGGCTTAGGCATAATCGTCACGTGATTAGCATGAGGCAACAAAGTCGCTGACTTACTGACCCGCAGCCATAAATCTTTTGAGCCAAGCAGCCTGCAGGCTTGAGTCAATGTGCGGGCGGTCTCTCGTTAAGTGCCTTGTCACGTCTGGCATCCAGACCGTCGCCATACTGTCTAGGCGGCGACCGCAGAATAGGCCCTCTTTTCTTACAAATGCTCCGGTGTCTCTGCAGTAGCGGCGGCAGCGAGATCAATAGCGGGCTCGTTAGGTCCGCACTTCCAAAGTAGTTTCTAGACGTCTTGCACAGTTAAGGAACCTGATTCATCCTTCAGTGCTATCGACGTTGGGCAAAGAAACTGGCAGCTCATTTAATGATGCCAGTAAAAACCAACTAAAGAGTCGTTATCAACACACCCCATTCTCCATTTGGCATGGAGATCACCTGTTTCGCTGCAGACGCAGCTGCAGACGCAGCGCTTAAAAGTCGGTATTGGTCAGTTCACGGACACTTGAAGGCCACTGCTGCAGCTATTTTCTTCCGAATTCACCAATTGCTCGCATAAACCTCTGAGGCGAACACGATCTGCACCTTGAGCTGACCCTCGGGTGAAAATTCGTGCCATTCCTTATTCTTTCAGTGAAGGTAGTTATTTCTCTTCGTAGTACTGTTACTCTTGATGTCCGATTGAAAAATGTATTGATTAAAGTCACACTACATAATTTGTTACACCCTTAGCTGCAATCCTCACTACGCTAAATAAACTCGCATACATAATTAGTACTGTATATGTCTTTTCATATATGTGCATAAAATGAATACTCACAAAAGCCAAAAGCGATGTGCACAAATACAAATATACGCTCATTTTGATTTCTATAGAGACGTTTAAATGTTGCAGCCTCTGCTGTTGCATAAATGAATAAACAGTATTCCGCTTAGGAGTAAAATTGTAGGGCTTTAATAAGAAATCTGTGGTGCAGAATAAAGTCGTTTGGCTGAAATTACCGTCAGCCAGTAACTATCATTTTAGTCTTGATAGCTTGGAGGTCAAGCGTACTAGCAAGACTACAATTGACAGAAAGTATGGCGGCAATTAAGAATGATCAGTGTTGAAAATTATGCACGTACACAACCGGGCTATGCTGATTGACTTATGAAAACTAAGTTCCAGGGCTAAGTATTAAAGTATTTTGTCAACACTACTAGATTCTATACCTTATTGTACAACTTATGTTTACGTGGATAGGAGACTTAGTGGAGCAGAATTATTCTGGTGACAACAAGTTTGCCAATAACTTAATGCCCTTTTACAAGAGAACTTAATGTGTTCGCTGTTCGGCTCCGGGCCGGTTCTGAAAGCCAATTACTCAGTCCTAATGTTTCACTGAATATTGCATGCAATACAGCGTATAATTTATGTGTAGTGGAAAATTACGTGGCAGCCACACAGAATTTCTACGTGCATAGCAAAAAATCCCTTTACACTTGCTTATAAATAATGCTTAAGCGATCCACAGCCCTAAAATAAATGTGTATTTTAAAAAGAAAACATATTCATTGAATCTGGAGAGCGTTGTGTTCTCTATCTTCTTTAAGAATCTAGACAAACAGTGATGCTGTCGGTATGCATTTAGACCACGTTGACTGCATTTTAAAACCAAGTGCGTACAGTATTACTCTATTTCTAAGATAGGTCTATGTACAGTGAAGCGCCGGCATGCTGATTATCTAATCGACCATTAAGAGATGTTATTGGCGATGGTTTCAATTAATGAATGCCATAAAAAAAATGATGCTCCGTAGTCTGTAGTCTATCGATCTTGCGACTAGTGGGCGACAAGTGCAATTGCTAGTCAATTCCTTTTAACCACAGCTACCTCAAAATTAGCCTCGCTCAATAGGTGAGCAAATGGACAACAACGATGTGAATGGATTCATCGTTGAGCGAGGAGCACGATGAACGTCTATCGTACTTTTCCGTAGCTGAGACAGCGGCATGGACTCGCACAGTAATCTACCTTAGTTTATTACTGTTCAAAGTCGTAGGCATAAGAGGCGTCATAAAAGTAAGTTGACTCTTGGCCAATCAAAGCCAAATCGGCTTTGCGTGCACACACCATAGCGAGCAGATTCGCTTCATTTAGCAAACGAGCTTGATGAGCATAGGCGGGTCAAGAGGGCAGTCAACAAAGTGAGTGGCAATAAAGTAGCAGCTCAAGAAGAATAGATAGAATGTGCCACAGCCGGCAGCAGCAGAACAGATGTCGTTGGGGTAGAACGTTGGAAGTCAGTTACGCAGTCTAGGAACTGCAAAGCAAAAGTATTTGTCGCCAGCAGCCTTTAAGCGAATATGAGCGGAGCACCTAACTTGTTGTTCAAAGAGGATGCGTGGGCTGAATTCAGGAGGCTGATAGTGGCGGTGCTGCCGCTCTGCTGGGTTTGAAGGAGCCAAGACGGCCATTGTAGACTTTGTAGGTCGGACTAAGAAAATAAATTCCTCCGCATCTTCTGATGAACGGTAGCCATCGGAGAATCTCCTTTAAAAATGCGGGCAAAAGTCTGAACCGCTCGAGTTTTATTATTTCCACCTCTTTCCACTGCTGGTCAGCCGGTTTTAAGGAACTAATTTTGTTCGTATTTGGTCATGCCTCTCATCGGCCTGGTCTGACTCCAAATACTCTACGAGTGCTGCTGCGTGTCGTCTTTTTTGCAAGGTGAAAAACGCGTTTTAAACTGAGACCAATGAAAGTGCCGCACGGTCGGGACATCCTCCCGCGATGCTTGGCCGTAAATTACCATCATTCATTTTGACTTAGCAAAAGCGCCAGCTAAAGTCTCCCTTTATTGTCTGGGGAGAAGGAGAATTAGCGGTGAAAACCATTTTGTGAGACCGGCCATCATTCTCGAAATACTAACAGACACCCGCTTCCGTCTACAGCAAATAAAGTGGACCACGCAGCTCAAATTTGAATGCCTGCTGAAGATTACATTAGAGCTGCATAAAACAAGCGAAGCAACTTCAATCTATTTTCTAGCTGCGAAAGACGCTGTACATGCATTAGCTTACTCGGTCAAATGACTACAACCGACGGTTGAATTCTGTGGCGAACGTGTTGCACCACTGAGCGCTTCTTCAAGCATTGCCTCAGAGTCCTCCGCGTCATGATTGAAGAAGAAATTTTCCGCTGTCATGTTGTAATAATGCTACGTTCAATATCACCTCGTGGGCGGGAGCTGGTTTACGGGCCTTAATATAATGAAGCCTTTGTGGTACGAAGCCAGGAAGTGGTAGCTGCAGTTTTTCGTCTGTATCGCCGTTGCTAATAGGCTATTTGACTGCTCGCGCCGAGCAAGGAGTGCCATATGAGCGGTCATCTCTTGTGAGCACTCGATCAGCTCCGTGCCAAGCTGAGCTCTGCAGGTATGAGCAAATATGAATAGTGCAACTTCACATTAGTAAAGTACATTACAATAGCTGATACTTACAAAAGAATGTTCTGCTCTTTCTTATTTCAACAAGTTTGCATAGTTTTCGTAACAGTAACTTTTAATATTAAATGTACGTTCAGGTGAATATGCGGCCGTCGGAGCGGCAGCGGCTGTCCCGGAGGTCCAAATACTTTGGACCTTGCTAGTATGCATAGCTATATTTGAAGTGTCCATGCTACGTTCCCATTTATCAGCAACGGCTAGAAATTAGCATAATAATTTATAATACTATATTATTATTATTAATTACTATAATAATATTATTAATTAATTAATAATAAATATGTTGCTATATTCATAATAATAATTTATCAGCGCCGGCTAGAAATCAGAAGAAGTGTATCGCATTTAACTGGACGACTTACTCATTTAATGTAACGCGTGACAATGTGTAGCTCCACAAAGCTACGAGGCCTGAATATATAATTAATTTGTATAGCACCCCAAGAAAACTTAATCTCTATTCAGGCACTTCACACATGCCTTGGGGTTCGAGACCACGACCTCAGCCAGACCTTGGCCGGGAAGAGCACCTTATCCGCTAACTGATACATATACATATACATATACAGATACATATACAGATACATACATATACAGATACATACTGATACATATACATATACAGATACATATACATATACACGTACTTACTTTAGAATATAATGTGGAAATAAAAATGCCTTGATCCGCAAAACTCGTGGAGACTCAAACTTGGCTTTCGGTAAGCCGATTAGAATTTCTGTTAAGCCAGAGTTTCCGCTAAGCCAGAGTTTTCGCTAACATGGACAGACAGCTCGGCTAATAACCTGCTATTGATATGCGGGAGTATTTCTGTAGACTAAGGCACGTCAGAGTGACTAGGCATATGTCGTGTTATAACAGTAGATGAATTACTATAGCTATTCATATTAATTTGCACCGACTAATTATTTTCTGCTCGCTAACATTGCAGGAAAGAGTCTTGTTGCTTACGCAACTAGTCGCGACCAGGCTGAGCGCTTTTCTTGTGGAAAGCCTCGCTCGAATTAAACGTGCACTCTAATAACAAAGAAAAACCGAGAGATATTTCTAGGCATACCATTGACCTGTAAGTGAGCACTATTAGCTCACCACGGCTCCTTTGCAGTAAATCGTCTCAGCCGCGTCATTTTTGTATAGCCCAAAATGTTCTCGTCCAGGTGTGGAGGAAGTTTCTTTAGTAGCCTTCAGGTCACCAGCGTATCTCGCTTGCCGTAAGAACTCTGTCGCTCTGGCATCGCTTGTCAATTATTGGGCAAGCTGTCACGTTATGCCGATGCAATTTCGCCGCGTTCGATCTAATTTGTCATCATGACTTGATGAGCACTCTCGCTGGGGCTTGCGGAGCGTTCGGTCTGTAAGCGGATCGCTCTGACCTATGGCACAACGCGCCGCCCCCCGACCATCCGCCGCATTAAGATAACCGCGTCACGCTCATCTGTCGCCGACGTGCTCAGGCGCGAGCGTGCGTCCCGGCTAGCGATCCCCGACTCTTCGCGCGAAAGATCGCAATCGATCGGTCGTCGTCGCCGCCGCCAAGTCGATCCGACGAGCGAGCGAGCGAGCGAGCGAGCGCGAGCGCAAGTCGTATCCTCCTGGGGCGTCGCGCGGCGAGCGGCTAAGCAATTTGCAACGGACGACAATGGACGGACGGCAACTAACCATGCTCGCTCTGCTGCTCTTCCGCTGGCGCGGCGGCGGAGGCGGAGGCGGCGGCGGCGGCGGAGTTGGTCGCACGGCGGCTTACGTCGGAATGTCGGTCGATTAGTGCCGCTTGGTGGTGCGCACGCGCTCAGTCCGAGGTCCGTCGGTCGGACCGCACTCTGACGTCGCTCCGCGCCAGCCGCTCGCCAGGGAAGCGGGCGGAAGTTGAAGGACGGCGGCGGCGAGCGAGAAGCAGATGCGAGGAGGTCGAGGAGGACGAGGAGAAACAGCAGCAGCAGGAGCAGCAGCAGCTATGGCGGGCGGGCGGCGGCCATCGATGCGAGCAACGAGCGCGAGCCGGCGGAGCTCTCAGACGCGGAGCTCTCTGACGTAGCGAGCGGTCGTCGCGTGCCCTCCGACGCGCGCCGCCGATTGCGGCTCGCGTCGGGCGCGATTTCGCGGAACGGTTGCGGCTTCGCGCGCTCTCGCCACCAGAGCGCCCGGCTCCGGGACGCTAACGCACTCGCCAGAGGGCGCGCCTTTCGTCTGCAGCGTTGAGCTGCAGACGAAAGCGGCCGAGCGCGAGCCGAATCCTCGGGGAGACGGCGGCTTCGCGCTCGAATGCGCGTCGCTGGGCCATCGCACGTCCGCCCTAGGCGGTTGCCCGAACTCGGACGGCGAGCGAAGGATAGCTCGGGCCCCTGCAGTGGCCCCCTCGGGAGGATGGACGGCGGAAGCGAAGGAGCGGCGCAGTCTGGACGAGCTCCAGTCGGTGCACGAGTTCCATCTGCCGAGTTACATTGCTGCATCGGATCGGTCGGATCACTTAGTGACGCCGATTCTGTCGTCCCGCGTTTTACTATAAAGACTCTCCTCACTCCGTCGTACCCCAGCGAACCAGAACGCGCGCACGCGTACGCGCGCGCGCTTAGGCCCTCATATTGCGCGCGATTTGGACACGCCACTGTAGCGCTGCTCTGCTCAGTAACCGCCAAACCCCATCTCGCTCACGCTCCGCGCCGGTCCTCCGAGGACCACGCGAGAGCCAGCATCCGTGCGCCTTGGTGCCGGCTCGCGCGCGCGCGCGCGCGCGCACTCTGGGATTCGTGCGATGCACAGAGATGTAGGAGGAGAATGTCCGGCTGACGTGCGAAACCGAGAGCGGGAGCTGCCGCCCCCGCAGCGGGACGCCAGATGGGCGAGCGAGCGTGCCCAGACAAGCGATTAGGACTCGGGCGTAAATCAGCTTGGCAACATAAGACTGTTAGAGTGATTGCGCGCTGGTCCGCGCTCGCAGTGGCACGAGAACTCGACGCTGTAGCCCGGCGCCAACCGTTTGATCAGGCTTTTCTCCAGCTGTCGGGGTGGCTTCGGCGCCATCTGCAAAGTCACATCCGGTCCCGACATTGGGCCATTTCACAATTCGTCTGCTGCAAACCCAACGCCAAGCCGTTGCGCTGGCTGCGAGCTTCGCCGTCCGCGAATAGTCAACTCCGAAATGGCGTTCCCTTACCCGACAGGCATCTGCCGCGCTGCGTCCTTAGTGACGCGGCAATGCGACTCGAACGCGGTCGACAACCTATTGCCGTCTGGCGGCGGTGCGGCCGACGCGCTCCGCCGTTGCCTGCAGCGCGACTGCCGCGGCGGGGGCCGTGGCGCTGCGACCGACGCAAGGTGCTCGGTGTTCGCTGCCGCGAGCGGCGAGTGCGCCGCGGTCCGAGCAGAGCGCTCAGGGACGCGATTGCAAAAATGGGAAACTGCGGCGACGGCGAGAGACAATGTTTCTGAAGTCATGCGAGCGGCGTGCAACGACTCAGTCGCTGACGACATGCCCGCAGAGCCGCCTCCGCTGCTGTCGCCGCTGCCGCCGCTACCAGCCTTGCTGCCGCTGCCGCCGCCGCCGCCACCGCCGCCGCCGCGTCGAGGCGCTGGAAGCAGGCCAAGTGAATCGCCTTTGCGTGTGCCGACCTTTGTCCTGCCAGCGCGATCAAAGCGACTTCTGACGACTAATATAGTTTGCCGCTTGACTCGCGCCGACGCCGTGAACCGAAGCGACGACGTCCGTGGAGACGCCGGTAGCCGTATTAATCGCCCGCGCGCGCGCGCTCGCTCGCTCGATCGATAAGCCGTCTCTTGCATAAATGAGCGCCCACCGGCGCCGCTCGGCGAGGCATTCGTCGGCCAGCGGCTCTCTCTCGCTCTCTCTCTCTGCGTCGAACGTCGACAGCCGACCGCCGCCACCGGCTGCTCTTGAGCGCTCGTCTCTCCAAGTCGCAGGTCAGGCTCGGCGCCGCCGCCGCGGTGCCAGCAGCGGCGGCGAGCGACGCTCGCTGGCCTAATCGCCACCGAGGCCCCCCACCCACCCACCAAGTTCGCTGCAACTCGAGTGAGTGCGAATGGCGGAGCTGCACTTGCACTGTTCAGCGCGATACGGTGGAGCCGGCTTTAGGGGCCGAGGCGGACCTCGACGCTTGTCCCCCACCCCCTCCCCCCCCCCGCTTCGCGGCAGTTGATCTGCGAGGGGAGGATGACCGCTCAAACGCAAGCGACAGGTAGGCTGCGCCGGCCGCGCACGTGCACCGCATCCGCTCAGCGACGGGCTACTTCTTGACGGGGAGCGATAGGTCACTGCCTCGGCTGCTCGCGTTGAACTACCGGATACGAGACGCCGACTGGCTCTTCGCCAAGAGGGCCAAAGCGCAGCTTCGCAGCGAGCGCGAAGAGGGGCGCGTCCGGCGGGCGCACGCAGCGCGCCGCGCGGCGCTGCGTGCGCCTGCGCGCCCGCACTTCTTAGAGTCAGCCGTGCGCCTCGCCGTCAGCAGCTCTGCGATCGCCTGAGCCGATACGCGCCAGACGTGCGCTCTCTCTCTCTCTCTCTCTCTCTCTCTCTCTCGCTCTCTCTCTCTCTCTCTCTCTCTCTCTCTCTCTCTCTCTCTCTCTCTCTCTCTCTCGCCGACGACGGAAATCTACCAGGGAGGCGGCGTCATTCACCTTCGACCCGTACCCGTGTCAAGCGTCATCGCGGCAGTTGTTTTCTCATTGCTTCAAGCGTTTTTCCGCAACGATCGCGCTCAACCGCCAAGTCGCAGTAACTGCTCTCCGTCTGCTTAGGCGACATCTTGTCGTGCACGCGCGCCGGCGAGCGAATGCAAGATTGCTCCGTCCATGCAGGTTGCGAGCAGCCGTACGAGAGCAGTCATGCTGAGAATTGCTTCGGTCTGCGTGCCTCTCTTGATTTTGATGGGACCGGCGTTAGCTAACGAATACGGGAGCAGCGCCGGCGGCGTGGAAGGTAAGACATTTGAGCGGTTGCATTTTCCGTCGCATCGTACGCTCGTGGCTTTTCCGCCGCGGCTTTTCCGTCGCGGCGTCCGCTCACGGTGTCTGCTCTCGGCATCCGCTCTCGGCGTCCGCTCGCAGCTTCTGCTCTCGGCGTCCGCTCGTGGCTTCTGCTCTCGGCGTCCGCTTGCGGCGTCCTCTAACGTCTAGCGGCACGTGGCCCGCAAACGAGCCCTCGTCCGTTCGACCTATCTGGCCAATCCCAGTCTTCTGAAGTAGGCGCTTCGTAGCTCAAGCTGAAGGCAAAGCGCTGCACGCTCACATGATTCGCAGACGACGCAGATTTGACGGCACGCTGCCTGCGACGCTGATAAAATCGAGCGACAGGCTCGCACGACAGCTAAAGCGCACTATTAACTCGTCACGTGTCAGAGCTTTGCACGCTGCGGCAGCGGAGGCCCCGCTAATTGAGTGGATTCGAGTGCTGCCGCGCTGGAGAGGCGCGGCAGCACTCGATAGAGGTGAATGCGCGAGGGCGATAACGCCGCCGGAGCTGAATTCGGTACAAATACGACGCATTAGAGCGATTAAGTTAGTTGCGCTCGGGCGTCAATTAAGAAAGCAATTAATATGTGACGCGTCCTCGGAGAGCACTCCTATCGACGACTTCGTTAATCGGTTCTCGCACCGACTGCCGCATGAAAGTTAGCATTATAGCGTGCTGACTGATTACGCTTAGACGTACGGCGCCTTCGCTCGTCCCACAATTGCTGAGCTTCCATAATTGAAGAGGATGCGCCAGACCGGAAAGAGAAAACGTGCAAATCCATTTCGCTGTCGCAGGTGTGTCGCGCAGAAACTCACGGAAAGAGAGAATGTGAGAGAGAGAGAAAAAGGGGTGAGCGAGGGGGAGAGACGGAGAGATAGAGAGAGAAAGACAGGGATAGAGAGAGAGAGAGAGAGAGAGAGAGAGAGAGAGAGAGAGAGAGAGAGAGAGAGAGAGAGAGAGAGAGAGAGAGAGAGAGAGAGAGAGAGAGAGAGAGAGAGAGTCATCGCAATGCTGAACTCAAGATCGAGTCTGAATGGTCTGTAATCAGGTGACGCATACCGTTCGAGGCACGAATCGTTAGGCTCTAACCGGATGCGCATTCCGTCTCGTTGAACGCGCGTGTCTGCCACGACACCAGCGATCGTAATCTGTACTGTTGACAATACCCAGCGTGCAAGATGGCGCTTGCGTCGCAAGCTTCTAGCTTTGTACGTTATCGTTAAACATCCAACGCAGGAAAATCAACGACCGGCGGAAGCGATGAGGAATAAAAATGTATCTCTACGTATATCCTATCCATACATACTATATATATATATATATATATATATATATATATATATATATATATATATATATATATATATATATATATATATATATATATATATATATATATATATACCATATTGGTGCCGTTGTCTATCACCAGGTCGGGCTTGAGGGCTAGACCGCCGGCAAGCGGAAGGGCGCGGCCTGCCGACATGCAGGTGAGCGCGGTGGCCGGAAGAGCTCCGATTAGGCGGCCCAGAAGGAGCTTATGTCGCGCCGCGATTGCATGCATCATCGGCCGGCAGTTGTTCAGTACGCAGCCAACGGCCTCTGCCTCCGTGTGGCGTAGGCGGTAGCCGTAACCGTCCCGGGGTATGCACGACTCCTAAAAAAATAGCAGCTGATTTAATAGCTTTTTGTGTATAGCGACAGAAGAGCCTTTACGGCTATTAGCACCGCTTGCCGTAACGATAAATCAAGAATCACACACCGCAGGATTCGAACCCTCGACCTAGGGGATGAGGTCATGAAAAGCGACCACCTTACCCAGTGTGCCACCACGGCTCACCGACTCCTGGCGGCAGCCACTGGCAGCCCGTCCAGGTGCTCGCGGCAGACGATCCACTAGGCTCGGAACGACCAGTCGAGACCCCTGGTCAGGAAGTGACTGTGGGTGGCAAATCTGTCCGAGGCAAGGCAGCGGCTGACCCTGGCCTGTACAGGCTGGGCCGCCGAGCGCGGCTTCTCCTTCTCTCCTTCTCTCCATCTTCTCCTTCTTCGCCTGGCGAACTTCCGCAGCTTCATAATAGTTACTAGTGGCACGACCCCACTGCTCGACGCCATCGCGTTCGATGGACGCAGCCAGCACTTCAGGGCAGAGGCCAGCCAGAGACAGGCGGCAGGAGAGCCGCTTGAGGCACTTGCCTGCGTCCGACCACAGCAAGATCGGGCCGACCCTGTTGCCAGGGCCGAAGGCTGCTAAGCTCGGGTATCGTGAACGCAGTCCTTGTCGGACGACGGCGTGCCATCCAATCTGGCGACGGCGGGGTCGAGTCTGTGACTGGCGACTTGAATGACGCACGCGTCGGGTGAGCACAGCATATCACTGAGGCGTTTTTTCCGAAATGGACCTGGCCAAGGCCGCCCTCGGAGGGAGGCGCCCGAATGGGTAGAGTCCTATCGGCTGGCTGCAGGGCAGACGTAGGCATAAGCCGTGCCAGGCAAAGGTTGTCGAGCCGCGACAGGAGGAAAGTCCGCAAGGCGTTAAGCTTCTGCCAAGGGGCGAGAAGGCAGGCCTGAAGCAGGTTAACATCCCATAGCGAAGGAAGACCGGGCGGCTTGCTCTATTTTGGCCCTAGGTAGCCCAAGGCCCTGTCGGACTCCAAGGTAGGTCACATACTCGTTCTCTGTCAACTCAGGGATCCACCGACCGTGCAATGCATGGTGATTGGGGGCGGGCACGGCCGTCGCACCCGAGCGGCGGGCGGCCAGACAGCCGCCAGGAGCTGCATGCCGCAGCCGCGTCGATGGAGCATCGATAGCAGCTGCACGCACGAGACTCTGCAGACCAGGCGACGTGCCTGACAACAAGGCAAGTTCGTCTGCCAAGTCACGGACTTACAGGGAGGGTCCTCCAAGATAGAAGCAGGACGCGAGAATGCTGGCAGAGAGTCCGACGACCGGCTCCATTGCCAGATCAAAGGGGATCGGCCCTGCTGAACGCCCGCAGTCTTAGGCAACGCCACCAGCATGTCGTCGCGAACCCAAAGTTCCAGGAGTGAGCCCCCATAGAGGCGCTCAATAAGCCTATAGAAGCTTTCATCCACTCCGGCATGCAGAAGCACTTGGAGCAGGGAGACATGTGGAATGCTGCCGAAGGCATTCTGCAGGTCGAGGAACTCCGAGTATACCACACCAGTGCCCTGCCGATCTCTGGAAGCGTCGAAGGCACCATCCGCAAGAAATTATTGCTCTAGGCAGCCCACCGCACCCAGAGCGAAGCTCTTTAGCTGCGGCGACGTTTGCCCACAGTCACCCGCGAACCTTTCACCCTCGCAGCCAGTCAGCCAGAGAGCAGCTTGTATAGGACTGGCAGAGCTCGATGGGCGGAAGTTACCGGGCATGCTGGGATCGCTCATCTTGTCGATAAGGATTGTGAAACCCCGAATTCCACGCTCAAAGGATGTCCCCATAGTGGAGGGATTCGTTATGGATGCTGACAATTAGCCTGCATCTCGGTCGACGAGACGAAATTTGGCGACATTCTAGGCAGTCGGCTACCGGAAAAGTGTTTCCCGCTCACGGAAGGAAGGCGGGTGGTAACGCCATCCTCCGGTGGCTGAGACTTCAGGCTGGACCGCTGATTCGGGTGAGAAGGGATGGTCCGGGCGAGTAGAGTGTGCAGGCTGTCATCATCAACAGGTTGGACCTGCGACTGCGACCTCCCAGTGGGAGTGGCAGGCTGCTAGGTCACTGGTGAAGTGCGTCAGCTCTGGCAGCAGCATCTCACGGCGGACGGCTTCGGTATGATTGGACGCATAGGACGCACAGGACGAGCAGACGAGGCACCTACGGCGAGCGGTTATTAAAACGCCCACGCTCCCACGCTGATGCAGCCGCTGCGAGCAGCTGCCGTCCTCGCTCGATCGCTGAACTCTGGAGCGGCGGCCGCTGCAGCCTCCTCCTCGTCCGGAAGTTGCGCTTATGGCAGCCACTCGTTCGCAACTGTTAATCTTCATTGATGCCGACGGCAAACCCAATATCTGGCCGAGTTCTCCGCTTTCGCTGGTTTCCGCTGATTGCTTGCAGCAGGCGATGCAAGAGTGTGAAAGTGATAGCCACGCGCTTAGGCTCTGCTGCTGCTGCTGCTGCTGCTGCTGCTGCTGCTGCTGCTGCTGCTGCTGCTGCTGCTGCTGCTGCTGCTGCTGCTGCAGCTGCAGCGACGAGGCGGTTTCATCTGCTGGGGACCTTTACTTTCTCGTGTGCATCAGCCTCGGCTCAGATCCTTCATCTGAATCCGAACGGCCGTACGTCTCCGGCTGGGCTAGCCCAGGCTTGCCCAGACCAGCAATGGCGACCGGCTAGGGTCGCAAGTGCGTGCGAAGCTGACGGGAATCGGTCGAGAGCCCGCTGCCCCCTAGACGAAAGGTGCTTGAGACCGACTTTCCTATGACAACAATTATAATAATAATAATTCACTTGATAAAGCGCCCTCAGAGAACTTAATCTCTCTCTAGGCGCTTTACTTTTGCTGTAAAGTGAAATGCAATGGAATGGTAAGTAAAATCGTGCTTGAAAAACAAACGAAATGAATAATATGGTTAGGGGTGACATGCACAGGGTCAGCATGCAAATGTGGTTAGTGGCAGCATGCACGGTGTCAGCACGCATAGGCACACACTATGTACGCGCGCCTCCAGTGAGCGCGTCATTCGGCCCCACGCAGCGTAGCAACGATGACGTCAGGCGAATCCGCAGCGACGAGGCTCGTCGGGCGAGCTCGGTGCGCTTTGCCAGTGGTAGCGGGCGGAGGGGGGCAAGGGTTAGGTAAGGCGGTCGCTTTCACGACCTCGGTCCAGAGGTCGCGGGCTTGATTCCTGTGGTGGGCGACCCTTTATCGCCACTGCAAGCGGCGGTGATAGCCGTAAAGGCTCTTCTGTCGCTATACAAAAAGAGGCTACTTAATCAGCTAGGATTTATTTTATTTATTTTAGAGGGCCGATCTTCATGCCCGGCTCGCCGTTACAGCGGCGACCGGATAAAGACCCTTCAATCTTTTGCTTCGGGCCCAATCCGCTGGCAAAGTGTCAAATCAGCTTTCTTATCGGAGTGCGAACCGCTCTCGCGATTCGCGCTTCCTTTCAGCAGTGTCTCTTACCGAGTTCGAATACTTGGAAGGCCGTGCAGTGCTGCCAGAAACGTGGAGCTCAATTCCGACTGACGTCAATAGCCTGACCTGCGTTACTTGCCATGGAGCCCGTCTACTCAAAATATCATGCACGCGCCGCGAAAGTGCTGCTGAAATCGTGGTGAAACCGCTGAGCTAACCCACTGCTGTGCTTCCTAACAAATGGCACTTTTAATTATTAATTGGCTAATAATTAATCATAATAATAATATTAATATGGTTATCATTATACTAATAATATAAATCAATGACACTTTTACTTATTTAAGCCAACAAATTAAAAGCGTCTAGAAGGAGATCTAGCTCTGCACGCTTACGTTCCACGCGTTTTGTTTTGTTAATTCATTCGTCCAAGCTGGTCATCGTCACCGCCACGGATCTGCGTCTAGACATTGTGCTATCAGAAAAAGTGGCGCCCTTCACTTTCGTCCACCTTTCGGTCGCACTTGGCGCGCCGCGACGGTCCGACGAGTTGAGGTCCGCACTGGGAGGAGGGAGGAGGAGTGAAGAGGAGAATGAGAGGGAGGTCGCCGAAGCTTTCGGAGCCGTCTTCCGTTCTTGCATTTGAACACCGTTTCTTTTCTGGCAGGTGCCGACAGCAGTGGCCACGATGACCCTCTTTTGGATATCGACGCGCCGGACCGGTACAGGTAAACGTGCCGCCGCCGGAGCTGCCACGCGCGCGCGCGCGCGCGCCGCGCTCCAAGCGGATGCGCGAAATCGCGTCGACGACGCAATCGTCTGCAGCGAACGGTGACCAACCGGACCCGCTGCCGCAGCTTGTCCTGTTCGTCGAGGCGTTCGCTCCGACCAGGTTTGGCCGATGTCGTGCGCTCCAGCCCTTTGGCATACGCGAAGCGCCTGAACAGAGATTAAGCTCTCTTAGGGCACGATACGAGCGGGTTATATTGCAATTTAACTGCTCGCTTCTGAGGCAGCGCCTGAAGCTTATGAGCGAATTGCTGTCGATAGAGGGCGCTCTCTACCTCGTCCAGACGCTGGCTGGCGGCAGCCGAGGGAGGCGACGAATTGCGACCGCTGCCGCTGTCGCGGCCGGCGCAGCGGACGCTGTGCCGACTTTCGCGCGGCACTCGCCCGTTGCGGCGGAGCGAGAAATGGTGCGGCTTTTCATCGAGCGATGCAATAAGTGGGAGACTCTTTCCTATTGGAGCTAGAGGCGCCGCCTGCTCTGCACTGCCCGCAGAGTCGGAGTAGCGGTGTAGGAGCTCGCGGGCGCGATGGCGGCGCGACGAAGAGCGAAGCCCCACCCCACCACCACAAGCGCTGTCGACGGCGGCTGTATTATGCGATCCAGCAGCCGTCGTGCGTGCTGCTCCGGAGCACGAGGTGCTAAGAGAGAGAGAGAGAGAAGAGAGTGGATAGCGTGCGTGCAGGCCGACGCTCAGGCAGAAAGTCAATTGCGCGGCTAGGAACGAGTCACGCGCCGGCAAGGAGCGCTCCCGTTGGGCGGACGGAACGTAAGCTGGGGCGGAACCACGTGACGGCGATCGCACGCCCACAGCGGCTCCGGCCGACGCCGCATTAGGACACTGCGCGGAAGGTGCGAGCGTGGGAGGATAAACACTGTGAAGGTCGCCGAAGGCCATTGACCGCCAAGGGCTCGGGGTGACGTGAGCTGCTCGATCGGACCATTCTCAGCCGGCGAGTGACGCCCTCTGGTGGCGCGAACTTGCAGTTAGCGGACGTATTCTGCGCGAGTTCTCAGCACGCTGGCGATCGGTCGGCCGAGCATACTTTAAAGTGGACAAGGTTGGCGGCGATCCCTGGGAGATGACAGCTAGACTGGAGACGCTGGGAATTTTACCTCCGAATTGTGAATTACCGTGCAATTTTTTTAAATCGGGTCGACGGCCTGACGGCAAATGATTTGAAAAGCCATGACGGCATACTGTCGGTGGTCTTTGCTGCCATCTTTGCTTAGTGGAGCTTATGCAATGGGCGCAGCCTATTACTTAGGCTGCTTGGCATAGATATGCTGGGCGCCATGGGGCGCTGCGTCGCAGAAGTGTTTCCCGAGATCTAAAGGTTTGGCACCGTGGCACTCTCAGGAGTTTTAGTCAATCGATGAAGATTAAGAGCATTTGCTGTGTTTTAGCGATAAATAAACTACCTGATTCGCACAAATTAATCCCTAAGGGTCATTCGATCGTGCTTGCTTTGCAGCAGATATAAAGCGCCTAGACAAAGGTTGAGTTCTCTGAGGGCACCATTTTAAATTTATTATTCTTAGTATTATGATAATTTATATAAATGACTATAATAATAAATAATAATACAATTCCAAATTACTTAGGTTTGAGTTCAGGAAAGCGGCGGATGCGATGCCTAGTCTGGCGGTTGAGTATTTAATATAGGTAGGCTAGAGTTAGAGAATAAAGGGAGCTTAACAGCGAGAGACAGGACTTCAATCAGACAAGTCAATCCCCTACTAGATTGAAAGCCAGTGCCGGTCGGCAAGTAGTGGTGCCATGTGGAAACTTGGAAGCCACTTACCACATATAAACTTAGCTGCAGAGTTGTCCATCACCGGTAAGTGCCTGATTGCACAAGTCAGTAGATGAGCAATGAGCAGTGAGTTGCATAAGTCAAGACGGGATGTTGTGGATGCATGGATAAATCTGTAGTATTCATGGCCAAGAAAACTCAATTTTTAACAGCGTTTTGTAGCAGGAAGTAGCAGATCTGAATATGGAGCTTATGTGGACGTCTAATGAAAGGTCACTTTGGAATAGGCCACCTAGATTTTGTACAGGTGTAACATGAAGGAAGATGTTCTGGGACAGCCAATTTTGAGCGTTAAGCTTTCAAATACCCGAGTCACTATTTTTTCCACAACTGGTAAGTTGGTTTAGCTGCTATTGCATAATGGTTGCTGTCCAAATGGTTATGGTAGTTTTCAGCTTCATGACATTGCTAAAATTCGGGCTTTTTTAAGGATACCATGTTCATGTTGGTCCATGCATTCGTGACATCCCGTCTCGACTTCTGCAACTCACTTCTCGCTAGCCTACCGGCATGTGCGATCAGTCGTTTGCAACTGGTGCAAATCTCTGCAGCTAGGCTTGCCTGTAGTAGCGTCGTAGTTGCCACATTACTCCACCTCTCGCCGACCTGCACTGGCTACCAATCAAGCAACGGATTGATTTCAAGGTTTTGTCGTTCACTTTTAGGTCCCTACATTCTTTGGCTCCAGCCTATCTCTCAGATATACTACCCCATCAGGCAAAGCATCGTACCACCCGCTTTTCGGAGTCCAACAGTCTACAAATACCTCGTACAAACCTTAAATCCTTTGGAGACCGTGCATTTAGTTCGTATGCTCCAAAAGCCTGGAACTCCCTCCCGACCTGCGTCCGAACATCCCCTCACCTGACCACATTTAAAAAGAACTTGAAAACACACCTATTTAGGACAGCATTTAGTGGTCTAATGTGATTTGTCCTTGATGAGTTTATGCGTGCTGACACTGAGCATGCTGCCACTAACCACACTTGCATGCTGACCCTGTGCATGTCACCCCTAACCATGTTATTGATTTTGTTTGTTTTTTAAGCATGATATTACTCACCGTTCAATTGAATTTCTCTTTGCAGCGAATGTAAAGCGCCTAGAGAAAGATTAAGTTCTTTGAGGGCGCTTTATCAAGTGCATTATTAATATTATTATTAGTATTAGGCAAAAAAGTTAAGACGCTCGGTCGGTCAAGTGACGAACTCGTCCTCCTTAGTCTATGCTACAGCCTTTCTCAGTCAGTGTAACTTGAGAATCGAGATCACGTGATCGTATCGCATGGGCGCACCGTATGAGAATCGGGACGAATATAAAGCTTTGTAAGTTTATCTGTTGATCTGTTGGGCGTAGCTATCACTTTCGAGCTATGACGAGCTATTAGCCGGACCAAAGAACCAGTGGCTGAACCTATGAAGCGGCGAGCGTGGGCAGGATTTGATTCGCTCGACCCTCGACGATATTCTCCTAGGTCCATCGATCTAATCGATCTAATCGATCGATCTATTCTCCTAAGCATCGATCTAAGCAGCAGCAGGAGGCTGCAGACTGCAGAGCTCGGTGAGCATTTCGTGAGAAGCAAAACTGAGCATGGGTAGCACCTAAGTCAAACATAGATCGCACACCATCAAGTATCGCTGCAATCGTATTCTGGCGTGCAACTAAGAGTTGGTTGCCCTTAGGGAGAGGCCGACATTTTAATGCTAACTAGAGGATATATCGCCTTGGAGCAGCGGTTCGCAACCTGTTGAAGGTCGTTCGACCCCTTTGGGGGGGGGGGTCGAACGACCTTTCAGCAGGTTTCGCCTGAGACCATTGGAAAACAGGCAACACTCCCCAACATTTTGCGCATAATAATTGTACGGTTTTGGGTCGCCTCAACACGAGGAACTGTACTAAATGGTCGCGGCATGAGGAAGGTTGAGGACCATGTGAGTGTGTCAATATCGCTTGCCGATTATATCGCAGTTAAGACGTCGTGGTTAAGATCACCCGCAGCATTTCTTGCCTCGTTATTCGCGCTGTGTTGATGCGAGGAATTAAAGTCAGCCCCGCGCCCCGCGGGTCGGAGTCCAAGGGCGAGTCTTTCGCTCCTCGCGGCCCGGGTCGTTGGTCGGTGTCAATTCTGTATCGCCCACTGAAAGCAGGAGTCGTAGCCGCTACGGCGCTACCTCTGCCACTGCGTAACTGGAGCGTGTCTGTGTTCACCAAAGCGCAGTGTTTCACTCGTCTCGCTGCACTCGCTGCAGGAGAAAGATCGATCTGAAAGATTTCCTCACGAGCCATTTGAGAAAAATGAAGGAGCCCGAATGTCGCAGCTTCGGCACGGCATGCTCCAACCGCGGAGACTGCTGCGACGGACTGTCGTGCAGATGCAGCCTCGTCGGTCTGGGCTGCCGATGCAAGTGAGGGCGGATGGAAAAAAGAGGGGCGCGCCACTGCACGTCACATCGTCCGCAGCCTGAGGCCCTTACGACTGACTGCTCGCCACCAGCAGTACCGTGCGCGGCAATTCACCGGCTCCGACTTTGCCTCGTCCGTCTCGCCTGAACGCCCCGACGAGAGTCATCGACGGCATCGTCATCGGTCAAATGAGCTAGCGAAAGCCGTCAACGAAAGCGGCTCATCGTCGAGCACGCACGCTGTGAAGTGATCGTAGCACTGTAGAAATATATCCAACGCGATCCCGGTAATTTCGTCGAGTTATGTGCGGCGGTGCATCCCACAAGGCCGATTACGCGGACTGATTGAACAAACGAGAGCACAAGAGTGAGAAACTCGGAGAGAGTTAAAGAGAGAGAGAGAGAGAACGAGTGAGAGAGAGAGAGAGAGAGAGAGATGGCTAGAGAGAGAGCGAGAGAGAGAGAGAGAGAGAGAGAGAGCGGGAGCTTATAGTAGAGAGGAAGTATCCATAATCTATTCCTGGAGAGGAGAAATCGTCGATTTCGTTTGAGAGCGGCCGCGTTTTTGGTGCGGACACCTTATGCTTATGGGCCGCTCGCCTCAGTCAACCAAATGAGGTACCCGTTTTTAAGATTAGGTTAGAGCGCCAGTGCACTACAGAAACTTCTGAGACGTAAATTCACGCACTACTCCAGATTCAGTCTCCTTGCCCAGGGCCTAGGACTAGTCTTGACGCCTCGCACAACGGTCATGCTAAATAATTATTTCACTTTGAAAATCGGCTCTGCGTGATGCTAAACAGCAATGATGTTTGAGTAATGACTATTTAAGGTTGTCTCGCGATCTCGATACTCAGAGCTATTTTTTCCTGCAACGCCCTAGACCTGCATGGCAGTTAAGCAAAGGTCGACTGACCCTGCAGCCTCATTATTATAGCTGCACATAAGCCTTTAGCTTAACCTCCCCTCCCCACATCGCATAGCCTTGGATCTTAGCGGAGCCAGGGTATTCATCTATTGGGAAAGACCTGCAAACTACTTGTGTAGGCTGCCGGAACCAAGAAGTTTTCATTTCGGCATTGCTATAATAATAACAATAATAATAATAATGTTGCACTTGATAAAGCGCCCTCAGAGAACTTAATCTCTTTCTAGGCGCTTTACATTTGCTGCAAAGTGATATGCAATTGAATAGTAAGTAAAATCATGCTTGAAAAAAACACAAAATGAATAATATGGTTAGGGGTGACATGCACAGGGTCAGCATGGAAATGTGGTTATTGGCAGCATGCACAGTGTCAGCACCCATAAGCACATCAAAAACGAATCACAGGGACCCACTAAATGCTGTCCTAAATAGGTGTGTTTTTAAGTTTCTTTTAAATGTGGTCAGGTCATGGGATGTTCTGACGCAGGTCGGGAGGGAGTTCCAGCCTTTGGGAGCATACGAGCTGAATGCACGGTCTTCAAAGGATTTAAGGTTCGTACGAGGTATTTCCAGACTGTTGGATTCCGAAAAGCGGGTGGTGCGATGCTTGGCCTGATGAGGGAGTATATCTGAAAGATAGGCTGGAGCCATAGAATGAAGAGACCTAAAAGTGAGCGATAAAACCTTGAAGTCAATCCGTTGCCTCACTGGTAGCCAGTGCAGGTCGGCGAGAAGTGGAGTAATGTGGCAACTGCGACGCTCACGATAGACAAGCCTAGCTGTTAAGTTTTGCACCAGCTGCAATCACCTGATCGCACATGCTGGTAGACCAGTAAGCAGTGAGTTGCAGAAGTCGAGACGGGATGTCACGAATGCATGGACCAACTTGGACGTGGTATCCTTATCTAAACAAGCCCTAATTTTAGCAATGTTATGAAGCTGAAAATAGGCTGATTTGACTGTGGAGCTGATATGGTCGTCTAACGAGAGGTCGCTTTGGAATATGACACCTAGATTTCGAGCTGATTCAACTGGAGATATGCTGGCAGAGCCAATTTTGAAAGTCAGCCTTTCCAATCTCTGAATCACACTGGGTTTGCCCATAACTAGAAAGTTAGTTTTATCATCCTTTAGTTTTAGAAAATTTGCTGCCATCCATGTGCGGATGCCATCAATGCATGCAGCAAGTGAGTTGAGAGAATTTGAGGTGCTCGAAGGCTGGGAGGGATCAAAGCAAAGGTACAACTGAGTGTCATCCGCATAGAAGTGAAAGCCTAGATTGTGCTTGGCAATCACATCAGCAAGAGGCAGAGTATAGACCGTGAAAAGAACCGGACCTAGCACAGAGCCCTGAGGTACTCCATATTTTAGAGGTACTTCAGATGATCTTTGTCCATTCACGTCAATACTCTGGAGTCTCCCACTGAGATAGGACCTGAACCACTGCAGAGCAGTGCCAGTGATGCCCAGGCGAGATGAGAGGTGCTCTAGAAGAACTTTGTGATCGATGGTATCAAAAGCTGCCGAAAGATCGAGCAAAACAAGAAAAGACACTCTACCCATGTAGGTCAGCGATTAAGTGAAACGTTATGACGTAAAATCATAGTGTTTGTGCAAGATGAACTAGGCAGTTTTCTCATCGAGAAAAATCTAAGACATAATTTCTTCGTCGGTTGCGGTCGGTAGATGCAGCAGTAGGGGATGGTCGCTAGTCTATCGCCCGCCCCCCCCCCCCCCCCCGCCAGCTGCTGCTGCTGCGACGGCTCCACCATCTTAGCAGCAGCAGGGGGGCCGGGCGATAGACATGGCTGCGTGCACTTCGGTCTAATTAGCAGAGTTTTTGCTGTAAAGTCCGACACTTCGCGAAAGAGATCGAATTGCCCGAGTGCACTTCCCGTAATGCCACGCAAATAGCTTGGATACGACGGAAATATTCGTTACGCCAGAACAAGCTTTTTTAAACCATATTTTACATATTTCGCAAAGTGCAGGCTTCAGAGACTCGGGCAATGCACTTCGTAAGTTTAGCTTCGCGAACCAGCTGCCTGAGCAAGCACGCTCGTCGAGAAAGCTTCGATCGATGACGCTTCGCCCACTTCCTGTCGCCATGTTGCCATGTTTAAGTAGCAGTCACTAGCGTCCAGAGAGGCGCTAGTGGCTGACTCCAGGCATTGGCCCACGCGAACCACAAAAAAAACATGCCAAGCCAAAAGGGCTATGGTATAATAAATATGTGCCAACAGAGCAGCGTTTACATTGGCGTTCGTACTAAATCTATCACCTTGACGACGCTGCCGCCTTGGTTCATTGGCGCGATGGCAGCCAGAGCCAGCGACCGATTGTTGGTCAAAATTCGTTTTGGTGCAGAGACAAGGATTCGGTTGCAGGAGGCAAGCGAACTCATCCGATATCTGATCGAACGCAATGAATAGCAAGTGCAGCCTCGAGAGGGCTTGACCCCTGAACCCTTCAAGTCCTACAAGTTAGTAGTTACGCCACACTCATCCAGCCAGATTTAGTTGACCTAAGAGCAAATTATTGATATTTTCCAAAAGATTAATGGAAAGATCGGCATGCAAATTAACACAAAACAAGGGCAACATTGGCTTTTGTTTGATCCAATCGCAGCTGATTAATTGACCTTCTGATAACCTATGGTTTTCAAGGGCACGTTGTCACAGGTCTTCAGTAAAACACGGCTACAATGCGAAATCAAAATATTTGATACACATACAATACACTGTAAAGTATGCTAAAACCCTCAAAAAGATGTAAGGCGCTTAAGGTTACTCTTTCAAAATTTACAAAATGAGTTGAAAATGTAATCTGATGTTTCAGTCAAACTGTGAATACATTAGCAAAATACTCTATGCGGATATTTAAGGTCTTGTGCAACTATAATTACCAAACCCAAAGTCGAGATGAGCTCAACTCGATGCTTCGACAATCAAGAGAAGCTTATATTCTCAATAGCACGGCGACTAGGTATCAATTGGCCAAGGTGTAGAATTCACTTGGTACCAATGACCAATGTTGGCCAAACACTCCTGAAATAAACTGACGATGTGCAATTATGCTAACGATGATGAAAGAGTCTGAGTTACTCTTTTTACTATCTATATCTTACTAGTATCTTTATATATATATTACTATTATCTTATATATTTACTTATATATTTTACTATTATCTTTATACATATATATATATATGTATAAAGATAAAAGAATATACATATATATATATATATGTATAAAGATAAAAGAATATACATATATATATATATATATATATATATATATATATATATATATATATATATATATATATATGAGCTCAACCGTTAAGCTGCGAAGCCGCTCTACGGATCTTACACTAAATTAAACTTTTATCTCAAACCAGTGATCCTCAGGCAGTGCCTTTAGAAGCGATCGAACTTCTGGCAGACCAGCAGTCATTCCAATACAAGAATCGTCGTTAACTGCTTCGAAACTTACGAAGCATAAAAATTAAAAGTAAAAGTAATAGAGCATTTTTATCGTGCCCCAGAGAACTATATATTTTCTCTTGGCATTTTACCTGGACTGTAAGCCATTTGGCACTCTCTTTTGTCTGATAATCCAGCTAATTGCTCTCAAAATTAAGCTAATTATTGGCATTCGGAATTAGAGACTATTGAATATATAAAATATTGAAATTAGAGACTATATAGAATTGCACTACAGAATGCCGATTCTCCGTCCCTAGATTTTGGCCATTAAACTATCTCTACCTTTCCGATAAGTTACCTACCTTCAAAACTGGTAAGAAAAAGACAGAGAAAGCCTGCGCCCACACTAAGTGGATCTGCGCTTATCAGTTAGATTGGTTTAGCATTCGAGGCCTCATCAAAAAGACGTATGCTGACATTATATTGTTTTATTCGATTCCAATCATGAGTGTAATTGCGTTTTATCTCAACACGCAACCTGCTGCAAGGTACTGTGCAAGACCAAATCTGCCAAGTACAGTGGATTGGCTAACAAAGCTCACACATGCGACTTTTCCCAGCCACCAGATGAGAATACCCCAAGAGAAGCCTTGCGGGCTTTAAATGCGTAAAGTGTAAGCAGATTTCCCTTGACTTGTGCAGGTAAAATGGGGGGCAGTTTAAGGCTTTTTGTCGAACTGAAACTTGGCTGAAATCGATGAACTGCCCGACAATTAAAGACGCTACTCCATCTGGTTTCTCGTTCTTTCACACCTCTAGATCAATCAAAACTGGAGGTGGAGTTGCTGTTATCTTGCGCTCGAAATTCAACTTAAAGCCATTGCAGTACCCTCGAAGCAGTCTTTTGAATCAATTGTCTTGGTCTCACCCGAAAACAAGCTCCCGATAGTGGCAGTAGTCTATCGCCTACAAGGTACCAAATCCTCCTTTATCTCAGATTTCTCCCATCTCATATTGATTCTGTGTGCAAGAAATCGATCCTTCCTCGTTATAGGTGATTTCAACGTTAACTTTTATAACTTATCTGACGCTTTCAGCAACTAATTTCGTGCATTGACTGACTCAATGTCTCTTGTGGCTCATATGCATGGCCCTACCCACATCAAGAGTCACACACTCGAGCAGACTTTCTCATACAACTGCACTTTTTCTTCACCAATTATTACCAAATCCTGCTTATCTGACCACATGCAGATAATAATAATAATAATTCACTTGATAAAGCGCCCTCAGAGAACTTAATCTCTCTCTCTAGGCGCTTTACATTTGCTGTAAAGTGAAATGCAATTGAATGGTAAGTAAAATCATGCTTGAAAAAACAAACGTAATGAATAATATGGTTAAGGGTGACATGCACAGGGTCAGCATGCAAATGTGGTTAGTGGCAGCATGCACAGTGTCAGCACGCATAAGCACATCAAGGACGAATCGATCTACAGTGTGTGCCCACATCCTCCTCTAAAATAACCTGTGAATCGTGAAACCTCTAGACCCTTGACATCGATGCTGTCCGTGCTAGAATATCTGCTTCACGTCATCTGCTCAGTCTTCCCTCCGATCTGTCATCATTGGTAGAGAGCTATAACACGACACTAGCAGACTCGCTCGGCTAGTTTGCACCTCTGACAAAGCGCACTGTGTGCGCCCGCCCAGACGGCCTATGGTTTACCACAGACATTAAACTAGCCAGGTCTACTAAACGAAAGCTTGAAAAAGCATACAAAAGCTCCCAACTCACTGACCATCGACAGGCATATGAAGACTACTGTAGGTCGTACCAATCGATCCTAGCAAAGGCCAAGTCTAGCTTCTATAGAAACATTTTAGAATCACAGATGCAAAATCCAAATATGCTGATGTTGACAATAAACCATCTCCTCAACCGTTCCCAGATTAGCTCTCTACCTGATGATTCTTGTGATGATCTAGCCGATCGCTTCTCTCGATTCTTTGTGCAGAAGATAGACAAGATCAGGGAATCCATCCCTGCGATGACAACCTCCCCGCTAGAATGCTGTTCCTCGGTTCCTGGCTGCACCTCAATGTCTGCATTTAAGCAGGTCACTAGTGATCTAGTCCTAAAGTTCGTACCGCAATCAAAGAAGACAACAAGTCCTATTCCAACTGTCCTGCTCCTACATTGCATTGATCTGCTGCTGCCATGCATAACTAACATAATTTATATGTCATTAGCCTCAGGTCATGTCCCAGCACCTTTCAAAAAGCTGTAGTCAGGCCTCTTCTCAAGAAAGCAACACTAGACCAAGAGAACTTGAGCAACTACCGCCCAGTCTCCCTTCTACCATTCCTATCAAAGACACTGGAACGGGTCATGGCAGACCAGCTGAACTCATATATCGAATCCTCACACCTTGCTAGTAAGTTCCAGTCTAGCTTTAGAGCTTATCATTCCACAGAGTCAGCATTGCTTCGGGTATACAACGACCTACTTATGAATACAGACATGGGTAGAGTGTCTCTGCTTGTTTTGCTCGATCTTTCGGCATCTTTTGATACCATCGGTCACAAAGTTCTTCTAGAGCGCCTCTCATCTCGCCTGGGCATCACTGGCACTGCTCTGCAGTGGTTCAGGTCCTATCTCAGTGGGAGACTCCAGAGTATTGACGCGAATGGACAAAGATCATCTGAAGTACCTCTGAAATATGGAGTACCTCAGGGCTCTGTGCTAGGTCCGGTTCTTTTCACGTTTATACTCTCCCTCTTGCTGATGTGATTGCCAAGCACAATCTAGGCTTTAACTTCTATGCGGATGACACTCAGTTGTACCTTTGCTTTCAGCCCTCCCAGCCTTCGAGCACCTCAAATTCTCTAAACTCACTTGCTGCATGCATTGATGGCATCCGCACATGGATGCCAGCAAATTTTCTAAAACCAAACGATGACAAAACTAACTTACTAGTTATGGGCAAACCCAGTGTGATTCAGAGATTGGAAATGCTATCTCTGAAAATTGGCTCTGCCAGCATATCTCTTGTCAAATCAGCTCGAAATCTAGGTGTCATATTCCAAAGCGACCTCTCGTTAGACGACCATATCAGCTCCACAGTCAAATCTGCCTATTTTCAGCTTCATAACATTGCTAAAATTCGGACTTGTTTAGATAAGGATACCACGTCCAAGTTTGTCCATGCATTCGTGACATCTCGTTTCGACTTCTGCAACTCACTGCTTACTGGCCCTACCAGCATGTGCGATCAGGCGATTGCAGCTTGTGCAAAACTCCGTAGCTAGGCTTGTCTGTCGTGAGCGTCGCAGTTGCCACATTACTCCACTTGTCGCCGACCTGCACTGGCTACCAGTCAAGCAACTTATTGACTTCAAGGTTGTGTCGCTCACTTTTAGGTCCCTTCATTCTGTGGCTCCAGCCTATCTCTCAGATATACTACCCCATAAGGCCAAGCATCGTGCCACCGCTTTTCGGAATCTAACAGTCTACAAATACCTCGTACAAACCTGAAATCCTTTGGAGACCGTGCATTTAGTTCGTATGCTCTCAAAGCCTGGAACTCCCTCCCGACCTGCATCACGACATCACCTGACTTGTCCACATTTAAAAGGAACTTTAAAAGACACCTATTTAGGACGGCATTTAGTGGGTCCCTGTGATTCGTCCTTGATGTGCTTATGCCTGCTGACTCTGTGCATGCTGCCACTAACCACATTTGCATGCTGACCCTGTGCATGTCACCCCCAACCACATTAATCATTTTGTTTGTTTTTCAAGGAAGAATTTACTTTTCATTCAATTGCATTTCCCTTTGCAGCAAATATAAAGTGCATAGAAAGAGATTAAGTTATCTTCGGGCAATTTATAAAGTGCATTACTATCATTATTATTATTATTTATTAACGAGACTTTTAAACCAGCCGGTCCATATTTTTCGCCACCCTTCAATTCAATTTCATCCGATCGCCAAAGACTCGACGCTCTGGTGAGCTTTCTCAGGCGCCGTCCACAACAATTATCGCAAGCAGAGCTTGCGAATGGCCGCAAGCTCTGCTGAATGTCCGTAAGCATGTCCGCGGAGCGACAGCTTGCCAAGATCACGTGTAAAAAAACTGAGAGAGGCTTCGCCGCGGTTGGTACACCCAGGAAAGGCGCTCACTCACTTTTCGCGGCAGGTTTGTGCAATCCAGTCTGCGTAGAGTGCTCTGCTGTTTGCTGGGGAGGAACAACAGGAAGCAGTGCGGCTGGCTAAAGCCTGGAGGCCTCTTCGACCGAATGTAAATATAGAAGCCAGTAGATATAGAGCTCCGGAGGCGCGAAGCTCGTTCAGCTGGATAATCTGGACCGGTTTTGAGAGCGCAGCTGTACTCAAATTATTGAACAGCCTGAGGTACGAGCTGGAGGCCCAGCAGATTGCCATCTTTGCACCTGTCTGCATGGAATTAGCTGTGGACCGTCTACAGGACTAAGGCATTCAATCTCAACTCAGGATTAACAAATAAAACGATACTAACTCTTCCAGAAGCTGTGTGATAACGATGCTCGAGCCGAAAGTATGCCACTCCTGGTGCCTGTATTGGCCCACATAAAAAGCCGTTACAAGTCTCTCTAAATTAGGGCCTATAATAATAATAATAATTAACTTGATAACGCGCCCTCAGAGAACTTAATCTCTCTCTCTCTAGGTGTTTTACATTTGCTTTAAAGTGAAATGCAATTGAATGGTATGTGAAATCATGCTTGAAAAACAAACGAAATGAATAATATGGTTAGGGGTGACATGCACCAGGTCAGCATGCAAATGTGGTTAGTGGCAGCATGCACAGTGTCAGAACACATAAGCACATCATAGACGAATCAAAGGGGCCCACTAAATGCTTTCCTAAATAGGTGTGTTTTTAAGTTCCTTTTAAATATGGTCAGGTCAGGGGATGTTCTGACGCAGGTCGGAAGGGAGTTCCAGGCTTTGGGAGCATATGAACTAAATGCACGGTCTCCACAGGATTTAAGGTTTGTATGAGGTATTTCTAGACTGTTTGATTCTGAAAAGCGGGTGGTATGATGCTTGGCCTGATGGGGTAGTATATCTGACAGATAGGCTGGAGCCATAGAATGAAGGGACCTAAAAGTGAGAGACAAAACCTTGAAGTCAATCCGTTGCTTTACTGGTAGCCAGTGCAGGTCGGCGAGAAGTGGAGTGATGTGGCAACTGCGACGCTCACGACAGACAAGCCTAGCTGCAGAGTTTTGCACCAGCTGCAATCGCCTGATCGCACATGCTGGTAGGCCAGTAAGCAGTGAGTTACAGCTGGCCTAGCATCTGCCTGCCTATCGTGCAGCAGATTAGTCAGCCTGCCGAACCTCGCTCTGATCCCTTACATGCATTCCCAGACAACCACTGCATGAGGCTTGGGGCAACCCAACTTTCTATCGTCCGGGCTAGAGAGCAAGAGAGAGTGAGAGAGACAGAAAGAGTAAGAGAAAAAGAGAGAGAGACAGACAGAGAAAAAGAAAGACAGAGACAGAGACAGAGACAGAGACAGAGACGGAGACGGGAACAGAGGCAGAGACAGAGAGGGAGACAGAGAGACAGAGAGACAGAGAGACAGAGAGACAGAGAGACAGAGAGACAGAGAGACAGAGAGAGAGAGAGAGAGAGACAGAGAGACAGAGAGACAGAGAGACAGAGAGACAGAGAGACAGAGAGACAGGGGGATAGAGACACAGAGAGACAGAGACACAGAGAGACAGAGAGACAGAGACAGTGACAGAGACACAGACACAGAGACACAGACACAGAGACACAGAGACGGAGAAACGGAGAGAGACAGAGACACAGAGACAGAGACAGAGACAGAGACACAGACAGGGACAGAGACAGAGACAGAGACAGAGACAGAGACATAGGCAGAGATAGAGAGACAGAGACAGAGACAGAGAGAGACAGAGAGAGACAGGGAGACAGAGAGACAGAGAGACAGAGACAGAGAAAGAGAGTGAGAGTGGGAAGCAGTAGGGGAAGTCCCAGAGTGGCAACCCTCGGGGGGGGGGCGAGCTACATCCGTTTCGGATTCTATTGCAGTTGACTAGCTTCTCTTGATCCTCATCGACGGTCGACGCATGACCCACACATGGGCAG
Organism: Cristatella mucedo; assembly: GCA_009760855.2. Lineage (NCBI taxonomy): Eukaryota > Metazoa > Bryozoa > Phylactolaemata > Cristatellidae > Cristatella > Cristatella mucedo. Next base: position 647,776 of record WPIO01000163.1, read on the forward strand.
TTAGCACTACTGCACTAGAGCTGACAGCTAAGCATTGCCCAATCTGCTTGCAGCTAGTGGGTCACTCCCACTTCACCACAGAGGAGAGAGAGAGAGAGAGAGAGACAGAGAGACAGAGAGACAGAGAGACAGAGAGACAGAGAGACAGGGGGATAGAGACACAGAGAGACAGAGAGACAGAGAGACAGGGGGATAGAGACACAGAGAGACAGAGAGACAGAGACAGTGACAGAGACACAGACACAGACACAGAGACACAGAGACACAGAGACGAAGAGACGGAGAGAGACAGAGACAGGGAGACAGAGACACAGACACAGACAGGGACAGAGACAGAAACAGAGACATAGGCAGAGATAGAGAGACATAGACAGAGGCAGAGAGAGACAGGGAGACAGAGAGACAGAGAGACAGAGAGACAGAGAGACAGAGACAGAGAAAGAGAGTGAGAGGGGGAAGCAGTAGGGGAAGTCCCAGAGTGGCAACCCCCGGGGGGGGGGCGAGCTGCATCCGTTTCGGATTCTATTGCAGCTGACTAGCTTCTCTTGATCCTCATCGACGGTCGACGCGTGACCCGCACATGGGCAGTTAGCACTACTGCACTAGAGCTGAGAGCTAAGCATTGCCCAATCTGGTCGCAGCTAGTGGGTCACTCCCACTTCACCACAGAAGAAGAGAGAGAGAGAGAGAGAGAGAGAGAGAGAGATAGAGACAGTGAGAGACAGACAGACAGACGGGCATACAGAGACAGAGACAGAGAAAGAGAGACAGAGAGAGTGTCTGAGAGAGAGAAAGAGAGCGACAGGGAGAGACAGAAAGAGAAAGAGAGAGAGAGGGAGAGACAGAGGGACAGAGAGACAGAGAGACTCGGTGACAGAGAGACAGAGATACAGAGAGACAGAAAGACAAAGAGACAGGCAGACAGGGAGACAGAGAGACAGAGTGACAGAGAGACAGAGAGACAGAGAGAAATAGAGACAGAGAGATAGAGACAGAGAGAGACAGAGACAGAGACATAGAGGAAGAGAGTGGAAAGAGGGAGAGAGGGAGAGAGAGAAAGAGAGAGAGTGAGAGACATCGAGGCACCGAGTTAAAAACATCTAGCTGAGTCAACAGCCGGAAGTGTTTTAGCGACAATCGCAGCCACTTGCGGTGAGCAATTAAAAAGGATCACCCATATTTTGCAGGATTCGAGCCCACGATCTGGGTCGTTTAGGGCAATCGCCAGCACCAGATTATTGGCCTTTTCGTCCAGAGAAGGGCCGCTCGAATCTTACGAGGAAAATATTTGCCTGTTTGACTTTCCAAATAAAAAGTACCAGCCCAAATCGAATTCATAACTATGGTTACACACGCCAAACCATGTTTCGACTGCATCAGCACAACCAACTTACAAGCTCAGTTATACGCCTGACCTCAGCAGCCGTGGTCGAGCCCGCGATTAACGAGGAGCAGGATATTTTTGTTAGCGCCCAGCTGGCGATCATTGCGATGGCATACGGGTCGCCATACGATAGGGCCTCGCTGCTTCGCAGTGCACGTCCGGCTTCCCAGCATTCCTAATGATGCTGAGTCGACGTGCTTTCAAAGCGAGTCGCAGTTTGCAATGCTGGCGATGGCAAAAACAGCACATCCCGCGACCTGCACGCTGCTTGCTCCAGGGCTTCTTCTCGGCCGTCGCTGGATAAGCTTTAATTAATGTCTGAGGGATTGGGAGTTATGCCCCCATCCCTTATAGGATTTATATCCCTCACAGAACATTAATTGATATTTCTCAAACACTAATTGAAAGATCGGTACGGTGAGACGAGACGGCACACTAAGTAAGGCGGTTACTTTTCACGACCTAGCTTCTGAGGTCGTGGGTTCGACTCTTGCAGTGGGTGATTATTTATTGCCGCTGCAAGCGGTGGCGATAGCTGTAAAGGCTCTTCTGTTGCTATGCAAAAGAGTTTGTTAAATCAGCTGGTATTCATAATCTATTTATTATGCAATTTTTCAAAGACAAGGGCAACACTATCTATCTCTTTATGTAATCATAGTTGTTGTGACGACCATCTGATGAGCTGTACAAATCAAGGTCACGTTTTTTTCCTGGTTTAAAAAACTCGCTTTTTGGAAAAAATCAACCGATTGAACAACACCCGCGGTAAAAATATTCTATTACCCTTAAAAGATGCAGGGCACGCGGTTTTAACGGTGCCGTATCAAAAAGATAACATGTTTGACATGTCAACTGTGCATGCATCTCTAAAATCCAAGTTCAAGGACATTGGGGAAATGTGCAGCTTTATCGACGACACCGACAGTTGTGACAACGCGGGCTTTATTAGAAGTGGTCAAGGTCAGGATATATTCCGAATTTCACGTCGCTGGGTTGCAGATTAGCCATTCTGTAGAGTTTAAGAAATGTAGAATTGAATTTAATCTAATGACGTCTTTGTGGAATACGACGCCTCCATTGATATCGGACGATATTGTAGGCACGCCAGATTAACGGATCGTGGGGTGAGGTCTTCCAGATTGAGTTTTACACTTGGCTTGGCCCTAACCAATAGGTTGGTCCTGTAATGATTATGTAAGGTAGCTGTCATTCAAGTTCAAATCTCACCGATACAGGGTCGGCAGGGAAATAAGTGAGTGTAATCCAGAGAAAGGCTTAGGAAGTATGGCTGAGTTTACTCTATGCTATGAACAAATTAAGGCAATAATGTTTTGACGGTTAAATTAGACAGGGAGATAGAATAAATATATATTAAAAATAACGGGCCAAAGATTGAACCATAGGCACTGCTAGACACCAATGAATCCCTGGATGGCTGACTGTTTTGAATAGCTATTTTGCCTTGGGAGTCGTAAACTGAGCCACCGAACTGTTTGACAAATTCCTGACTTTCTACTTTTGCAAATGTTGTCTGCTCCTCTAACCCTCATAATTTGACAATCGTTCACGCTGACCTCACCGTTAGGCTTTTGCTATCCTGGTGGCACTCACCTGTTTAACATATTCAACCTTTTCTCCGGCAGATCGGATAATTTGACAATCAATAACAGCCATCTTTCTAAGATCATTTATCTCTTGTTTTGCTGGTCTTGGCAAGATCAAATTTGATCGTGAAGCAAAACACACAATGAATTGACTTCAATAGGATTTATTGAAAGCGTTTAATAAGAGCCGCAGAGATGCCGATCTTTTTCTATGAGCTTGCCCAGGGATAAATAGCAATTATTTAGAATAGTTAGGCTTAATGCACAACGTCACTACGGTAAAACAGACATGAAATGACAGTCCTTGCGGACGGGAGCACATTCAGTGAGGAAAAATCTGTGACCTTTTCCTCTATTTAAATTATCTTGACGCGAAACGGTGACAGAGCACGCCGGTTGGGAAGCGGGCTCAGTCTTCGGATGATTGGTGAGAGACACAGCTAACCAACTTAAGACAGGAGATTCGAGGTGCAATGTGAAGCCTGCTAACGAAAGATTTGAATCAGGAGGGGCAGGAGCAACATAATCCTAATAATAATAATAATACACTTGATAAAGTGCCATCAGAGAACTCAATCTCTTTCTAGGCGCTTTATATTTGCTGCAAATGGAAACGCGATCGAATAGTGAGTAATATCATGCTTGATTAACAACATGAATAAAATGGTTAGGTGTGAAATCCACAGGGTCGGCATGCAAGTGTGGTTAGTGGCAGAATGCAATTTCAGCACACTTATTCACATAAAGAACGGATCACTGGGAAGTGCTAAATGCTGTCCTAAATAGGGGTGCTTTAAGTTCTTTTTAAATGTAGTCAAGTTAGTGCATGTTGTGACGCAAGTCGGAAGGAAGTTCCAGGCTTTGTGAGCATGCCAACTAAATGCACGGTCTACAAAGCATTTGAGGTTTTACTAGGTATTGGTAAAGTGTTAGATTCCTAAAAGCTGGTAATGCGATGCTTGGCATGGTGAGAGAGCAGATCTGAGAGATAGGCTGGAACCAAAAAATGAAGTGATCTAAACGTGAGCAACAAAACCTTGAAGTCGGTCCGTTGCGTGACTGGTAGCCAGTGCAGGTCAGCGACAAGTGGTGTGATGTGGCAACTGTGACTCTCACGACAGGCAAGCCTAGATGTAGAGTTTTGCACCAGCTGTAAGAACCTGAGTGCACAGGCCTGTAGAGCAGCAAGCAGACGTGAGTTACCGAAGTCAAGATGGGAAAGTACAAATGCATGGACCCAACTGAGATGTGGCATCCCTGTCTATACAAGCTCAAATTTTAGCAATGTTATGCAGCTGAAATTAGGCAGACTTGACTGTGGAGCTGATGCGGTTGTCTAAAGAAAAGTCACTTTGGAACATGACATCTAGATTTCGTGAAGATTCAACAGGAGATATGCTGGAAGAGCCGATTTTGAGCATTGGCTTTTCCATTTTCTGAATCGCACTTAGTTTACCCATAACTTGTAAGTTGGTTTTATCATAATTCAATTTAAGAAAATTTGCTGCCACCCAAGTGCGGATGCCATCAATACATGCAGTAAAGGAGTTGAGAGGATTTGAGGTGCTCAAAGGCTGGGAGGGATCAAAACAATGGTACAAATGAATATCATCCACCTAGAAGTAAAAGCCTAGATTGCACTTGGCAGTCACATCGGAGAGATGGAGATTACAAACTGTGGAACGATCTGAACACGATATTAATGATCTCAAAGGGAGCGACAGCTCATGGAATTCAATACGCTGCTTGACGGGATGATACCTGCTTGACAGCAGAAGCGAGCCCAGCACACTGCGAGCTTTTCTGCGATAGATGTCATCACTTGTATAGGTTATTATTCGCAAAGATATCTAAATTCCATTGGTAGCAACCTCCACGTAGTCTTCAACTTACGTTCCTCGCTCTGGCCCAATTACTATAGCGAGATAAGTGTCTTTGAGAATGCCACTTCTCATCACACCGTGAAGTTTGCCTAACCGTCTAAAAAACATTTAGATGTTTAGACGCTTTCAAAACCAGACCTAACATTTTCCTTCTAAGATGTAGCTAGCGTTGCAGCTGCTGCAGCTTCCCATCACTAATAACTCTGCACGAAAATCTACCTTGAGCCTCAGTCATTTTCCCAGCATCCTCTAAAAATTCAATGCGCTGTCGAGCAATTCGTTGAGCAGCCAATTTTAAACCAACTGAACTTGAGAACAGATAGCCATCCCACCCTCACTACTTTACCCATCAAAGACAAGTAGTGTTGAACCAGTTTAACAGCACTTTTTAAACAATACATACATAAAAAAATCAAGCCTGCGAATAAGGATTCACTTAGATTTAAGAGCGAACGTCACTCCGGAGAGTCAGATCTGCTGCGAACGCGTAACGACCTTCTCAGGAATACTTACGCAGAGAGAGAGAGAGAGAGAGAGGGAGAGAGAGAGAGAGGGAGAGAGAGAGAGAGAGAGAGAGAGAGAGAGAGAGATGTATATATATATATATATATATATATATATATAAGTCGTTTCTATAGCTCCCTAAAAAAAACTTGTATCATGGCGCTTCCCGTAGGTCACAGGGCTCGAGTCCGAAACCAGGGGTGTCTATGGCACGAACCCTATATTCCCGGATCAAACCGGCGCGTCTCTCTCTCTCTCTCTCTCTCTCCGTCGGTCTTCCTGATCCGAATTATTAGCTGTGGAGAATGTAGCACGATGCTGATGGCCACAGACGGTCGACAGTTTTAAATTGGGGAGGGAAGCGGTAGTGAGCATGCGTCTCTATTATTATCGCGCGTCTGTGAGTGTCGGCTCTGTCGCCGCTCGCCAGCTCGGCCGAGCGACGCCTTCGCGGCGGCAACGCGCTCGCCTCGCCGCATGGAGCTGCATCCACTGTACGATGCGGTGTCGGTTTGGAATCTGTCGAATCGATCCAAGTTAAAATTGCCAAGTATGATTTTAAAATTTCAAGGCCTGTAAATTGACAGGCCTAAGCTAATGTCTTAATGAACACGATTATTTACAAGTTTCATATCAGCGGTTCATACAGTGGCACTTATACAGCAAACGATCCCGTTCATTTTCATTTCGAATGTAATGCTGGTGAGTGGGGGCGGCGAGTTGACCAACTATGTCTTATGATACCACTCCGGTCCATGTTTACAGTAGATTTAAAGTTTACTGCAATTTTTTACAAGATATACGGAAGTTTATTATACTTCATCGGCGTGGACTATGTTCGCATTGGTGCGGTTGTATTTTAGCAGCATTATCTTTGGTATGTCCGTGTGCAACTCGTGAGACAAGTGATAATTCTGAAAGCCTTCGGAAATTATACGTCCTTTAAGCTTCCTGCTCGGGAAGTTAGAGCTGCTGCTTAACTATTAATCTATCAATGCGTTCCAAGTCTTACTACAATGCATACTAAGCGAAGTGATTGCCTTCTTTGCTTTTTGTGAGCCCAGAATCATAAGGTGACCACTCCGTGGTTAATTTGCGAAGGGAACATATTTACGTGACCTTGACCAAAACTTCCGAATAATATGTGCAGCGCGTGTCTGCATTAAAGAGCTTTGGCTTGAGATTTGATAATCATGTGTCCCACACGGCTCGGTTCTCTCTATCCAAATACTGAATTTCTACCACTTTCCGCGTATAATCGAAGTAGAAATAATAATGTAGCACCTAAATGGTGCCCTGAGATAAAAAATAATTCACTTTCTCGGCGCTCTTTTTGTACGTTTAAAAGCAGGCAGTTGTGAAAAGTATTATTTAAGAGCAAGTGAGCGCACAAATTAATATTCACTTTGCCTAAGCAAAGGATGCGAACACAAGTACCGTTTTACCACGTTTAAAAAGATCTTCCAATCATAAGAACACTCGGTAGAAAGGTTAGTTGTGAGGAGTAGGCTGTGTGAGCTACTAGCTATAGGCAGTGTATCCGAGGAATTGTGAATGCGGTTGAAGCCCAACCAAATGGCCACAGTTAGAAGAGGTGTGTTGAACGGGTGGAGGGATGTCAATCCGTGTAAGATAAGTAGGCTTGGCAAGGGACTGAAATATTCTAAAGCCGGGTGATATGATCTTGAAGTCGTGACCTTGATGATATGATCTTGAAGTCGTGACCCCGCTTGATGAGGATCCATGCAGATTGCATAGCAGTAGTGCAGTTTGGTGCTGCTTTGACAACCATGACAGACGATCTCTGCAGCCGGATTTGACAACAGCCGTCAGTCTCAAGTAGAGCGAAGCAGAGGACTGTCAAGTGGCTAGTTGCACGAGCCTGATCGTATCGTTGAAAGTGCAAGGCAGCATAGATTTGCTTTATTACAATTGTCTGAGCGTGATTGAACTGTTGCAATATAAAACAGGAAAACGAATGCCTACTTTACTGTGGAGCTAATGTAGTTAGTCACCTTCGGGCTGTTGGGTCTCCCATGCCGGCGGCTGCCTTAGCTTTGCCGGCGGCTAGTAACCTGCTTGTTAGTTATGATCGTCAGCAGCTGCTATCGCTTCGTCATCGCATATCAAATGCATTCCTAGATATTAATGTTGTTGCTAAGATTCATGAACTATGCATTAACAAAAGAAAAGCACCCCGTAGCCACCACGGTGGCCGGAACCGCCAGCTCAGACGCCGCTCGTTGGGCTGGAACTGCAAGCTCAGTACCCGCTCGTTCGGTATTCCTAGCATTGTCTCGAACCGCTCAGCACGCTCCCCCACATGCGTCACTGTAAATTCCTCAAACTTAGTGGTCATCAAGCCTGTTGTAACCCCATCGGCCAGACTTAACGCTTGCCTTTGGAATCCTCGCTCAATGTGCAATAAACCTCTAGTAATAAGCGACCTTATTTCTGAAAATGGTATCGACCTGCTCGCCCTAACTGAAACTTGGCTGAAATCGATAAACTGTCTGACAACTAAAGAAGCAATTCCATCTGGTTTCTCGTTCTTTCACACCCCTAGATCAATCAAAACTGGAGGTGGAGTTGTTGTTGTCGTGCGCTCGAAATTTAACTTGAAGCCATTTGCAGTACCCTCACAGCAATCTTTTGAATCAATTGTCTTGGTCTCACCCGAAAACAAGCTACCGATAGTGGCAGCAGTCTATCGCCCACCAGGTACCAAATCCTCCTTTATCTCAGATTTCTCCGATCTCATTTCGATTCTGTGTGCAAGAAATCGATCCTTTTTTGTAATGGGTGATTTTAACGTTCACTTTGATAACTTATCTGAATGTAATGTAATGTAATGTAATGTATCTCCATCAGTAACTCCACAAAGTCATAAAGACCATGTGGGTGTAACGCAGGAGAGTTTTGTATAGCGAACTCACAGCCTAAGCGGCTTTCGGTACGCATTCGGTAGCCAACAGACTTCGCCTCATGCAACAAAGAGAAAGTGGGAAGCATAGCAGAGTTAGGAGAGCAGTTGAGGTAGTGAGTAGCATAGAAGTAGCAGTTCAGGACCGCTGAAAAAGATGTGCCATAGTCGGCAGTTGGAGAGTAGATGTCGTTGCGTATGAATTGTGGTAGCGAGTTCCACAGTCTACGACCAGCAGAGCTAAACCTTCTGTCGCCAACTGTCTTTAAGCTGAGGAATAGGACAGCTAATTTATTGTCCACACAAGACCTGAGGGCGCGAACAGGCTGAAACTGATGCAGCAGTTCATGCTTTCAGCACCGAATTTCGTGCATTGACTGACTCATTGTCTCTTGTGGCTCATGTGCATGGCCCTATCCACATCAAGGGTCACACACTCGACCAGATTTTCTCATATAACTGCACTTTGTCATCACCAATTATTACCAAATCATGCTTATCTGACCACATGCAGATCTCATTCAATCTACAGTGTGTGCCCACATCCTCCTCTAAAATAACTTGTGAATCGCGAAACCTCAAGACCCTTGACATCGATGCTGTCCATGCGAGAATATCTGCTTCACCTCAGCTGTTCAATCCTCCCTCCGATCTGTCATCATTGGTAGATAGCTTCAACACGATACTAGCTGACACGCTAGACGAGTTTGCCCCTCTGACAAAGCGCACTGTGCGCCCCCGTCCAGACGGCCTATGGTTTGCCACAGACATTAAACTAGCCAAGTCTACGAAACGAAAGCTTGAAAAAGCATACACAAGATCCGGACTAACTGTCGATCGACAGGCATGTGAAGACTACTGTAGGTCGTACCAATCGATCCTAGCAAAGGCTAAGTCTAGTTTTTATAAACACATTGTTGAATCACAGATGCACAATCCAAAAATGCTGATGTCGACAATAAACCATCTCCTCAACCGTTCCCAGATTAGCTCCTTACCTGATGATCCTAATGATGATCTAGCCGATCGCTTCTCTCGATTCTGTGTGCTGAAGATAGACAAGATCAGGCAATCCATCCCTGCGGTGACAACCTCCCCACTAGAATGCTGTTCCTCGGTTCCTGGCTGCACCTCAATGTCTGCATTTAAGCAGGTCACTAGTGATCTAGTCCTGAAGTTCGTATCTCAATCAAAGAAGACAACAAGTCCTCTGGACCCTATTGCCACTGTCGTGCTCCTACAATGCATTGATCTGCTGCTGCCATGCATAACTAACATCATTAATGTGTCATTAGCCTCAGGTCATGTCCCTGCACCTTTCAAAAAAGCTGTAGTTAGGCCTCTTCTCAAGAAAGCAACACTAGACCAAGAGAACTTGAGCAACTACCGCCCAGTTTCCCTTCTACCGTTCCTATTAAAGACACTCGAACGGGTCGTGGCGGACCAGCTAAAGTCGTATATCGAAACCTCACACCTTGCTAGTAAGTTCCAGTCTGGCTTTACAGCTAATCACTCCACAGATTCAGCATTGCTTCGGGTATACAACGACCTACTTAGGAATACAGACATGGGTAGAGTGTCTCTGCTTGTTTTGCTCGATCTTTCGGCATCTTTTGATACCATCGATCACAAAGTTCTTCTAGAGCGCCTCTCATCTCGCCTGGGCATCACTGGCACTGCTCTGCAGTGATTCAGGTCCTATCTCAGTGGCAGACTCCAGAGTATTGACGTGAATGGACAAAGATTATCCGATGAACCTCTTAAATATGGGCTACCTCAGGGCTCAGTGCTAGGTCCGGTTCTTTTCACGGTTTATACTCTACCTCTTGCTGATGTGATTGCCAAGCACAATCTAGACTTTCACTTCTATGCGGATGACACTCAGTTGTACCTTTGCTTTGATCCCTCCCAGCCTTCAAGCACCTCAAATTCTCTTAACTCACTTGCTTCATGCATTGATGACACCCGCACATGGATGGCAACAAACTTTTTAAAACCAAACGATGACAAAACTAACTTACTAGTTATGGGCAAACCCAGTGTGATCAAGATTTTGGAAAGGCTGACTCTCGAAATTGGCTCTGCCAGCATATCTCCAGTTGAATCAGCTCGAAATCTATGTGTCATATTCCAAAGCGATCTCTCGTTAGACGACAATATCAGCTCCACAGTCAAATCTGCCTATTTTCAGCTTCATAGCATTGCTAAAATTCGGGCTTGTTTAGATAAAGATACCACATCCAAGTTTGTCCATGCATTCGTCACATCCCGTCTCGACTTCTGCAACTCACTGCTTACTGGCCCTACCAGCATGTGCGATCAGGCGATTGCAGCTGGTGCAAAACTCTGCAGCTAGGCTTGTTTGTCGTGAGCGTTGCAGTTGTCACATAACTCCACTTCTCGCCGACCTGCACTGGCTACCAGTCAAACAACGGATTGACTTCAAGGTTTTGTCGCTCACTTTTAGGTCCCTTCATTCTATGGCTCCAGCCTATCTGTCAGATATACTACTCCATCAGGCCAAGCATCGTGCCACCCGCTTTTCGGAATTCAACAGTCTACAAATACCTCATACAAACCTTAAATCCTTTGGAGACCGTGCATTTAGTTCGTATGCTCTCAAAGCCTGGAATTCCCTCCCGACCTGCGTCAGAACATCCCCTGACCTGAACACATTTAAAAGGAACTTTAAAAGACACCTATTTAGGACAGCATAAAGTGGGTCCCTGTGATTCTTCCTTGATGTGCTTATGTGTGCTGACACTGTGCATGCTGCCACTAACCACATTTGCATGCTGACCCTGTGCATGTCACCCCTAACCATATTATTCATTTCGTTTGTTTTTCAAGCATGATTTCACTTACCATTCAATCGCATTTCATTTTACAGCAAATGTAAAGCACCTAGAGAGAGATAAAGTTCTCTGAGGGCACTTTATCAAGTGAATTAATATTATTATTATTATCTTGAGACAAGTCATTTTGAAGGAGTACTCACCTAGATGCTATTTAAAGATGAAATAAGGTGGCCGAGAAAGACAGCATGGAGTGTGAAACTTGCAAACGTCTGAGCAAGGCTACATTCGCCCGCAACTCTAGATTCGCCCGTGACTTCTGAGCAAAGCTGGATTAGCTCGTCAGTTTGATCGTCATGCGATGCGAAGATGTTAGCTACCCCCCAAGTGCGAATGCACAAATGCATTTTGCAAATACTAATAAAATAATCATACATTTGTATAGTACCCTCGGAGAACTGAATCTCTTTGTAGGCACTTTAAATATGCTGCATAAAAAAAGCACTACCAAATGATTGACAGTAACATCGGCAAGCAGCATGCATAGTTTTAGTAGGTACATGCACCCAAAGAACGAATCTCAAATGCCCACCAAATGCTGCAATGAACGGGTGCGTTTTAAGCTTCTTTTTTGTAAATCAACTGAGGTAGCTTGACATGTGAGAAAAACCAATGAAGGATTCACTGCACACGTAAAGCCGAGTGACGTCGACTGGATAGAAATGGGCGCCTGACGTGCGCTAGACGTGGTCACAACTCCTGCCCCTTGATCGTCGCTCTTCTCGCCGTCGGCGTCGGCCAGCGGCTGCACGAGGCCTGCTCGGCTTGCTTGTCCAGCACGAACAAGGTCGAGTCGTACGTCGGACAGGGCTAAATGTGACGTCCTTCCGCCCGAACGCCTATTACGGCTCGGTCGACGGAGCCTTCGTCGCCAGGCGCCTTGGCAATCTGCTGCTGAGCGTCGGCGACCACGGCGGCGACCGATGCGCGTCGCGATTATCAAGGAGGAGGAGCCGCCCGAGGATCTGCTGAGCTTCGACGTCACGATCGACGCTGGCTGCGCGGTGGTGGCGAAACGCTTTCGTCTCTCGCGTGCACGCCCCATCCACAGAGCTACTCGCTCCTGGCCCTTCGCCATTACATTCGCCTCCCACAGAGCTACGCGCACGCACTCCTGGCCCCTCGCTCGCTGCAGTGCCGTAGTCGGCTACGGCACGCTGCACGCTTGCAGCGGCTTCAGTCAGATCTCGCCGGCCGCTGTACGGACGATGCGACGATCGCCGAGCTTTTTTTTCCTTGCGCTCGTCGCCCGCGTGTCGGCGCCCGATGGCTGGTCAACCTCCAGCTCGGAGGAGGAGCGGAAGTAGTTGCGCTACGAAGCGCCCGAACCGAACGCCGATGGGTCGGCGCCAGCTCTCAAGTAGCCGCCTGCAGCCGCTCTACCCCACCGTGCGGCTGTAAGCCGAGTTCGAGGTCGCGCTGCCGCTGCACAAAGTCTACTCGATAGCGACCGAAGACGGTTCATTTGCCTGAGGCGAAACCGCTCTAGCCGTGCCGATGGCACACGCCGCCTGCTCGGACACAGCCATCCTCGGCACTTCCCTTCTAGTGTGCGGATGTAGGCGAAGCAGCAGCAGCTGTAGCAGCTGCTGTAGCAGCAGGGCAGAGCTCCTGAGCTTTATGACACCGCACTCACGAGTCATCTTTTGCTCGATAGCCGTCCCCGGAATGTTGGTGACCTCTTGCTCTTTGAGCAGATGCTACCGTGCGATCACGTCACAATCCGTTACACTTTCCTTGGGAACGTCACGTAAAACATGTGTACCTGCATTGACTTGCGAAAGCGCACTATTGGCGACTATTCAATCTGTGTGACAACTTGACCTGTAAACAATTTAACAATTAAATGGGAATAGTATCCTACTCGAGGTGAAAGCTTGTTCTCTATTTCTTCCAGTGGTTTCTCAGTCACATGGAATTATGAAATAACCATGCACGGACTCCTAAAGGCTCCACCAAACGAATATTTGCTAATATTGAATTCATATTGAGCCAGATAGTCACATTAATGCTGTGATAGTAATACGTTAAACGCATAAAAGATGCATGCAGTAATGTCAAGACATTCATATACCATAGTTAAATAAATATATATATATATATATATATATATATATATAAATAAATATATATATATATATATATATATATATATATAGTTATAGTTATAGTTATATCTATAGTTATACCATAACATAGAGAATCATAATATTATTGTTACTCATGCGTTTGTATAACACTCTCAGAGAATTTAATCTCTTTCTTGGCACGTTACTTATGCTGTAAATCAAGAATGGTCGAGTGTCTAGTTATAAGCTGCTCAGTTGTAACCAGCAAAATGCGTTAAGAGGTAACACACACAGAGTAAGCTTGTAAAATATGGTCAGTGGTAACGCACCATCCCTATGCAGCAAATGTAAAGCGCCTAGAAAGAGGTTGAGTTCTCTGAGGGCGCTTTATCAAGTGCATTGCTATTATGTGCTCGCTGTGTAATTAATAATAGTTATAATAGTAATAGTAATAGTGCATGTATGTAGGCCGGTAGACCAGCAAGCGGTGATTTACAGAAGTTGATAACGATGTCATAGATGCATGAACCTATATACATGTGGTATCCTTATCTAAACAAGCCCGAATATTAGCAACGTTATGCAACTGAAAGTAGGCAGACTTTCCTATCGAACTGATGCGGTCGTGTAATGAAAGGTGACTTTGAAATAGGACACCTAGATTTCGTTCAGATTTAACAGCAGATATGCTGGCATATACGTTTTGAGTGTTATAATTTCTAATTTCTGAATCACTTAGTTTGCCCATAACTTGTAGGCTGGTTTAATCATCATTCAGCTTAAAGAATTTTGCTGCGACCCACGTGTGAATGCCATCAAGACATGCAGCATGATAGTTAAGAGAATTTGACATGCTGGAGGGTCGTGAGGAATCTAAGCAAAGGTGCAACTGAGTATCATCTGCATAGAAGTGAAAGCCTAGGTTAAGCCTGGCCTTCGCATCGGCAAGAGGGAGAGTATAAACTGTGAAAAAACGGGACCAAGCACAGACCCCCGACGTACTCCTTAAGTAAGCGGTTCCTCAAATGGTCCTTGTCCGTTCAAATCAGCACTCTGGAGTCTCTCACTGAGATGGAACTCGCAGTGCAGTGCCAGTGCCAGCCCACACGCGATTAGAGGAGGAGCTCTAGAACGTGATCGACAGCGAATCAAAAGCTGCCGAGAGATTAATTCCACAGCCAGGTTAGTGCGAAAAAAATTCTACTGATCAATGGTTGCGTTTACTGCTTCAGAAATAACTTCAACAAGATAACCAAAAGTTAGTGTGCATGCTGGTGGGCAGAATAAGACTCGAGAAATTACTTAAAATGTCTTCAGCTCTCAAATCATTGCATCTGCAGTGGCTCAGGAATGATTGATAGAAATCTGTCATGCCATTTAATGAAGACGTGTGAGAGCATGCACGTGTCGATGCCCAGGCGTGCAATTTCTAGACTGTGTGAGCGTGTCTATTATTTTAATGGGAAGAAGACGCGACGAATGTGTAGCCAGTAGCCAACTGGGCATTGCATGACTCCGTTGCGCGAGGAGATCGATTGCTTCAAAAAGTGAAGCGGGAAGTTGTTAATTAATAGTACTTAACTCTTACAATGCCCCCCCCCCGACTAGTCGGAGGCATTGTCAGAGGCATCCCAGTTAAAAATCATGCATATATAAAAGATATGTAATAATCCAATTAGCCAAGACAGGTGCATTGAACAGGTGGGTATTCACACGGATAACCACTTATTAATTTGCCATGCAACTGGCCTGTTCGCGCCCTCAGGTCTTGTGTGGACAGTAAATAAGCTGTCCCATTCCTCCGCTTAAAGACAGTTGGCGACAGAAGCTTTAGCTCTGCAGGTCCTAGACTGTGGAACTCGCTTCCACAATTCTTACGCTACAACTACTCTCCTACTGCCGAATATGGCGCATCCTTTTCAGCGGTCCTGAGCTGCTACTTCTATGCTACTCACTACGTCAACTGCTCTCCTGACTCTGCTTTGCTTCCCACTTTCTCTTTGTTGCGTGAGACGAAGTCTGTTGGGTACCGAATGCGTACCGAAAGCCGCTTAGGCTGTGAATGCGCTTAGAAAACTCTCCCGAGTAATACCCACATGGTCTTTATGACTTTGTGGAGTTACAGACAGAGATACATCCTTATCGTTACAGAGGACTCAAAACGCAGATTGCCCAGCAGAAGCTTTGCTTCTACGCATGAAATTGATTGGCACGTTTTATGTCAGAGCATCAGTGGGGCAAGCAAATGATTAACGTAAGAGACTATACTGTTGGTGGAAAAGTACGTTAATCCGCTGCTGTTAGATACCGTGATGAGTTAGTAGCAATATAATATAATATAATTTATTTGTATAGTGCCCGAAGAGAACTTAATCTCTATTCGGACGCTTCACATACGCCACGGGGCTCGAGCCTGCGACCTCGGTCAGACCTCGGTCGGAGCGAGCACCTTATATATATATATATATATATATATATATATATCAAACATATATATCAAACATATATATAGATATGTATATATATATATATGTGTGTGTATATATATATATATATGTGTGTGTGTGTGTGTGTATGTGTGTGTGTGCGTGTGTATGTGCGTGTGTGTGTGTATGGGTGCGTGCGTGTGAACGCCGCGTAACCCTCACTAATTCGGACGCAAGCACAACGCCGTGTGCAATGCGCAAGCACCCTATACCAATAGTCTGCATATAATGGCTGATATGATGTTCAAAAGACTCGTTCTCAGGCTGACAGCAGCTCATCCCTAGTGCTAGGACTCACCGACTGGCAGACCATTACTCCACGAAAGTGACTGCTGTCAGAGCCGTGCCTTATACAATGGCCAAATTGAAATTCAAATAATAATTTTGTTAGTACAGTATAATGAATCGTGCTGCTCATAATCCTCGGCCTATCGCGTCTATCTCATAAGCGACTCTCCGTTATTATTCACCCGCCGAGCTGAGAGTTAGCAATAGCTGTTCATCATTCGCAGCTGTTATTTTGTATAATCGCCGCACGTTGTATTTTCCCCTCTAAAATACACATCCGTCCTCGGACATATGATTGCTCATAGACTTGAAGTTCCTTTAACGGCTTCAACTGAGCTTTTAGGCACCGGATGTCATCTGGGCTGCTAATTTGGGCTGGGAGCCATCTCTGTGCTGGAATGCGGCCGCTCTCAGGAAGCTGGTTTTATCGTTATGCCATCGTCTGCAGCTAGCCGTCAGCAGCAGAGTCGCAGAAGCTTCTAAGCGTACCATCTGCATCTTACTATCATCCAGAAGTAGCTGCAGTTAGGCACCGCAATCAAGCTAGTTTTTATCTTTCATCTTGCCTCGTCTAACCGCTAATAGTCAATTTACCTAAAGTGACTTCGTTCGACCACACAAAAAAGAAAAGTATAGAACAATAATAATGCACTTGATAACAATGAGAGAGACTCTTTATTGATCATTAATTCTTGACAGGTGCTTAAAGTTTAAGCTAACCCTCACCATTGGACTCCTTCAATGTAATGTAATGTATCTCCGTCTGTAACTCCACAAAGTCATAAAGACAATGTGGGTGTTACTCAGGAGAGTTTTGTATAGCGCACTCACAGCCTAAGCGGCTTTCGGTACGCATTCAAGATTATCTCTCCACAGAAGGGGTTCAAGAATAATATTCTTTCTCTCTCATTTTACTCCACCTGGTACCCTTACAAGGTATCACTTTGAAGACTGGAGTTACTCTATTTTTCTCACGAGTCTCTTCGGACGAAACGGAGGTAACCGAAATGGGAGGAACTCTGCCCGCGGTACCGCCCCTGGCAGTGTGGGCGTGTCATCGCCATCACGTGGATCTGCAACTCACTGCTTACTGGCCTACCAGCATGTGTGATCAGGTGATTGCAGCTGGTGCAAAACTCTGCAGCTAGGCTTGTCTGTCGTGAGCGTCACAGTTGTCACATTACTCCACTTCTCACTGACCTGCACTGGCTACCAGTCAAGCAACGGATTGACTTCAAGGTTTTGTCGCTCACTTTTAGGTCCCTTCATTCTATGGCTCCAGCCTATCTGTCAGATATACTACTCCATCAGGCCAAGCATCGTGCCACCAGCTTTTCGGAATCCATCAGTCTAGAAATACCTCGTACAAACCTTAAATCGTTTGGAGACCGTGCATTCAGCTCGTATGCTCCCAAAGCCTGGAACTCCCTCCCGACCTGCGTCAGAACATCCCCTGACCTGAACACATTTAAAAGGAACTTAAAAACACACCTATTTAGGACAGCATTTAGTGGGTCCCTGTGGTTCGTCCTTGATGTGCTTATGCGTGCTGACACTGTGCATGCTGCCACTAACCACATTTGCATGCTGACCCTGTGCATGTCACCCCTAACCATATTATTCATTTTGTTTGTTTTTCAAGCATGATTTTACTTACTATTCAATTGCATATCACTTTGCAGCAAATGTAAAGCGCCTAGAAAGAGATTAAGTTCTCTGAGGGCGCTTTATCAAGTGCAATATTATTATCATTATTATTATGAGCTGTTGCTTCCAGTTGAAGGAGCTCACAACTAGTACACCACTAGCTCAGAAGGCAATGCATTAATCTTAAGGAAAATTAAGGCGCAGAAAATGCAAGTGAAATTGTATATACACAATTTAATAGGTTTTTGTGTCCAAGCACTCAAGAGAACTTGCATTTTCACTATTGGCAGCTGTTGCACCTGGGTCCTTTGTAATAAATAGCCTCAAAAGGCTGATGACTCAGCTCATAGCACCGTGCAGCTAGTTGCTGGCTGCAAATATATTGAACGAAGAAAAGTTAGCTTTTGTTGGTAATAAGTTACTGTTGATTGCAGCAACCTGCCAAGAAATGTAAGCCGACCAGCGGCACCATGTAAATAGCTGCCAAAGATGTCTGGATAATGGCGAGGATCGAGGAAGGGGTTACATTTAAAATAATAATAATAATAGTAATAATAGATTTATATAGCGCCCTTGGAGAACTTTATCTCTTCTGGCTGTCTAAACTTGTTTATAGAGGAGTTTTCAGAGTTCCTCGCTAAAATATTTGTGTGTGACAGGCCGTTACTGATTGTAGGAGACTTTAATATTCACGTTGACAACCCTAGCAACAGCCAGGTCCGCTCATTTCTTGACTGTCTGGAGAATTTCGGTTTGGCCCAACACGTTAATAATAGCACCCACGTCGGTGGCCACATTCTAGATCTCGTGATCACTAAGGATGTCCTCCCCACTGACATGGACAAGTTTTTGAAATCTGTTTGTGATGCAGGCCTTCTTGATCTGCATTCAGACTCGACCGGCAGTCTCGATACCCTCACTGATGCGATGAACATGACACTCAGGAGTGCTCTTGACAAGCAAGCTCCCGTTCGCTCTATCCGTGTTCAAAGTCGTCGAGATTCCTTTCAATTTACAAAAAACTCCTTAAGATGCACCGTGTTAAGCGCAGGCTGGAACGTCGTTTCAAGAAATCGGGGTCTGAGGCAGACCTAGTCAATTTTAAAGACTTCCTTCGAGTTTACACCCGAAAGCTTAAAAAAGCCAGGGCTTCTTTTTTCATTAGAAAGCTGAACTCCTGCCAGTCGGACACTAAACAGATTTATAAGACAGTAAACCATTTGCTGGCCAATGCTGTGAGGTCTGACTCCCCAGATATTAAGGGCTCAGCCGAAAAGTTTTCAGCCTTCTTTACTGAAAAAATTGTGCACATTCGTGCCTCCATTAAGCCCCCTCCGACCAAAGCAGTCGCCGTTCCTCAACGTGTGACCTTTCTTACAAGGTTCTCTGATGTTTCTGCCTGTAATGTGGCCGCCTTAATAAGGTCTAGCAAAAAGAGCTCGTCTCCTGAAGACCCTATACCTTTATCTCTGTGGTCTTCACTTGCAGACCAACTTAGCCGTGCCATAACCAAGATTTTTAGTGCTTCTTTGGGAAAAGGGGTCGTCCCCAAGTCCTTCAAATCGGCAATCGTTAGACCTATTCTTAAAAAGCCTGGATTAGATAAAGAGGTCCAAGCAAACTATCGTCCAGTTTCCCTTCTTCCGTTTTTATCAAAGATTCTTGAAAAAATTGTTGCTAAGCAGCTAGTTGAATATATTGAAAATAATGGAATGTCAGAAAAATTTCAATCAGGTTTCAAGAGGCAGCACTCTACTGAAACTGCTCTCCTCCGTGTTAACAATGACATTCTACGTGGCAACGACGACGGGAATGTCACTGCCTTAGCTCTGCTAGATCCGTCTGCTGCCTTCGACACCATTGATCACGAAGTTCTGCTTGAACGATTGAGAACAACGATCGGTCTGGAAGACGAAGCACTGGCATGGTTTAAATCCTACTTGTCTGATCGTGTTCAATCCGTGTCGTGTGGGGGTCAGGTCTCAGACATGAGAAGGGTCACCTGTGGAGTCCCTCAAGGGTCTGTACTTGGTCCCTTGCTGTTCTCCATTTATACTCAACCTCTGGGAAAAGTGATTAAGGCCCATGGAATAGGATATCACTTCTATGCTGACGATACTCAGTTGTACTTGTCATTTAAACCGTCGGAATCTGCTGCAGCAACTGAGAAACTGAATGCTTGCCTTGCCGATATTCGATCCTGGATGTCGGAAAACTTCCTGAAATTAAATGACGATAAAAACGAACTGCTTCTCATAGGACACCCTAAGCGTGTGGCTGGATTAAAAGGCTTTGCTGTTCTAATAGGTGATGCTATTGTGCGACCTTCACCACGTGCTCGTAATCTAGGTGTCGTGTTCGACAGCTGCCTTAATTTTAAAAGCTTCATTCAGAAGACTGCCTCTACAGCTAGCCATCACATCCGATCCCTTTCCAAGATTAGAAGCTGTCACCCACAGTGGCTTGTAAAAAAATTAACTAGCTCTATAGTTCTGTCTCGGCTTGGTTATTGTAATTCCCTTTTGGCTGGGCTGCCAAAGAAAGCTATTATGCCACTACAGTGGACTATGAATATGGCTGCAAGGCTGGTCTTCAAGTCCCAGCGGTTTGAGCACGTGTCACCTCTGCTGAAAGAGCTAGGATGGTTGCCGGTTGAGCAAAGGATACAGTGCAAAGTTCTTACGCTGACCCACAAGGCCCACCACGGCTTGGCTCCTTCATACCTAGCTGGGCTGCTGCATCAGTTTCAGCCTGTTCGAGCCCTCCGGTCCTGTGTGGACAATGAATTAGCTGTCCCATTCCTCAGCTTAAAGGCAGTTGGCGACAGAAGGTTTAGCTCTGCAGGTCCTAGACTGTGGAACTCGCTTCCACAATTCTTACGCAACGACATCTACTCTCCAACTGCCGACTATGGCACATCTTTTTCAGCGGTTCTGAACTGCTACTTCTATGCTACTCACTACCTCAACTGCTCTCCTGACTCTGCTATGCTTCCCACTTTCTCTTTGTTGCGTGAGACGAAGTCTGTTGGGTACCGAATGCGTACCGAAAGCCGCTTAGGCTGTGAGTGCGCTATACAAAACTCTCCTGCGTAACACCCACATGGTCTTTATGACTTTGTGGAGTTACTGACGGAGATACATTCATTCATCTCTTGCTAGGCACTTTACACGTGTGTACAGGAAGCTTAATAAAATGATCGGTCAGTGGTAATAAGCATACTGTCAACAAGCATAATACGGTTATGTAACGTGCACATTGTTTTAGCCTAGGAGTAAGGTGCTAGCTCTTCAGTACCCATGTGGTGGGTCCGAGTCAGATTGCCCACAGCAATTGGTGGGGACAGTGGTTAAGGCTCTTATGACACTATTTCATCAGCAGCACATCAGCAGCAAGTGGGACCTATGTGCAAGTAAAAATTGCCGTTCACTTTAATAATTGCACGTGCAACTTGACGCATTTATTTTGTTCTCGGACGTGTCGTGGCCCTCGGCTGACTTGCAGTCAAATGTCGGCCACAAATCAAAAAAGGGTCGCCAGCATGGTGGGGGCTGGGTTCACGGCTTGTTTACTGTTAACACTTTTGGGTCTAAGAAGAAGGGTAATGTGCTTGCACTTCACAAGCAGGGTCTTGGTTTCGATTCCTACAGATGACAATCATGTAATGTTCTCTGCGAGCGAGGTGATAAAAGCAAAGGCTGCCGTGCTATGCTATATTAATACGGCTCACCTTAATTTTTTACATTTAGAAAGTGTGCTCACTGTGCCTAGTTTGGTTCATTCCCACACTTATAATCTCTAAGCAAAAGCTCATCTCATATACGAGCCCCTGGATCTTAGCTCAGTGGTGAGGTGCTTGCTCTTCATGTCTTCAGGGTCTTCCCGTCCTTCAGTGATCTCTCGTTGATTGACTACTAAATAAATAATAATAAATCCTAGCTGATTAAACAGCCTCTTTTCGTATAGCGACAGAAGAGCCTTTTACGGCTATCACCACCGCTTGCTGTGGCGATACAGGATCGCCCACCGCAGGAATCGTACCCACGACCTTGGGACCGAGGTCGTGAAAGCAAGCGCCTTATCTAGTGTGCCATCACGGCTCACCGAAGGTGACTACTGCACTACTGCAATGTAATGCATCTCCGTCTGTAGCTGCACAAAGCCACAAAAACCCAAGTGGGTTCTACGAATGAGAGTTGTGTGTAGCTAACTCACAGCCTGAGTGGTTTTCGGTGTGCATTTGGTAGCCAAAATGTAATGTAATGTATCTCCGTCAGCAACTCCACAAAGCCACAAGGACCATGTGGGTGTTACGAAGGAGAGTTTTCTATAGCGCACTCACAGCCTAAGCGGCTTTCGGTACGCATTCAGTACCCAACAGACTTCGTCTCATGCAACAAAGAGAAAGTGGGAAGCATAGCAGAGTTAGGAGAGCAGTTGAGGTAGTGAGTAGCATAGAAGTAGCAGTTCAGGACCCCTGAAAAAGATGTGCCATAGTCGTCAGTTGGAGAGTAGATGTCGTTGCAAGACTTCATCTCACGCAAAAAAGACCGAGTGGAAAGCATAGCAGC
The DNA here is from genome assembly GCA_009760855.2 of Cristatella mucedo. Taxonomy (NCBI): domain Eukaryota; kingdom Metazoa; phylum Bryozoa; class Phylactolaemata; family Cristatellidae; genus Cristatella; species Cristatella mucedo. The sequence continues at coordinate 669,990 of WPIO01000163.1, forward strand.
ATCAGGAGAGCATATAACGTAGTGAGTAGCCTGGAAGTAGCAGCTCGGGAACGCTTCAAAGAATGTGCTGTAGTCGGCAGCAAAAGAGTAGCTGTGGTTGCGTAAGATTTGCAGAAGAAAGCTCCACAGTCTAGGACCTGCAGAGCTAAAGCTTCTGTCACCAACGGTCTTTATGTGGAGGAATGGAACAGCTAATGTATTGTCCATACAGGACCTGAGGGCGCGAAGAGGCTGAAACTGGTGCAGCAGTTCACCTTGGTAAGGAGGAGCCAAGCCGTGGCGGGCCTTCTGGGTCAGCGTAAGAGCTTTCCTCTCTATGCGTTGCTCAACCGGCATCCATCCTAGCTCTTTTAGCAAAGGAGATACGTAGTCAAACCTCTGGGACATTAAAAGTAGCCTTTCAGCCTTATTCATAGCCAGCAGCAGTGACCTAGTTGCTTTATTTGGTAGCCCAGCCAAAAGGGAATTACAATAATCAAGCCGAAACAGAACTAAGGAGCTAGTTAATTTTTTTACAAGCCACTGTGGGTGACAGCTTCTAATCTTGGATAGGGATCGGATGTGATGGCTAGCTGTAGGGGCAGTCTTCTGAATGAAGCTTTTGAAATTGAGGCAGCTGTCAAACACGACACCTAGATTACGAGCACGTGGTGAAGGTCGCACAATAGCATCACCTATTAGAACAGCAAAGTCTTTTAATCCAGCCACACGCTTTGGGTGTCCTAAGAGCAGCAGCTCAGTTTTATCGTCATTTATTTTCAAGACATTGTCCGACATACAGGATCGAATGTCGGCCAGGCAAGCATTCAGTTTATCAGTTGCTGCAGCAAATTCCGACGGTTTGAATGACAAGCACAGCTGAGTATCGTCAGCATAGAAGTGATATCCTATTCCATGGGCCTTAATCACTTTTCCCAGAGGTTGTGTACATTACTTTTGCTGCAAAGTGAAATGCAATTGAATGGTAAGTAAAATCATGCTTGAAAAACAAACGAAATGAATAATATGGTTAGGGGTGGCATGCACAGGGTCAGCATGCCAATGTGGTTAGTGGTAGCATGCACAGTGTCAGCACGCATAAGCACATCAAGGACGAATCACAGGGACCCACTAAATGCAGTCCTAAATAGGTGTGTTTTTAGGTTCCTTTTAAATGTGGTCAGGTCAGGGAATGTTCTGACACGGGTCGGGAGGGAGTTCCAGGCTTTGGGAGCATACGAACTAAATGCACGGTCTCCAAAGGATTTAAGGTTTGTACGAGGTATATTTGTCTGACTGACCTGTTCAATCCAGTTCGTGTGTGGGTCCCGGCACACACACGAGACGGGTCACGTGTGGAGCACCTCAAGGGTCCATCCTCTGTCCATTGCTGTTCTCTGTTTATCACGCAGCAAGCAGTGGTGATACCAGAAAAACGACCTCGACGTATGCAAAAATTAAAGTGCGGTTGTTTCTCCTTAAAATAACTCTTTACGATGTCAAAGTCCAGGTGGCCTGCCACATTTTACCTATACTTAGTAGGAGTGTCAATCCTTTGGAGACCGTGCATTTAGCTCGTATGCTCCCAAAGCCTAGAACTCACTTCCGACTTGCATCACGACATCTCCTGACTTGATGGCATTAAAATAATTGCATCTAATTATTACAGCATTTAGTTGGTCCCTGTGACTCAACCTTTATGTGCTTAAGTGTGCCAACACTGTGCATTCTGCCACTAACCATGCTTGCATGCTGACCATATGCATATCACCAGTAACCATGTGCCATGCGGTGCTTTGATCTTAAGTCCATTGCTGCTGGGATTTGTGTTCTTGAGGTCAAGGGAGAATGTGATTGCTTTATTTCGGTGCTATGTGTGTATGGGCCGATGGCGTTTATGGCTGCTGGTTCGTGGGCCTCGGTGGTTTTCGGACACGGTTTTATTAGAATGAGTCACAGCTAGGGCAGAAGCAGGTAGTGGGAAGCAGGATGGAGGGGAGAACGGCTGTGTGGCGTAACTCTGCGCGCCTTAGTTGAATACAGGAGCGTTGAAGTCCTCCTTGGTGTCTGCATTTTGTCACTAGTGCGGTGTCGCTTGCTTTGCTGTCGGAACTTCAAACTATATGGAGAGTTCGGTCTGGTCAGGTGTCTTCAAAAGTTCCTCAACTTGCAACAAGAAACCAAATTTAGAATCGGGATCTGTAAGCCGGGAAAATCGAGTTGGAAGTTCTGGTAGAAGATAGTCAATTCTGTCCTTCAATATTCCAGAAATCTCTTCCTCTGCCATGAGACCAACATCTTAAGAGAGTTCACCAGGCATCTGTGTCCTTTCGGCAGATTGTTGGTTCAACTGCAATGCCCCACAATTTACACTTCCTTTTGGCATGTACCCGTGATTATTGTCACAGGTCTCATCGATGTCTTGACAACTAAATGTTTGGACGAGTGGTTAAGGTGCTCTCCTCGACCAAGGTCAAGCTGAGGTTGTGGGCTCGAGCCCCGAGACATATGTGAAACGCCTCAATTGAGATTAAGTTCTCTTAGGGCGCTATACAGTTTAATTTTATACATATATATATATATATATATGCATGTATATGAGAGTAACGGTCACATGAGGCGTCTTTTAAGTTCATCTTTGGATCTTGCAGTATTTCAGAATGCGTTCAATCTTCCTGAAGAAACGGCAGCAGAGCAAAAACAGTTAAATTTCAAAATGCTGCATAGGAATCTGCCGGCTTCACTGCCGGTTTCAGTTGTTCCACTTGTGTCCTCAGGCAGTGTCTCCAAAAGATGTACAATGCTGCTCAGTTCATGATTGATAGTTTACAAAGCCTCCACTCATGCACACACTTTACCTTGTTGCAGTGTCATATTTTGACAGTGATTGCTAAGAGCTTCTTCAGCTCTTCCCGCCTCGTACTCGATCTTGAAAAGATAGAGTAGGTGCACTGTATTGTTATAAAAAGGTAATGAAAACGGAATCTTGACTTGCCAGTGCAGAGAAGAAGGAGTGAGCTGACGGAATAAGTATTTTAAATGCGGACGGAGGGGTTAACGGCCTTGTGCTTTTTGTGCTGCCAGCACCAGCTGAATACACTGGGGTTGAAGCCCGTCGGTGTTTCAGTGTCGTTGCACGTGACGCCAGAGCATCCAGCGACAGCTTGGTCAAAGTCTGTGAGCATGCTTAACTAGCTCAATCAGCAATAGTCAAGTCCATTGATACACGGACTTGCTCCAAATCAAGATTGGTATTTTCACGTGAAAAAGTTTTTAAAACTATGCGCAGCCCATTTCGCTTTTGGCGCCCCTTGGCCTTGGAGCCCAGAGAAATATTTCCCCCCTGCTCACCCAGTGCTGTGCCTCTGCCGACGGGCCCTTCGCGTTTCGGCGTTGGTACCTCAGCAGATCAGCGAGAGTACTAGTGGCACCGACGGTCGATCGGCCGATCGGCATTGACTACCGGTTAGGCTCGGCCATCCTTGGGTTAGGCAAGCCCATCCGAATCGCCTCGAATCCTAGATGAAAACTATGTCGCAGCTTCTGAGCCCCACCTCCCACTAAACCTGGGCATTAGTTCAAGCCGAGCAAAAAAATCTGACAGCCACCGATAGAAATCTTGGCAACCCCCTGCTGCTATACCGCTCAAAGTGAGCGCCGAGCTGGGCATTCAGCTTGTGCTAGCGCTTCTGGAGAAAGAAAAAGCTTGAGCAAGCAAAGCTTGAGGCAGACAGTCGTCCAGCTCAAGCAGCCTGGAGTGGAGCATCCTGCCCATCGAGCCCTCGAGCATCGAGCAGCCGATACAGCTCTGGGAGCTGCAGCTTACCAGAAGGCTACTCTTTCGACCACACTAGACACAGGTGCCAAAACTGGGTACAGGAATGGGTCTCAGTGCCACCAGGTCTCTACTTAGTTCAAGCAACTCCGGCCGGTGTCCTAATTAGGAACTCGGCTGCAACTGATCCAGCCTATGTTGCAAGAAAGCATTCCACTAAGGCTGCAGCCGAGCTGACGAGCACCCATCTTTTTCAGACTGAGGCTCTAGAAAACAGCTCCAAGTGACATGCACTGAATACTTCACCAGTGAGAAGGCGAAGCTCTTGCAAAAAAAGACAAGTTCACTGAGGTGCAAGGAAGGCTGAGTTTTATCTTTTGCTCGTGTGCCCTTGTCAGTCTCACATGCACTTAAGGATAGCATCAAACCTGGGGACAAGGTTTCAAGCCCTGCGAATCAGCCTGAGAGAGCGAGACGGGTGTTTTCCTTTCAATTCGGAGCTGCATGGCAGTCGAGTGTAGGACAGGTGGGACCTGAGGGTCAACGTGGAGGATGCCTATAACTCCACAATCCACACAGTCAGTGCTTAGAAAAAAAAGTTCAAGGTTTAGGAAATTGCTTTCCTTAGTTGGATGTGCTCAAGCAGGATCGTGGCAGGACTCTAAGACAACTTCGGCGTCTTCCCGAGTTCCAAAACTAGCAGCTTTCGAGCTTAACGGCTGAAAGTCAGAGCTTTCTCGCAGGTGAAGCGAATATTGGAGGAACTCGTGTGTGCTTAGCTGCTGTGGCACCAGGATGGGAAGGTTTCCTAGCTGGTCTAAATTTTAAACGCATTCCGAGGCAACTCTGCGAATATGGTTGGGCCACTTCGAAAACATCTTGAACAAGTGCGGCATGTTCTTGTCAACATGCACAGTATGATAATATTAGTATTAATAAAACATTGGTATAGTGCCTCCAGAGAACTAAAACTCCTTCTAAGCAAGTTACATGTGCTGTAAATTAAGCATGATCGAATGGTTAATGGCAGCATGCACAATGTCAACTGGTATAACATCTTTCAGGTGATGAGCACAGGGTCGGCATACAAATATGGTTAGTGGCAGCATACACGGTGAGGCCAGGAAGCATAAGCACACAAAAGGTGAATCACGTGGACCCACTAAATGCTGCCATAAATAGATGGATGTTTAGCTTCCACTTATATGCCGTCAAGTCAGGGGTTGTCGTGACGTCAATCGAGAGTGAGTTCCAGGCATTGGGGGCATGGGAACTAAAGGTAGGGTCTCCAAAGGATTTGCGGTTTACATGAGCTGTAGCTAAGCAATTTGATTCAGAAGTGAGTGAAAAGTGAGTGTTATGATTCCTTGCCTGTGAGGGGTGGATTTCACAGGTAGGCTGAAGCCAAAGAACGAAGGGACCTTAAACTTGCTTGACTAGGCGCCAATACAGGTCAGCCGGAAGTGGTTTGATGTAGCAACTGTGAAGCTGATGCCAGACAAGCATAGCTGCAGACTTTTGGGCCAGCTGTAAGTGCCTGATTGCACAGGCCAGTAAACCTACAAGCAGTGGGTTTCGGAAGTCGAGACCAAAGATCACAAATGCATGCACCAAATTAGATAAAGTGTCTCTGTCAGAAGAAGCCCCAATTTGAGTAATGTTATGTTGCTGAAAATCGGTAGACTTGACTGTGGAGCTGACGTGGTCGTCTGTCGAATGGTCGCTTTGGACAATGTCACCTACATTTTATACAGATTCAACAGGAGCTATTCTGGCCGATCCAAATTTGAGCGTTCAGTTGTGCAATTTCTGAATCATACTTGGTTGCCCAATACTAGTAAGCAGGTTGAATCATTATTCAATAGAAGAAAGTTCTCTGTCATCCATTTGCAGATGCACGGCCAAGCACAGAGCCCTGAGGTTCACCATACTTCAGTGGCTCCTCGGATGATATTCGTCTGTTCACATCGATGCTCTGCTGTCTCTCACTGAGATAGGACCTGAATCTTAGCAGCAGGTATCTGCTCATTTACATGTAAGACACAGCCGCGATGGCCTGCTAGGTAAGGGGGTTGATTTCAACAACCCTGGTCCCGAGGTCGTGGGATCGAATCTTGAGGTGGATGACTCTATCGTCTCTGCAAGCAGTGGTGATAGCCGTAAAAGCTCTTCTGTCGCTATACAAAAGGAGGCTTTAAAATCTGTCATTATGTTTATACTCAGCAGTCAATGGCTCGTAATGGCTGCAGATTGGCTTGGCGCAGCCCAACCACCACGACCTGGAAGCTTAATCTTAGGGGGTCGTGGCAGTTGGGTCCCAACCTCAAGAGTGAGCAAGCTCACTCGAGCCTTTACGACCAGGGCTAACGTGGGTCAGGCAGCCTGCTAAGCTGCATTGCCTACTCCATGCACGTTGATAGCCACGAAGGCTCTTCTGGCACCACATAAGTGAGGCTGTTGGATCAGCTGACCTTTATTTGATTTGCAGTGCTCAGACTGTTGCTTTAAGCACCCCGGCGGTGTCCTCGGCTGGCTGCCTTCACATCTCGGGGCTGATCAGGGAAGCTGGCGCCTCTTTGGCCTCAAGTCGCATGAGGCTGAAGCTCGGTCCTCCCAGCTATTCCTCCATGACCTACGTGTGACCTGAAGACCGGGCCAGTCGTTGCCTCTGGACCACGTGCCACCTGCCTGGGCAGCATACTTACCCGACTGATTGCTGACGAATACCATGCCCCTGTTGGGCCCACTACATCCCCCCCCCAGCCCTGACCTAATCCAATGTATTCATCACCTGTCTAAGCCTGCCTTCGCAGTAATTTACGGCTGGCTCTGCATTAAGGCACCGATCAAATCAGCTCCTGCTAAGCAGTGGCTGCCAGCCAAATCCAGCCAGTTTGCCCAAAGGGACTCTCTGTAGCCGTGGGCTTCGGCTATGCCCCTATGTCGACTGGCCGACTACAATCGCCCTCGTTTCGGGTGTTGCTCAGACTGCCACTTGATAGCTCGAACTTTTTATTTCCCCATCTGTAAGCACTTGGTGCAATACTCTGCTGCTAAGCTTATCTGTCGTGAGAGTTGCAGTGGCCACATCACAACACTTCTAGCTAAAACTAACTTCCTAGTTATGGGAAAACCCAGTGCGATTCAGAGATTGGAAAGGCTGACTCTCAAAACTGGCTCTGCCAGCATATCTCCTGTTGCATCAGCTCGAAATCTAGGTATCATATTCCAAAGCGACCTTTCGTTAGACGACCATATCAGCTCCACAGTCAAATCTGCCTATTTTCAGCTCCATAACATTGCTAAAATTCGGGCTTGTTTAGATAAGCATACCACGTCCGAGTTAGTCCATGCATTCGTCACATCCCGTCTCGACTTCTGCAACTCACTGCTTACTGGCCTACCAGCATGTGCGATCAGGCGATTGCAGCTGGTGCAAAACTCTGCAGCTAGGCATGTCTGTCGTGAGCTTCGCAGTTGTCACATTACTCCACTTGTCGCCGACCTGCACTGGCTACCAGTCAAGCAACGGATTAACTTCAAGGTTGTGTCGCTCACTTTTAGGTCCCTTCATTCTATGGCTCCAGCCTATCTCTCAGATATACTACCCCATCAGGCCAAGCATCGTACCACCGCTTTTCGGAATCCAACAGTCTACAAATACCTCGTACAAACCTCAAATCTTTTGGAGACCGTGCATTTAGTTCGTATGCTCCCAAAACCTAGAACTCCCTCCCGACCTGCGTCAGAACATCCCTTGACCTGACCACATTTAAAAGGAACTTTAAAACACACCTATTTAGGACAGCATAAAGTGGGTGCATGTGATTCGTCCTTGATGTGCTTATGCGTGCTGACAGTGTGCATGCTGCCACTATCCACATTTGCATGCTGACCCTGTGCATGTCACCTCTAAACAATATTATTCATTCTGTTTGTTTTTCAAGCATGATTTTACTTACCATTCAATTGCATTTCATTTTGCAGCAAATGTAAAGCGCCTAGAAAGAGATTAAGTTCTCTGAGGGTGCTTTATCGTGTATTATTATTATTATTATTATTATTATTATTATTATTAGCTGACCTGCAATGGCTCCTAATCAAGCAAGGCATCGACTTCAAGGTTCTTTCATTAAGGTTTAGGTCCAGTCATTCTGTACCTCCAGCCAGGCTATCGGATATAGTCCTCTACGAAGCTAAATATTGTACCACCGACTTTTCTGAATGCAATTATTTACCTACACCTCGTATGAACCTCAAACCCATTGGAGACCATGACTTTAGTAGGTATGCTTCCAAAGCCTGGAACTCACTTCAGACTAGTGTCACCGCATCCCTGGAATTGGTATTTAAAAAGAAGCTACAGACGTATCTATTTATTGCAGCATTTAGTGGGTGCATGTCATTCGTTCTTTGTGTGCTTATGCATGTTGACACTGTGCATGCTGCCCCTAACAACATTTGCTTGCTGACCCTGTGCATGTCGCCTCTAACCATGTTATGCTTATTGTCAATGCACATGCTACCACTAACTATTAAATAGATATATATATGTGTGTGTGTGTGTGCGTGCTCGCGCGTGCGTGCGTGCGTGCGTGCGTGCGTGCGTGCGTGCGTGCGTGCGTGCGTGTGTGTGTGTGTGTGTGTGTGTGTGTGTGTGTGTGTGTGTGCAATTTATGCGTATATCGCTAGAAGAAAATTTAATCTCTCTTCAGGTGCTTTACTTATGCCACGAGGATCGAGCCCACAACCTCGACCATAACCTGATTCCTTTGAAGCATAGCATATATTTGAAGCATATAATAATAATAATAATAATAATAATAATAATGAATTTGCTGTTGTGCCCTAAGAGAACTCATTCTCTTTCTAGGCGCTTTGTATTTGCTGCAAAGAAAGTGCGATCGAATGGTTAGTGAGCATATATGGTGCCTAGAAAAAAAAAAGCTCTCTGAGGGTGCAATGCGAATGCATTATTATTCTCATTATCTTTATCCTTGCTGCTGCACCTTTCTCCAGCTGCCAAAATCGACCGCCGCCTGCGCCCAGGCGAGGCAGCTGCAGCTGCTGTTGGACCGGCCAAGCTACCAGCTGCAGCTGCCTGCTGGGATTGAGCCTCCTGCCCTGCCCCACATACTGGCTCACACCGGCAGGGTAAAAACCGTACCTACTTGGCTGCTGCAGTACCGGCGATCGTGTGGAGCCTCGTTTAGTAAGATTGGGGGGGCATGTGAGGGGATCAGTGCGAAGGAGGCACGAATGAAGCTGCCGACCTGACACCTGGGCTCCGATGACCCCCAGCAATCGTACCAGTGGACCATGGTCGATAGGAATATGGGTCCTGGTCACGCGGGATGGATGAGTTAGGCAACGCTGATTCTCGAAACTGCGGCCGGTCGACATAGTACGCCCCAACCATCGGGGAAGTTGGTTGGATGCAAAACAGGAAGCCGAGCGTTCTGCCCGGCAGTCGGCACATGGGTGCTGACCACCGGGCAGAAAGCCTGGTCACCCCTGCTCTGGTCTCGGCTCAGCCGCTGCAGCAGACAGCTCGGCTGCACGCGAAACACTTTCTTACGCTCCGCTAATCCGTCTTGCCAGTCGCGCTCGCACGACTGCACGTAGAGCCGAGCAGGTCGCACCGTCGTGGGCGGAGCCGGCACAACGCCGCACGCCTTCCTGTTGCTCGGAGGGCACAATTACCAGAAGCGGCCAGGCGCGACCAGGATCGCGTCTAAAGAAAGCCGTGCGCATGCCAATTAGCTACTGCCGGACGCATTCCGACGCGGTTATGCAATGACCCCCGCGTGACGCTCGGACGCCCTCGGGGGCCGGTCAGGTCCACCCAAGGCCAGTCTCGCTTTGCCCTTTGCCACTGCGTAGCTATAAAGCCGAGCTCCGTCACCAGCCGGCTGTACACGCAACCGCGGTGCAGGAGGCTCGTAGGCATTCGGCCGGAGGCTTGCTTACTGTAGTGGTACGGCTCTGCTTAGCGAAATGGCTGCCATTCCAGAAGAACAGAATACGCAACGGTAAGCCGCCGCCACCGTAATCTACCCCCTTACATCCACTGCCAACCGCTCCCAGCGCACAACCGAGCGCGCCCGAGCGCTCGACAGAGCACGCGACGAGGGCGTGCGGTCGGGCTCGGCCGGCGGCCCTGCGGCCGCCGCGCGGCGAGCAGACGGTTGGCACACGCTTCGCCTCCCACCGCTGCCCGCGCCTCCGGCCGCTCGGGCCGCCGGGCCCGCTCGCCGCAGACGCCGCCCGCGCTCCGAGCGCTGCGCAGGCTCCTGAGCGGCGTCTGCGGCGAGCATTCAATGGCTGCGGCAGTGGCCTCGGCCGCCGAGACACGCCCTGGCCGCCGCCCGACTAACCCGTCGATGTGTATCTATGAATGGCGAAGTCGGCGATCATGCCATTGCCACTATTACCATTGCTGCTTAGGATTTGGGTTCAGCGTTAAGTTCACTGTTTACGGTTTAGATTTTACGGTTTATAGCTTGCTATCGTGTCGGACTCTCTGGTAAGGGCACAGTAGCACCCGCGGCGGCGGGAACCCAAGCTCTTCATAGACATACAGCACTGCGACGAATCACCTTCGTCGCAGTGCTGTATATCGGCTAACTGCAGCAGCGCCGCCCGACGGCGTACCTAACTCGCCGCCGCCGCCGCCGGCGGCCTGTCGCAACCACGCACCAGCAAGTTCGCGCGGCGCCTTCTGCGCACGCGGCTTTTCACCCGCACTCGCATCGGCCGTCGCTCGCTCGTCGTCCACGTCTACTCCACACCGGCTTCCAGCCCGGCCGCGGGCCGCCGCCGGAGAGGCGACGCTCGCGACAGTAGACGCGAAATCGTGCGCGTGCGTGCCACGCGCGTTCGGGAGCCATCCGCGCGCGCCACACCTGTCGTCGCGCTGTCCACTTTAGCGACGAAGACGCGGCGGCGGCATCAAAAGTGATCGCTCCGCCGCCGCCGCTGCCGTCTGAGCATCCTCTCTTCGACGAGGTGACCATACGGTCACTGCGACGCGACGAGATGGAGACGGCCTGCTCAATGATCTTGGAGGACAACGAATGGTCGACGTTGCCGTCGCTGGACTTCCATTACGCCCTGCACGACGCCTACCCGGGCGGCTGGCTGTGCGCCACGCTGGGCGAAGCGATCGTCGGCACCATGTTTTTCGCAACGTTCCCAGATGGCAGCGGCTTCGGAGGCTACTTGTTCGTCAGGAAAGATTACAGAAGCAAAGGTACGAAGACGGAAGCCCGCAGTGCCGGCGGCCGCGCCTTTCCCGCGCGAAGCAGCCGCCGTAGGTTCGCGGGTTCGGAGGCCACGGGAGGTGGCGAGCGAGCTCACTCGGGTGAGGCGGGGCTATCCGCCGCGCGCGTTTCCGCTGGCCTCGTTCTGTCGGCCTCGCGAGTGACGAGACTAGGCGCTCTCTCCCTCTACGAAGGCGCACGTCGACTCGTAGCCACTAGCGCTACTGCACAAAAAAAAGCTCGTCGGCTTAGCTCAGTCTGAGCTGTCAGCTGTGACGACCGCCTCCCGTCACCGTGGGGACCGATCAAGACTCGCTAAGCACTCCTTCGCAGGGCTAGCCTGGAGCTGCTGAGGTAAACGTCGCAGCCGCCGCTGCCGCGTTGAACACTCTTCATCAGCCCTGCCTCTGCGATCGCCGAAAATTTGCTCTCGTCATCTACGCCAGCTCTCTCGTTCTAGTGACGCTCCGCCCCGCGCTGCCGCCGCCGCCCGCATGGCCGGATTTACGACTTTAGAGCCTGCCGCCCCCATCGTCTCTCGGCTGGCCCGTGCTCGAGCAAGCGCCACCTTGACCTCTGACGTCCTTGACGTCTGACCTCTCCGTGTGGGTTGGCTTCGCCTGCCGACGGCTCCTGAATCGGCTCACTCACTTTAAAGGCACTGCAGTCGGAAAGATGAGCGTCGGTTCGCTCAGGTCGTTCTCTTCTCTTCCGGTGCCCAAGCGCCAGCCGGCGACAGAGTTTGAAGGCTTACCGACCGGTCTGCGTCTCAAGAAGCCAGCGACCGTCGCCAGGGTTTCTAATCGCATGTGAAGCTGCTGAATGTGAGCCCCTGGGCACTCACCGCAGGCTACAATGCAGGCATTTACCACCCGACTCGGGAACGGCATAGCAAAACAATGGGCGCTCGCCGACGGGCGATCGGCCCCGACGAACGGCTCTGCCTCTGCCTATCGCCCGGCCAGCGGATGTGGCTGGCTTTCTTACGTCCGCCTCGTCGATCCCCTCGCTGGCTCACGGCTCATGATTCGTGCAGAGCGTGACCGTATGTTCTCTCTCTCTCTCTCCGTCTCTCTCTCTCTCTCTCCGTCTCTCTGTCTCTGTCTCTCGTCTCTCTCTCTGTCTCTCTCTCGTCTCTCTCTCTCGTCTCTCTCTGTCTCTGTCTGTCTCTGTCTCTGTCTCTGTCTCTGTCTCTGTCTCTCTCTCCGTCTCTCTCTCTCCGTCTCTCTGTCTCTGTCTCTCGTCTCTCTCTGTCTCTCTCTCGTCTCTCTCTGTCTCTCTCTCGTCTCTCTCTGTCTCTGTCTCTGTCTCTCTGTCTCTCTCTGTCTCTCTCTCTCTCTCTCTCTCTCTCTCCCTGACCCACAAGACCTGCTCCATGACACAATTCCTTCATACCTAGCTGAGCTACTGATAGAAGCATTGGCTCTGCAGGTCCTAGATTGTGAAAATCACCTTCATATCTCCACGGCAATGACATATATTCTTGTACTGCTGACTGCAGCACATCTACTCTCATGCTCGCCCCTGTGTCTTAGCATAGGGTGCCCTTGCACATCGTGACTTGGGTCGTGCGTTCCAGTCCTGCAGCAATCCTCTATTGCCTGCTGCAAGCAGAATTATAGCCTCGAAGGCCTCTGTCTCTATATAATGATGGAGTTAAGTGAGTTTATCTTTACTTTCACTTTACTTTTGTTACTCCTGCCTAAACGTTTTATGGCATAGCAGACTTTCACGCCTCCGTCTTCAACGACTTTGCAGCTCTTCGGAGCCAGTGAGTCATCACCGGAAGTCGCGAGTCACCGAATCTGCTGCTTCCTGCTCACAGCCTCTGCCATTGCTGGTGCTCGCTTAACTTAATCTGTCTCGATCTCTGAGCTGGTCCCGACCGACTCTCTCCCAGGCGTTCACGCCCTGTCTTTCAGGCGTCGGCAAGCGCCTGCAAGATGCTTGCCTGGCACACTTCGAGGACGCCAACTTTGGCATCAACGCTCTGGAGCACCGTGTCGCGTCGAACCTCCGGAACGGCTACCGGATCGTGTCCTTCCGAATTCTCGCCTTCTGCGGCCCGGTAAACGGAGCGGCCTTCGCCGCCCGCCTCGCCACCCTGCCGTCGGCCACGGTCGGAGGAGTCTCGGTGGCCGCACTGCACGAGCCGACTGAGGAGCTGCTCTGCTACGACGCCGAAGTGAACGCTGTGCGGCGCGACGCCCTGGTGAAGCTGTACACGGGCCTCCCGGAGAGCCTAACTCTGGTGGCGAAGCGTCGAGGCGCGATCGTCGGCTACGGGACGCTGCACAAGGGCTTTAGCTGCTACCAGATCTCGCCGCTCTATGCTGACGACGCCCACGTGGCCGAGCTAATTTTCCTTACCCTGTCAGCTCGGATACTTAGTGGTGAGGCGCTGTGCTACACGGCGCCCGCTTTGAATGCAGCTGCAGTAGCCCTGGCTGAGAGTGCCGGCCTGCCCTTCCTTTACGCGACGGTACGCCAGTACACGAGGACAGAGGTGGCTCTTCCGCTGCAGAAGATCTACTCAATCGCGACTGAGGATGCGTCACTTGCCTGAGACCTCGGCCGGACACGGATTGTGTTCTCTCGTTCCCCCTCGCCAGCGACCTGCTAGCTTTTAGCCCGGATACCTGCCATCTTGTTTTGTATTTGTGTACTCTCTCTCTCTCTCTCTCTCTCTCTCTCTCTCTCTCTCTCTCTCTCTCTCTCTCTCTCTCTCTCTCTCTCTCTCTCTCTCTCTCTCTCTCTCTCTCTCTCCCTCCCTCCCTCCCTCCCTCTCTCTCTCTCCCTCCCTCTCTCTCTCTCTCTCTCTCCCACTCGCTCACAGCGTTGGCCGAGCAGTTAATGATCATTTTTCTTTGCTCCTATAGCCAGCCTAGCGCTTTAGCAGCACACTCACTTTCGCTTTTTGCTCATAAGCCTTGCGTCGGCCGAGTGGAGCAGAGCACCTTCCTGCTAAATAGAGAATCCCTGCCATTAACGTGACAGTACTGTCTTATGCTCGATCGCTCCGAAGTGGTTTTTTGACGGGGTCAACGAAACAAGCCATTGCGACTGGCAATGATTTAGATCCGAACTTTGTGGCGTTTGTCTCGACATTATGCGGTTTTCCAGCGATTGTGAGCCGATCACACCCCTAGAGCTGACTGAGCATCCCCCCACCAGCCATAAGGGAGTAGCCTTTTCATGGTTGCCCTTACAGCGAGCTTGATCTCTACGTCCACATGTAGAGAGTGCTTGAGTTGGTGAATGAGAAACAGATCGCAAGTGCAAGGGCCTGTGAATGAGAAATAGAGAGGTGGAGAGAGAGAGAGAGGATATTAGATAAAAACATGGAGAATAGGACGCAGGAGATCAGACAGAGAGATATTTGGCAGAGAGATGCACAAGAGCACCCGCTTGGAGAGAGACACGTGCGATGGCGAACAACTGACGGTAGAGAGACCGAATGATTCAGAAGCGAAGAGATACTTTGAATGGAGAGACGTAAAGAGAGAGTGAGAGAGAGAGCTTGGATGTGGGAAAGATAGCTGATAGAGAGAGCTAGAGAGAATGATAGTTATCAATAGCTGAAATACTAAAGGAGAAGCAAGCCGGGGTAGAGAGAGGAGAGACTAAAGAGGCAAACTGAAATAGAGGGGGTGTGCCAAAAAGCGAGCAAGTTGAAGCCAGTCGAAGTCCGCAGGCGCGAGCGAAAGGTGAGGCCTTCATGCGTACTACGTAAGCCAATCGGCCGACCGCAGAGGTAACTAAACGAATGATTGCAATGCGAGTCTGTGATGTATACCCACTGCTTCGTTTTCTTCTTCACCCCTTGCCCTGTACTCACTGACTCCAAGGTTTCTTAGCACAAGCTAATTCTTTTCACAGCTGGAGCGACGCAGTGTCTCGCCAGCCTGGATTCAGCAGGCCAAACCAGCGCTTTTTATTTAGCGGGCACTGTTTCGAACTAACAAAACCTGAATCGCTGTACTTGTGATGTGGCACTCGAAAGTGCATAGCCTGCTGCAACTAGATAGACTGAGGGTGAAAACTCGTGCAGATGTGGTGGCACGCCTTGGGTGGCGTAGTACTGAGGCTGAAGCCAAGCTGATACGGCTCACGTTAGTCGCTCTGAAGAATGGAACGGCGGAACGACCGCAGTTGAAAGGTGGAGAAGACTACCCGGCACGGGCCGACTGGCTTGCTGAGCGAGACAAGAAGATAGTCACGTAACCTATTATTCAGCCATTGGCTGACCGGTTTGGCAGCTATCCCTGGCACCAAAGGCGTGGCTGCAGATCCCCTGGTTGAGGTTCTGGTGGTGTGTATGTGCACGAGCGTGTGCCAGAAAATGCTGAAGAGAAAGTTCAGCAAGCCAACACCTGGGCGTCCTACAGGAAAACTAGACCCTGCACAGCCAGAAAAAAAAGTCTTACTGGGTCTAGCCGGTCGCCCGGATAATCAGAGGTGAGCTAAAGCCACGAAAGTACATGCTAGCGCCACAACTGCCTGAACTGCGATTGTGCTTAGCAGCTAATGATATGCATCGAGGAGAGACCAATCACAAGACTTGCGTTGGACGAGAGAAACGCAGTATAGGCTCTTACTCCTTCGCGAAAACGTGGGCTGAGCAAGCTCAGAAATCTTTGTCGCCGGAGAAATGACCACTTATGAGCATACTCACTGACAGTTCGAAGACAACAAGGTTTTAACTAGACGCTAGTTGTTGGTAGGAACCAGGACTTGGAAGGTAGCTGAGTTCTCGATTCACCGCGCTGCTTCTGCCGCGGCTCCAAACCGAAGCAGCAATGACTAGTAGCCTGGACCGTGCCTGGATATGTTGATTAAGCTTTCAGGATCTTTATTCCGGTACTAAAAGAGCCGTCTGTGGGTTCTGCGACTTCACAAATGTGTGGTCCTCTCAAGAAATCAAATGTGCGACCATACATAAACGTGTGAACTTAAGCTGCAGAGCTGTAGACGTTCTCGATCTCAGCTGCACCTACTTATCCTCCCTCTGCCGCTGCACTCAGTCATCGCCACTCTGCAGCTGCACTCAATTGTCCTCAGTCCACCCTGGGCCTGGGCATTGAAGCTGCTCCTTTGACAATTTACATGCGTTGCCTAAGCCATGACTGGGAACAAAGAGACCATTCTTCCTCTACTTAGGGTTATTATCTCCGCCACGCCTTTAGCTGAGGCTATTTTTTAAGACTTTGCAAGAGCTTTGATAACGGACTACCTCTCTGACTTATCGCAGTTAAGTTGCTTTGCCGGTCTTCGAAATTTGCTCACTCTTCACGACTGAGATTGTGGGCTCGAGTCCTGCAGTGGGCGATCATCTATTACCCACCAGAACCCGTAGTAATAGCTGTAAAGTGCTGGTGTGACTGACTGTTAAGTGCTGATGTGACTGTGCTGACGCTTTATAATTGAGCCTGTTGAATCAGCCGTCCTTTACATGCTGACGTTGGCTCCTCCACTACGAGTTACGTGACTAACCGCAATCCTCACTACGTCCATGGCGATTACAAATCTTTTAGTAGTGTCCAATCCAGTGATAAGACTCTTTATGTAATTCTTGTCTACGAGTGGTTAGAAATGGCTGTTTTTCTGTCGTATGGTTGTATGCCTTTATGATGTTTACTCGTATTTGTATACTTCTACTTTGCGAATCCCTTATTCTCGAAGATTTCCATGTCTATCTGGCTTCGTCTAGTTTGAATCGCTTGAAGTTACAAATGAGCAAATTCAACGCCGAGATCATTCAACCCCTTTAGTTTCATTCCAGCTCCATGACTGAACATCCGCCAAGTTCAAGTGGTTGAGATCATGCAAAGTTCGTTAAATCAGCGTGCCATAAAATGGTTTGAGTTGGGCTTCTTCCGATTTGAATTACTTTGATCGTTTATTCCATGCGAACATCTCTCAGCGGGCGTATAAACTCAGCTGTGACAGCCTCTGGTCTTAATCAGCCATAAACCACATGCTTTCTACTTGGATGGAAGGCAGACAGGACAGGATTGCTGTGAACGATACCAGAGACAAACATTATAAGTAAAATTCTCTCTTCCAACGAACCTTCGTGGTTTTCTTTTCTTGTGATGTTCTCCCATATCATGTTCGGGTGAAATATAATTGCAGGTACCTCATTAGACCTGACTCGATAACTTTATGAGAGACCTTTAGTCAGGCTAGGTGGCCTGACCAAGTCAGTACTTAATTGCTAACATGCCTGCCCTGGTCTGCCTAAGCACTATGAATGACGAATGACTTATGAAGGGTCTCCGTCATTGCTCCCTCGCCTCCTCGCTGCTCAACCAATCCTCTGCCTCCATCCAGATGAATCATATAGTACGGCATCTGCATTTCATTTGCCATGGGCCATTTTCACCGTACGCTATCTTTGAAAGGTGCCTAGAACTAGATTATTCTCTGAGGGTGCTGCATCAAATGCTTTATTAATATTATTATTATTAAGTGGCTCAACTGCTGGAGTCAGCTTAAGTGGATAGATGCCTCAAGGGGAGCGAGGCACGTGCATTGTTTAACATCTCACTTGCATTCAATCAGCTTCGAGTTATTTACAAACCCCAAGCCGCTCGACAGCAGGTGGCAATAGGTGCAAAGGTGCCTAGAATGGCACGATTTGTTGATCTGATGTGGATTAGACATTGTTCTCGTACTTCTAGATGAAGCTGTTGATTATCGCAACTTCTCTCCAGGTAATGTACTGGTGTTTCTGAATAGAAGGAAGAGGAAGTCGATGATTTGGACGAGGCATTGCAGCCGAATCTCAATCGAATGATCCCTAGTGGCTATGAAGAGAGAGAGAGAGAGAGAGAGAGAGAGAGGGAGAGAGAGAGAGAGAGAGAGAGAGAGAGAGAGAGAGAGAGAGAGAGAGAGAGAGAGAGAGAGACAGACAGACAGACAGACAGACAGACAGAGACAGACAGAGACAGAGACAGAGAGAAAGAGACAGAGAGAGAGAGAGACAGAGAGAGGGAGAGAGAGAGAGGGAGAGAGAGAGAGAGGGGGGGAGGAAGAGGGAGAGAGAGAGAGACAGAGACAGAGAGGGAGAGAGAGAGAGAGGGAGAGAGAGAGAGAGAGAGAGAGAGAGAGAGAGAGAGGGAGAGAGAGAGAGACAGAGAGAGACAGAGAGAGACAGAGGCGACAGCTACAACAAAAGTCACAGAGCTATTTATCCGCGACTCCAGGACGTCCAAGAGATGCAGGAATGACACAGAGCTCTAGCAACTGCCTATCTGAGACCACACCAATAGGGTTCCATTCAGCCAGGCCGTGGGGTCTGACACTGTTGAATGGCTAAGTTGCTGCAGTTGTTCGTGCAAGGTTTGTCTACATTGTCAGCGGTTTTGGCACCGGTCATTGTTTGAATCAGTTGCCATTGGATTCCTATCAGATAGCCGATGCCTCTGACATTTGCAATCAAGAGACCTGTTCTGGATGTCTTACCTTGCTTGTGGAAGAGTTTTCGTGGAGTGCTTCCCTGAAATGGTTGGTTGAATAGACCGTTATTGGCTGGTGGAGAACTTCAAGTTCACGCTGACAGGCTTAGCAATAGTCGGATCCGCTCATCCCCTGATTGCTTGACTGGATAGCTTCGGCTTGGTCTAATACCTTAGTTATGTGACCCATAGCGGCGGCCACGTTCTGAATTTTTCGATCGCAAAGGCTGCCTGCCCTGCTGATGTAGTTGTTTGTCTGCTTACTTTCTCAAATCATGGCTCAATCTAACTTTTTGCTGTTCGTCTTCCGTCGTATGTATAGGGCTGCTTCGATTTTGTCTAGTGATGCGACTTTAAAAGCATGAATTCTGAGTAATTTTTGAAATCTGTTTGTGATGCAGGTCTTCTATATTTGAGCCACAGACTTGGCTGACCACCTCGATAAAAATAAAATAAAATAATAACTGATTTAACAGCCTCATTCGCATAGCAGCAGAAGAGCCAACGGCTATCACTACCGCTTGCAGTTG
Source organism: Cristatella mucedo (assembly GCA_009760855.2). Lineage (NCBI taxonomy): Eukaryota > Metazoa > Bryozoa > Phylactolaemata > Cristatellidae > Cristatella > Cristatella mucedo. The sequence continues at coordinate 688,996 of WPIO01000163.1, forward strand.
CCAATACAGAACCGCCTACTGCACGATTCGAACCGATGACCTCGGTCATGAAGAGCGAGCACTTTACCTTCTGGACTATTGTGGTTTGATATCCTCAGTCATTCAGCAAACTCTAAACTCAGGAGGGTATTCAAGGAGCAAGCTATCCAACATTCTGTCCGCATACTGAGTCGTATGGATTTGTTTTCAAATTACCAAAAAGCGTCGCGAGATGTACCGTTTACAGATCAGCCTTGAATGCTACGTTTAGGAAGTTTGGATATGTGCTCAATCTAGCCAGTTTCAAAGACCTGATCGGCGTGCACACGGGGAAGCTTATAAATGCCTTGCGTCTTTTTCACTTAAAACAAGAGTCCTTCCAGTTAAATTCAAGAAAACATTGTAAGACAGCGAATCATTTGCTTGCCAGCTTTGAGCGGCCTCTCTACCTGTACATGAACTGTTTGGCTAGTATATATATTCTACACCTAGTTCTTTAAAAAATCTGCCCATACTTGCGCCTCTGTAAAGCCATGCCCGACTAAAACAAGTGTTGAGTCGCAACCTGCAACGGCCAATAAGTCATTTTTCAAGCTTTCCGTAAACAGATCGGCTGCTTGTATGATGTCTAGTAAAAAGAGCTCTTCCACAAAGACTGCACAATCGTCTTTGGTTTTCAGTCGAGGAGAAACTTAGCTCAAAAATAACTGTATTTATTGCTTATCCGGGTAGACGGATTGTTCAAATCTTTTTAAGACCGGCCATTGTTCGGCAAATACCTAAGACGCCTGGCTATCGTTCCGAGCTCCTAGAAACTGCCGGTCTCCTGTGTCCGGCCCTGTCCGATGTGTACCTTTTTGATGAAAGATTCTTGAAAATATTGAAGAAGTCAACTCCTAGAACGCAGTGACAATAATTAGATATCGGAAAAATCTCCGTTGGAACCAGCACTCCACTGGGATGGCTCATCTGAGTGTGACCAAGTACATTCCAACCACCAATGACGACGCGTATATTATTTCCCTGACCTTGCTTGATCGATCGCACATGTCGGATAGATTGCAATATCTTTCTTTAACGATTTAAAACTAGGATCGCTCCGGCAGGCGAGGCCGTGACGTGGTTCATGCGATACTTGCCTGGTCATTTTTAATCCGTTTTTAATCTCCATGTAATGGACACATATTCTCCACCTGACAATCATGAGTGAAGGTCTAAAGGTTCCGTTTTCTGCCCATACCTGCTCTTAGATTTATGCTAAGCCTCTGGGGAAACGAATTTGGATCAAAATAATCGGCTATTACTTCGATGGTGATGATACTAAGCTGTATGGTTCAGTTCCTATCTCAATGATAACTTGGAGAGTATTGATGTGAATGGACAAAGATCATCCGAGGAACCTCTGACATATGGGGTACCTCAGGGCTCCTTGCTTGCTCCAGGCCTTTTGACGGTTTATTCACATCGTATTGCCGATGTGATTGCCATGCACAATCTAGGCTTTCACTTCTGTGCGGATGACACTCACTTGTCCCTTTACTTTGATCCCTACCAGCGATCCAGCATGTCGAATTCTCTCAACTCCCTTTCTTCATGCATTGATGACATCCAAACACGGATGGCAGCAAATTTTCTTAAGTTGAATGATGATAACACCAACTTACTAGTTAAGGGCAAGGAAAGTGTCATTCATAAACTGCAAAGGCTAATGCTCAAAATAAAATCGGCTCTGCCAGCATATCTCTGGTTACATCTCCACGAAATCTGGGTGTCATGTTCCAAAGCGACATTCCATTAAAAATAAAAAAAAATAAAATACTAGCTGGTTAAACAGTCTATTTTCGTATAGCAACAGAAGAGCCTTTACGGCTATCACCACCGCTTGCAGTGGCGATAAAGGATCGCCCACCGCAGGAATCGAACCCACGACCTCGGGACCGAGGTCGTGAAACCAACCGTCTTACCTAGTGCGTGCCATCACGGCTCTATTCCATTAGACGATCAAATTCAGCAGCTCAGTCAAGCCTGCTTGCCTTCATCTACATAGCATTGCTGAAATTTGGGCTTGCTTAGCCAGGAATACCGCATCTAAGTTGGTCCCTGCATTTGTGACATCTCGCCTTGACTTTTGTAACTCGCTCCTTGCAGGCCTACCTGCCTGTGCACTCAGGCGCGTACAGCTGGAGAAAAATTCTGCAGCTAGGAATGCCTGTCGTAAGCGTCGCAGTTGCCACGTCACACAACTTCTCGCCGACCTGCACTGGCTCCCAGCCAAGCGACTCATCGACTTCGGGGCTTTGTCACAAACTTGTAGGTCCCTTCATTATTTGGCTTCAGCGTAATAATCAAATCTTCTACCCCACCAAGTTAACCATCGCACCACTCACTTTTTTGAACATAACTGTTTACCTTTACCTTGTACAAACCTCGTATCCTTTGGAACCATGCATTTAGTTCGTATGCTCAGAAAGCCTGGAAATCATTCCCGACCTGCTTTACTATTCACTACATCTCCTGAACTGACCACATTTAAAGAAACAAAAAACGCATCTATTTATGACAGCACATAGTGGGTCCCTGTGATTTGGCCTGTAAGTGCTCATGTAAGAGTGCTGAAACTGTTCCATGCTGCCACTAACCACACTTGCATGTTGACCCTGTGATTGTCAGTCACCCTTACCATCTTATTTTGTCTTTTATTGAGAATGCTACCACTAACCATTCGATAGTGCTTCCTTTGCTGCAAATTTAAAGCGCCTAGAGAGACATGGATTTCTCTGAGGGCACTTTACCAAATGTATTTATTAATATTGTCGTTATTATTAAAGATAAATAAATGTACGGACCTCGGCTTGGATCGGCTGCTTTGGCAAGCCGTGCAAGATTTTCAATTTGCCCGGTAGTATATCCGGTAGCGACCGTTCAGAGACCTGCAGCATTCTCTCGAGTCAAAAAAGTTCCGTTACTAATTAAGGAAGTAAAAAATAACCTACAACCGCTTACGTAAAACTAAGCTTCGCGGACGTTGACTACTCGACGATGTCCACGCGATTAATTGACGTCAATTCACTCTGTCCAGAGCAACGGAGACCAAACTTCAAGCCTGCCACTATAAGACTCTGAAAACAAAAGGTTATTCCAGCTAGGTATATTGTATGCATGAATGGTCTTGTACTTTGCAACCCCAATGCAGCCCACGACCGGTGGTTTTGGGCAACAGTAACTGATACCGGCTTTGTTGGCTTCAACACTGCAGCAGCAGCTCGGCAAGATTAATCACACTGCCTCTCTCTGAACAGCTCGCAGCCGCACCTTTGCTCGCATGGACAGTGTTGGAGGGGGGAGGCAGCTAATGAATCGCAGTGGCCTTCTATCCTAACTCACGTCTTCTTTCTCTCCTATAAGGCTCTCCATCCATCAGTAGTGAGTGAACGGGCACTGATGTCTTGTCGATTACTTTTAGGTCACGCCATTCCTTACGTTTTCCTAGTTTGAGACTGGCCGCTTAGTTTGAATGGGAGATCAAACTTTATGTGAAATACTTAGGACGATGAGGCTTTCCATCTGCACCACATTTAATTATCCAATCAGATTGATTCCTGATTCGCCCTGACTAACCAATATTTGGCCAGTACCTGTGGCTAGAGAGTGTGACCCGGGTAGGTAGGCTATTGCTATGCTGCGGCCTACCTGTCTCCTCTGCCTTTGAATTGCTCTGAGCTCTAGCTGCTTTCAGAGCTTGTGATGAGTCAGCCTGAGATCGCCTGCTGTCGCCTGGTACCGGCTGTAGTAAGTGGGCAAAATTCCTGTAGGTTTCGCTGAGCTAGCTGCTGAAGGCAGGATGCTGTTTCACGGTATATTGGCTGGTCAGTCCGTACAGTTTGCAGGGCGGTAGTGGAGGCTGGTCTGGATAGGGTGAGCTAGCTGCCTGAGCCCGCTAATATGCCAGAGCTGCTGGACTGTCTGAGCTAGTCCGGGTCATGCCCGACACGGCGTACGGTCAGGGGTTTTGCGGATAGATCTTTAAAGTTCTAGTGCCTCGCTTGTGTCGCGCGGGCTGCCGCCTTCAGTGACTAAAGATTTTACGATACTTGATACGACTACTCGTTTCTAAAAAGACTCTCGAAAGCCTAGCAAAAATGTAAAGCGCCTAGAGAGAGATTGATTTCTCTGAGAGCGCTTTATCAAGTGCATTATTATTATTATTATTAGCCAAAGACGCAGCGATCTCTTCGAAAAAGTGGATAGACATTTCGATAGCTAAGAGCCCGCTGAGATTCCGTTGCAAAGGGTTTTACGCTCCCCTTACGTGAGCACGTGCGGAAGATGTAGTGGCAGCAGCAGCGCCTATGCCGAAGCTTGAACCTGAAGCGAGAGGGGCCATCGCCCAGCGCTCGGTTTAATGGATTCGTGCGGAGATGTTGCTGATGACAATTTGGTCAAAGCTTTCTCAAGAGGTTCATGAAAATACACTGAATCGAGGAAGCTGCACTCAGTACTAGCCAGAAGCTGTCGTTTTCGCAGGAGAATTACGACAGACAGCCTCTAAATTGGAGGACCAATAGCTCCATCCACAGTATTAGGATGCTGCTACTATCAGTGCTCCCGGGCGTCTGGAGTCAAATTTTACAACTTGAGTAACAACGGAGAAGGTCATACCAAGTGATACTGCAGTATGAGCTATGTGAGCAACCAGACATCGAAGTTCCACTTAGCAGTGCATGACCTGCTGACTTTTGTACGCTCCCATTCCTGTAGATGCTCTATCTTTAAACCGCTATCAGTGACTCTTTTGAGATGGCTGACGTAGCCAACGGGGATAAATGTCCGGTCACACTGCTGCAGCTCATAACCACTAGTTTCCCTCAAGTCAGAAGTGATCTACCATCGGAATGACCAGATTGTTTTTATTTACGGGATGTCTTTCGCCACCAAGCTGGCATCGTATTGAAAGGTGAGCTCATGACGATTCCAAGATAACCACGGAAACTAAACGGAAGAGCCCACAGTATGCTCGCATGGAATACGATAGGACCATGAGAACTGCTTACCAGACCAAGTAATGGCAAAGCATGGTTAAGCAAAAGCGTCAAGAATTTTACTGCTTGCCAGACGAATAAGCCCATGCAGCCAAAGGAGAGTTTCCTGGGACATGACGTGGCGGCAATGACGGTATATCTAGAAACAGGTAGCAGCGGACATCTTTAATTTTGAAGGTCGACCTTATCTGACTACTGGCGACTTATTCACTTTTTATTGAAGTCTAAAGGCTTGAAAAGACCTCATCGGCCTATGGTATCATTCTCCATCCGATGGCCCACTAGCAGGCTATAGCGTCCTATAGTAGTTGGTCGCCTTTAACAGGCCACAGCTCACACCGGCCATATTCCGGCGGTTAAACGAGGGCTGGAACTCACAGTTCCTCAGATTCTCGCGATTATTTTCTCAGTCTAACGAGGAGGCCGAGTCGGTCGTCGAGATAGTTAGACGAATTATGCAACATGCTAGTCGCGAGTACTTGGACCAAGTCCTGGCCATGCTTGATATTTGGAACACACCTCGACCGGATTCGCAATGCAGTCCAGTGCAGATGTCGTTTAGCAAGCTGATCCACTCCGTATATATCCATCTCAATATTTCGCCTGTCGTTCCAACATCCAGCGATTGGCCAGCCGTCTGCGGCAGAAGTCGTGATAGCGATATAACTGGAATTTGTCAAAGGTCTCTGCGAATCCGAAGCAAGAGATACAGGAATGTGCTTTCTGATGAACAGCCTCAAGAAGGCTCCGACTTCACAAACCACGGTAACCGGTCCTACTTCGTCTAGAATCGTGCAGGACCTTTCTGCTAATAATACAAGCGACACATTTACCCCAAACCAGGAATAGCAGAGTAAGCTCACAGAAACATAGACGTCATTGAAAGCTTAAGTAAGAAGACTGCCTTTAGAGCTAGCATTACATCTGATCACTGTTTCCGATTAGTTGGTGTCTAGCAATGCGGCTTGCACAATTTCTTAACTAGCTCCCTGGTTCTGTCTAAGGGCAGTGATAGCCCCGGAGGTAAGGTGCTGCTCTTCACGACTGAGGTCTCGGTATCCGAATCCTGCAGTGGGCGATTCTTTATTGCCAAATTCATATGGCGGTGATAGCCACTAAATCGCTTCTGCCTCCATACAGATGACGCTGCTAAATCAGCTACTTAACATTTTTTTCTAAATTACTGTCACTTTTAATGACTATGTTATCGGACAGAGCCAATAATTCTGCACAGCTGGTGATGAATTTGGCCTTGCACTAGATAACAAATTTCACCTCTTCTGCCCTTTGTCTCATTCGGTGAATCAGCTGAGATGGCTTCCAGCTGATCAACGAATACAGAGCAAAAGTCTTATAATGAATGACCTGCAAGGCTCGCCATTGCTTGGCTACTTCACAAAACGCTGAACTGCTGTATCGTGTTTAACGTTCTTGCAACCTTGTCTCGGTCAGCAACTAAGTTCGTTAGGGAGCCAAGCCGAGACCGTTTCCTCCGGATGCAACCACTTGTCTTCGCAATTCTTTGTTTACGAGAGCAGTTCCTGTGACGTGAGCCATCGTTGAGCTAACGATTACCCGTGTCAGGAGGCATCTTCCTGCTTTACACGAAGGCAGCAGAATGCCTTCGCCATCACTTCAGATGGAGATTCAAAGACAACCATTGAGTGAGTAGCTCGGACCCTAGCACAGTCGGACAGTACTATCTCATTTGTTCTTTGTAAATATACTGAGCTCAGCGCCCACACGGTCTCTACGGAAAATACATTGGCCGTTTTGTTCATACGCTTAAAGAGTTTAGGCTAGAGAGACTTTCGCTCTGCAGGTCGTAGACTGTGGAACTCATTTTCTTGAATCTGAGGCAACGGCAGTGGAGATCCATTACGTTACATTGCATTTGCAATAAGCAAAAGGCGCCATATCCGTTTATGAAGCTGCAGCATCTGCAAGCAGAATTTCCCTGGCATTGCGACCAATTCATGTCTTGTGCATTGTGCTAAACATTAGCTAGAAACCTTGGGGGTCGTACAAATTCATGTGTTAGTTTATAATAATGATCAGAGTTCAACGTTGTAGAGACCTCAAAATGAATATTCTATTTTCAAAATTAGTTGCATTTTCTGTTCCTGAATGCAGATTAAACATTCCGGATTTTTCAGTCAACCCATGAAGTCACAGACGTTTGAGTGGATGACGATTTCATAGCTCAATAGATTCACAGTGACCATGATATCGCCATCTGTTGCCCAGACTCTTTCATGAGAGATGCCAAAATTTGTAACAAGCTCATTTACATTGTGGTTTAAATAATTCTGCAGTTGTTTTGTCAAGGCGATCTTCGTTTGGTGGATGATTACCTCTGAGAAGGGAGCCTTGGATTTGTGATGCTATTGAGATGTAGTTGATGGCAAGGAGGTAGCTATTCCCATCGCTTCGTTTGCTGCAGCAACCCGCTCCCCAACAATCCCTGTTATGACCGCTCGACACTCATTTGTTCGGGTAGCTCCAAAATGATTGCCGAATCTGGGCCTTAGGCAACACCAGTCCACGTGAAACGCCAGGGCGTGGGATTTCCACGAGCGATTAGCATGTACAATTCTAGATTTCTCGTTCGATGAAGATCGAACGCGACGTCACATCTTAAAGTTCATTTTCAGATGCATACGTATCTTACCCAGGGACCGGAGCTTGACTGAGTTATTTTTTGTCCCATGTCGTTCTAAAGCGAGACCCTGTCATCAGGTTACCGCGCAACTTCACGGGCTCTGAGATTAGCTGGCTACTTCATGTCAAAAGCAGAGACATGTAAAATTCTCTAACCTAAAGGTGAATGTCTAAAATACGTGGGTGCATATCTGTGAAATATTTTGGATCACTAATAGCTTGCTGCTCAAATGTGGCATTCCTGTTAGAAGATCTGATGGTTTCCTGATTTTCCGACCCACCATCCATTTTGCATGAGTACACTCTGTAGATTTTCATTCTGCTGAACGAAACGCCATCAGCAAAGGCAGGAAAAACGAATCCCAATTGTCCTGCTTTTTTCTAGACCATTCTGCGATACCCTGAACCAGCATTCTATAATAGTGCTCTACCACACCATTCGATTTTGGACGTAGGGACTTGATCTTCGTTCTATGGATGCCTAAGAGCTTGAGGCACTGATTAAAAGTTCCGTTCTCACTCGAATGCAATTCATCTGGCTGGCCAAAACAGTAAAAGGAATCTCATGCGTCATGGGCAGTTGGCAGTGGCCTTTTAGTCAGGAATCGTAATCTATCCAGATACATATGTACTTGCCACCGTGCTTGGTGCTAGCGAACAGGCCAGAAACATCAAGAGTGACTCTTTCCATCTGAGTGCCCATATGATAAATCAGTGGTGGTGCTCTCAGATGTACCTTATACCCCTTATCGGCATAACAAGCGTGGAAGTATTTGCACAACTCTTCTATATTGCTACGCAAGAACCCAATTGAAACGCTGCTTCAGGTGATTCAGTGCCCATCCTAACCTTTATGTGTCCACGTTCGAGCTTATCACGAGCTTCAGTCATAACTAACCTTCCTGGGCGCTACGATTATTATCAGGAAATTGAGAGATAAAAACTTCCTCCGTAGCACTCCTAGCTGGTATTTAAGCATTTCTCATTACAACTAGTAATACTTTTTGGCTTTGCTATGGGGAAATAGTTTCCTGAGCTGGCGACGTCTGTTTTCTCATAAGTGGGCGCAGGTCTTCATCAACCTTCTGCTTACATGCCATATTCCCAAACATTCTTAATCTTATTCAGCCGTACTCGGGTAGCAGGCAACAATAATTAATCTTCTTCCTTACTGGCACAATGCTGGCACTCACCAGTAAAAAGTCTGTAACTGAAGCTGTCGGCGTGCCCATGGGAAGTTACGGCTCTATGCTGTATCTTGCAGTCATATTGGTCTCATTATCCAACACACTGAGCCAGCTCACCCTACAGGTATTTCAGGGTGCAAAGCAATTTTAAGAGCAGCATGGTCAGTGCGAATCGTAAAAGTAGCCCAGCACAGGTATGGATGGAGGTTCGCCAAACGTTTTGTTATGGCTAAAGATCCTTCCTTGTGACGAAGTAATTATTTTCTGGATCACCCATGGCCTTACTGAAACAAGTCTCCACTTGCTAATGCCCATCCCTGGACTGGGACAGCACCCCAACCGACAATCGCCTCGTGGTTTCTGACGTCGCAGTCGAGTATTTTAGGGGCAGACGGGTCCGGAAAATTAAGGAAAGTTATGTTGTCAGCATTCTCGCTAGCCGCTCAGTTCCATACTGTCTCTCGTGATCACATTAATCTAATTTTAAAACCAGGCGAACTTTTCAACTGGGTCTTTCAATGGGTAAAGCCATGTTTGAGCCGCATCGTTAGTGTGGATCGTGAAACCAGCTCGATGCAGGTATGCCTGAATATTTTTCAGACTTCTTATAATAGCTAACCAGTCCTTCCTCATGATAAAGTAATTTCTCTGTGTACTACTTAGGACCTTACTGAAATAAGTTACTAGTTTCGCAAGCCTATTGACTGTGGAAGAACCTCACCGATCCCGCTGTTGCTAGCTTTCAATTCTAGTATATAGGGACTCGATGGGTCCAAGGAATTCATAGCGGGTGCAGTCACCAATTCTTATTTCAAGTTTTTGAATGCAGCATAGGCTGCTTTCGGTCATTCACAAAATACACTATTTCGCATAATTAGGTAAATAGATGCAGCTATGGAAGCAAGCCCCTTCACAATAAGCCGATAGTACGTTCTTAAACCAAGAAAGCTGTGCACTTGCCCTGCGTTTCTTGCAGGAGGCCAGCCTACCACAGCTGCTACTTTATCCGGATTGATTCTTACCCCAATTTCCCTACATCGCGTTCTAAATACTCTACTTTCTTTCTGAAAAGGTGAGAATTCTTAGTTAAGTGGCCAACTAGTAACCAAGCAAGTAATATGCGATCTCGTACTTCTAGTTACCTCTCCAGCTTCTGCTTACAAGAATGACCACAACCAATCACGTCATACAAACAAATCAGAGAGTTCCTCTGATTGCGACCTCCGAAAGCTCTCATCAGCAGCTCAAATGTGGCTACTGCAGTGCACAAACCTAATGACATCACCAATTTCCAGCACACTTCCCATAGGAAAAAGCCGTGTTAGTCTATATTTATCAGCAATTATTGCTTAATTATACCTAGATTTCAGATCAAGTGTAGGGAAAAACTATCAGCTTATTTATTAGCCTATTTTACATAGCAACAGAAGACCCTTTACGACAATCGCCACTGCTTGCAGCGAGAATAAATAATCGCTCAACAGCTGGATTCGAACCCAAGACCACGGTCCCGAGGTCGTGACAAGCAAACATCTTATTCATTGTGCCATCATGGCGAAACAACCATTTAGAGTCTGAAGGTATATCTAGGGTATAGTAAATCTGCTGCACTGCATACGGATCCTTCTCCATTACGTTATTACCGCCCTTAAGTCTAGGCAGCATCCTATTTTTATAAATTAAAACTTCGAACTTTGCCAGATAGTTCCAGTCTGGTTTTTAGAGCTAATTGATCCACAGAGTCAACTTTGCTTTGGGTGTATTATGACCTACTTTGGAATTCAGACTGTGGTAGAGTATCTCTGCTTGTTTTGCCCGATCTTTCGGCAGCTTTGATACTATAGATCATCAAGTTTTTCTTGTGCACCCCTAATCTCGCTCGGGCATCACAGGCACTGCGTTGGAATTGTTCAGGTTCTACATCAGTGGGGGACTCCAGAGAATTAGTATGAATGCACAAATCATCCAAGGAACCTCTGAAATCTGGGGTACCTCAGGGCTCCATGCTTGGCGCAGTTATTTTTACGGTATATACTCTCCCTCTTGCCAATGTGATCGCAGGGCACATTCCAAGCTGTCACTTCTATACAGATGACGCTCAGCTGTGCTTTTTTTAGATCCCTCGAAGCCATCCACCCCGCCGAATTTTGCTCAACTAACATGCTTAATGTATTAATGACATCTACAGAGTGGTTGGCAGCAAACCTTCTTAAATTGCCAAGTTATAAAACTAATTCACTAGTTATTCAGAGATTGGAAAGGCTGACTCTCAAAATTGGCTCTGCCAACATATTTCCTGTTGCATCAGCTCGAAATCTAGGTGTCATATTCCAAAGCGACCTCTCGTTAGACGACCATATCAGCTCCACAGTCAAATCTGCCTATTTTCAGCTCCGTAACATTGCTAAAATTCGGGCTTGTTTAGATAAGGATACCACGTCCAAGCTGGTCCATGCATTCGTCACATCCCGTCTCGACTTCTGTAACTCACTGCTTACTGGCCTACCAGCATGTGCGATCAGGTGATTGCAAAAGCTGGTGCAAAACTCGGCAGCTAGACTTGTCTGTCGTGAGCGCCGTAGTTGCCACGTTACTCCACTTCTCGCCAACCTGCACTGGCTACCAGTCAAGCAACGGATTGACTTCAAGGTTTTTTCGCTCACTTTTAGGTCCCTTCATTCTATGGCTCCAGCCTATCTCTCAGATATACACCCCCATCAGGCCAAGCATCGTACCACCCGCTTTTCGGAATCCAACAGTCTACAAATACGCCGTACAAACCTAAAATCCTTTGGAGAACGTGCATTTAGTTCGTATGCTCCCAAAGCCTGGAACTCCCTCCTGACCTGCGTCAGAACATCCCCTGACCTGACCACATTTAAAAGGAAACTAAAAAGACACCTATTTAGGATAGCATTTAGTGGGTCCCTGTGATTCGTCTTTGATGTGCTTATGCGTGCTGACACTGTGCATGCTGCCACTAACCACATTTGCATGCTGACCCTGTGCATGTCACCCCTAACCATATTAGGGTGCTTTATCAAGTGCATTATTATTATTATTATATTATTAGTTATTGGAAAACCATGTGTGATTTGGAAATTGGAAAGGCTAACACTCAATATCGGCTATGCAAGCATATCTTCTGTTAAATGTGCACAAAATGTAGGTGTCATGTTCCAAAGTGACCTTTCATTAGGCGCCTATATCAGCTCCAAGGTCAAGTCTGCCTACTTTCAGCTACATAATATTGATGAAATTCGGGCTTGATTAGACAGGGATATTATATCTAACTTTGTCCACGCATTTGCAAAATCCCGTTTTGACTTCTGAAACTCACTTCTTGCTGGTCTACCGGCCTGTGCAATCAGGGCTTTACAACAGGTGCGAAACTCTAAAGCTAGGCTTGTCTGACGTGAGAATTGCAGTTGCCACATCAAACCACTTCATGCTAACCGGCACTCGCTCCCACTCAAGCAAGGCATCGAATTTCATGCCCTGT